>CM041776.1:149466541-149500833 GCA_023374045.1 Limonium bicolor | reverse complement strand
AAATGATCTGTAGCAGCGCCCCTAGTGCAGCGGTTGTAAAAAAGAACCGCTGCTGTAGGTCGTTTTTTAAAATGTCGCTAACCTATCGCAGCGGTTCTTATTTGTAACCGCTGCGATAGGAGTGTTTTAAAAATTTGACGAACCTATGGCAGCGGTTCCAGCTAAGAACCGCTGCCATAGGTTAGTAAAACTAACCTATCGCAGCGGTTCTTAGCTGGAACCGCTGCCATAGGTTCGTTAAATTATATACTCACTCGCGCCCGCTCTCTCTCAACCCCTCATCTTCCTCTGCTATCTGTTCTCATCGACGAGAGCTGCGACGACGAATCCTGCGACGACCACCGCCTCACCGCACCACCTCCTTCTCCTCCGCGTTCGCCACTGCCTTCCGCGCCACCGCACGAGCCGCCGCGCCTTCCGCGCCACCGCGTTCGAAGCAGGCCGCCAACTGCAGCAGATCGACCGAACAGGTATTTAATTTCGAATTTGTTAATATATGTTGCGTTTGTATAAATTATGATGTGGTTTAGTTGCAAAAAGGTTGTAATTAAGTTTTTGATTGTTAGTTTAGTTTGTGTGTGCATAATTTATGTATAGTTGTAATGTTGAATTAGTTATATTAGGTGTGCATACTTGGTGTTCGATAAAATGCCTGAGTGGAAAATTATTGTGTTTGTGCCAGCTGCGCCACCTGCTTCGTCGTTGCCTTCCACGCCACCGCGCCAGCTGCCGGTCGTCGCAGGATTCGAACCAGGCCGCACACGAGCTGCAAAAAAGTTAGCATATTTATTCCGAAGTTGTAACTTGTAATTAGCATAATTATGGTATGATTTATTATTTAAAATGATGCAATGTAGTTATTGATTTCTAATGTAGTTGTGTGTGAATAATTGTATATAGTTATTGTTGTAAAATCGAGCGAATAATTGTATATAGCTACGCCCCCCTAAGCCCCCCCGAATGATGGGCCCCCTCTAATTGTAAGCCCAGCCCACAATAAATTTTAAGTCAATTACAATAATATTGTTCAATTAGTTAATTAGTTGTGCATACAGTGTTCGATAAAATGCCTGAGTGAAAATTGTGTTGTTTGCGATTAGGATGGATGTTGCCACTTGTTGAATTTGTTTGTCATGGAAAATAAGATATTGGTGAATGCTTAAATATACTACACAAAGGTCATGCCAAATTTTTTCTAAAATTGTATTAGTCTTATTAATTAACTTTATAAATAGTGGACTAATTTCTCAAATCTGATATGACTTGGAAAATGAAAAATTAGGCATACAATATTAAGCCTAACTGTTTCTTGCCCATTCAATATGGTATCAAGTGGCCATACATATTGCTTGTATTGAAAAAGTGGAAATGTAACATCTTCATCTATCATTTTTCTCTTTTTTTACGTGCTTAATATGATAATGCTTATAGTAATGGATTTCTTGCCCCCCCTAATATTATTACCTTGCTTCACTTCACCGCTGTCTGCAGTAATTGGGGTGGTCTCTGTGTCTCTTTCTTCCTCATTGCTTCTGTTGTGCAGCATGAACTGAAAGGTAACATCTTCATCTATCTTTTTTCTCTTTTTATTTTCTTAATATGATAATGCTTATAATAATGGATTTCTTGCCCCCCCTAATATTATTTCCTTGCTTCCCCACTGTCTGCAGTAATTGGGGTGGTCTGTACTTCTTCTTCCTTATTTATTCTGCTGTGGACTAAGAGTGAAAAGGTAACATCTTCATCTATCTTTTCTCTTTGTGTGTTTAATTAATTACTGCGAAAAAGTGGTTGTGGTTAATATTGAGTGATTGTGAATAAGGATGGTTGCTGCCAATTGTTGAATTTATTTGTCGTGGTAAATAAGATGTTGATGAATGCTTAATGATAAGCATGGGATTAACACGATTACGCAAAGGTCATGCCGAATTTTTTCTAGAATCGTATTAGTCTTATTAATTAATTTTATTTGTTATTTGTGTATAACAATCTTTACTTTTCTTGTCAGGTCTTCTGAATCTGCTATTGGATTTGTACCAGTACTTTCCCAGCCCATCACCAAAGCAGTCTCCTAGCTTCCTCCTCTGTACAACCTTAAAACAAGTAAGTAATTAAACTTTATTTTTTGTTTTAATAATGCAATGATTTGTTGAAGTTAAATTAAATGTGTTAGAATTGTTAGAATAAGGCTAGATTAGTTACGTTGGAACGTTAGAGTACTTAGGCTACGTTAGTTTGGTTGGAACCATAGAGTGTGCTGTGTTTGGTTGCAACCGTACATCCAGTAGAAACATGCTCCATATACAAATGCAGACAAAACTGAAAGACAAATCAATCTGAAACTTGTTTTGTTTTCACATATAGAATGGAGCGTGACTGGATGTACGGTGATCGAGGGGATCACTACTTTGATGAGAAGCTGAAAGAGTTTATCAAAGCGGCAGTGCAACACAAGGACAGAACAAAGGCGGACAATATTTCATGTCCTTGTGTTGACTGTGGGGTCGTAAGGAAATTTGTAGACATTGAGGAAATTAGATTTCATCTTAAATCCCGTGGATTCATGCCACATTACAAAAGATGGAATTTTCATGGAGAAGATGTTGTAGCTAGTGCTTCAACATCATCAAGTGCTCATGATCCACGTTACGCAAGTACCGCCCACACCTTCAATACCATCAATGAGTCGGTACCGTTAAGTGATTCAGGATTCGATGACAGTGAGACCACTCACCATGATGAGCAAATGGATGAAATGTTAGAAAATGTTGCGGATACTTTTGTCGATAAGCCGGAAGAGTATCAAAGATTGTTGGACGCATCAAAGACACCTTTGTACCCTTCGTGCGTGAAATACACAAAATTGACTGCTGTACTTAATTTGTTCAACTTAAAGGGGAAATATGGAGTTGGTGACAAGTGTTTCACTTCATTTCTAGAGCTGATACATGATATGCTTCCTGATGAGAATGGAGATGATCCGATCTGAGAGGATGAGTCAGGAGGTTTCTAGACCTCCAGATCAGGCACAAGCATCTGAGCCCGCAACAGTGCCTCCCAGTAGTGTTCACTCCGTCAACCCATTTCCATATTCATCTCTCAAGGTTAGAACATCATGTTAACTACAAATACAAAAAAAAACAAATTATACACTTGTTTATGTGCATCTAAAATCTTTAATTTTGAAAATTTAGCAACCAATTGACTTTACATTGTTCCAAGTGATTGGCGTTGACGAAGTCGAAGTAGGGTGGGGAAAACTTTTCAAGTCTTCTGCTGGAGACACCGTGAGGAATGCAGCGCTCCGAGAGTACCATGGCCGGGTGCTTGTTGAAGGTTACGCGCCTGCTTACGCGGATTGTCAGATACCGGTGCCCACTGCAGACATATCCACCCTTCGTCAAGCTGAATCCGTGACAGTACAGTGGCCCTGTAGATTGATTAAGCTTGGGGAGCAGCAGGTAACCCCATGAAAAAACTTATTCTTTAACATATCCTAGAGTAGAAACATATACTTATTAAATTAATATATTAGGAACAAATTCGATCAAATTCTGGTAAGGCAAAAGGAAAGAGTTGTTCCACCAGCTAATCCTTCGATGGCATCCGCGACTAGAGTTGTGATGAGATCGAATTTGCTACACCCGGCGGTTCTGAATGGCTTACCCCCCATGCTGAAACTGTTGCACTCCACACTATTGATGACGCCTCCAGGAAGAGATTCGGTTACAATGGAACCAAGACCGGATCTTTTTTACTATACAGGCGCTCAGAGTTTTGAAATCTATCTTACTGATTTTGTGGAGTTGTTCAGAAGGATTGGTTGAGTGCGTCGATTCTCAAATCGGCTTGCATGTGAGTAATTAGCATACCTTGTACACATTTTACTCTGTATATTTGAAAATTAAATTCATAATATTGGTTTCTTTATGTTGTGCAGGTTTGTTGATGACAAGGCGGTCCAAGTACATGAGAATAGTAGTTTCGGGTTCTTATGCCCTGACTACTGTTCAGAAGCTAATATGGGATCTGACCCCCAAGCTTTGGTCCAGTACTTGTCGAATGTGATACATTCGTGTGCACTTGCTGATAAATCTTACATAATGCTGCCTCTTCATCAAGGGTAAGAATTTTATCTAATGTTCAATTAGTTTAAAAATTATGATATTTTTATTATGTAATTGATTGAATTAAGTTCTACTTGTATTGTAATCTATGAACAGCCGACACTGGTCTTTGCTCGTTCTATGTATAAAAAGCCCAAGAGTCCTGCAGCTTGACTCAGCATCTCGGAATCCCAAGAGGCCACTTATATATAACATGTTGATGAGGTGATGAATTTACTTAACTTGATTAATTAGCAATTTTTAGTTATTTCTTAATCATCCGGTTGATAACTTTTACTTTATCTGTGCGTATGAATTCTAGTGCCTTTGTGTCTGTAATGACGCAAGTCCGAGGAGAGAGATTTAAGAAGATTCTGTGGAATGTAGTCAAGGTATTTTTGTAGTCCTTATTCAAATTTTGTAATATGTTCATTAGTTTTAAAATAGGAACAGCATTATAATTTATGTGTTAAATCGATTTTGAATATGTACGTATATACATGTGCAGTGTCCACAACAGCCGGGAGGTTCGGAATGTGGCTACTATGTCATTCGGTTCATGAGTGACTTGATAGCGGGACCGAGACTCTTGCCAGAGAAGTCTCTAGACCTGGTAAGTAGCATTCTCGAAATATTTTGGTTTTGTAGATAATTTTTAACATTGATTCTTAAACTCAAAGTATTATTAATTAGCAACTAATCATATTTTTTTTGTGTTAATTCCAAGGCTTTTGAAGAGTTGGTAGACGATTTGTTATACCCAAAATTTCAACCCCCCGGAGGAGAGTCTCTACTAATAGGCTAGTAGCAAGGGTTCCCAGTTCGATCGGCACATTTCAGAGTACTAGGGACAGCTTAGTCATCTCCAGGGGCATTTTCGTAATTTTTCAAGGCTCCTAAGCCCCCTATAGGCTTTCTCTCTCCTCAAAATAAGGGTCAAATCAACTTGAAATGCTTTGATATTTTAACCCATGATAGAGGATGACATTTTAAGCATAATGGCGTTGGAATTTTGATTTTTCGAATTTCCAATAATTTTCTAGCAATTTCTGATTGAATCTGACGAGAAATTGAATTTAAAAATATTCCAATACCCAAAAAATTCGATCTCACTTTAGAAAAATCAGAATTATCATCCTTTACCCATGTGTGAAATTTCATAATCAAATTCCTTTTGGAAGCCCTTGAGCTAAAACGTCGGTAAATCTCGGTTTTTACCGGATTTTTCTATCTTTAAGGAAGTCTATATAAGGAACCTTATCCCATGATCAAATCAGAACCTCAAGAACCCTAAGCAACCATAAAACCTAGCCGTCTCATTCTCCTCACGTTTTTACACATCCAAGCACCAAAATCACATCAAAAATCTCTCGAAGTCACCACCTAAACACACTTTTCAACTCCTAACACATCAACAATCATCAAACATCAACCAAACCACCTCCAAAACGTGAAGAACATCATCAACAACCAACAACCAGAAGCTTGGGTCGAAATCCTCTCGGGTCTGCCATCAACGGAGCACTCGACGAATCCCGGTGTGAAGAAACGTTGTGAATCCGAAGGTAAAACAGGTAGAAACTCCACTTCCCTGATTCACCACGGTATTATCTGTCTTGCCTCAAAATTTGGGCTCAAACTAACCTTCGTAGGCTTCTGTATTGCTGTTTATTTAAGCCTCTGTCAGATAACTTGTTTGCTAAGTTTCGTGCTTAATTCGAATTCAAATTGAAAACTTTCAATCACTAACGTCTTGTACATCTTTCAGGCTACACACCCATAAAATTTGAGCTCAAACACCCTCGGGAACCTTCTGAAAACCCCTGTCCGTGGGTGGTCCGTGACCTCGGACCTATGGTCCGGGACCTCGGACGCGTTGTCCGAGACCACGGACACCCACGGACGGCGGCGGATTCTAAAAATTCAAATTTAGGTTTTTTCTAATAATGTCCGGGCCCACGGACATCCTGTCCGTGGCCCCGGACCTTGCAAATTTTTGTTTTTTCCTTTAATTTCGACTTTTCTGTATATTTAGGTTAACTGGGGTCCGTGGTCTCGGACGTTTGGTCCGTGGCTACGGACGTAAGCAAAATTCGACCTAATTCTGCCTCCGAAACCCTAGCATAGGTAGCTTTTAATTTCACTTTATTTCTCTGTCAAAAAACGCTAAAAAACACAAAAAAACAGAAGCTCGCGCACTTAGGTTAAAACGACTCGTAATAAGCCGTAAATAAACTAAGTAGAGGAAAAACGACCTAGGAAGGGTAATGAAAGTAATTGAACCCTAATTAAGTCGAATATCAAGCCCCCGAACCCGAACTCTCCTTTCCTAATTTGATCTAGGTTAAAATTAGGTGGCGACTCATAATAGGTTCCAGTGAGCTAGCTTAGGTTTTAATAATTATTGTTTTATGACATAGTTATTAATCTTAGGCTATAAGTGGACCTAAAACCCAATCAGATCCTAATCAGCTTTAATCAACATAGGATAGGGTTTAAAATCGAGGCTCACAGACTGGCGACTCTGCTGGGGATAAATTCTTAATTTTAACTTGTTTAATTTTAAGAAAGAGGGTTTAACTTGAAAAATTATTTATTTATGGCTTTGTTACTTTGTTGTTTACTTTCGTGCGCACTTTAAATTTTTGCACCCCTGCATCATATGAGAGCGAGGGTCCACCTAAACTGATTTCATCCCGGGACCCGTTTGAGGGTCCCCTGTCTGGGACTCACACCTTTTAGGTGATGTGAATAAGCGGGGGAAAAGAGGAGGATGTCGTCTAACCACATCCCTTTAATACCTGGGCTTTAGCCCCAAGCGTTTCCCTGGCAGTGTCCTTACCTAGCCCATTGTTTGGTCGGTCAAAGACCCGACCGTAGACGCACACCTTCAGGTGATGTGAAAAAAGTGGGGAAGCCCAAAGAGAATAGCGTGCAAGCCCTATTCCTTTGTGGTGACCTGGGCCCATGCCCCAAGCACCTCTCCGGATCGATCCATACCCGGTTTGGTAAAAACATCTAGTGAGGACATGTTGAATTTGTGTGGGCCTTGTTTGCTTGTATGATCGGCCCACTACCCAGCCTAGAGATTGATAGGAACTTCTCCTACATCAACCTAGCCCAACATGAATTGACAGCTCTTTTTGTTTGCGGCCCAGAGGCCCTGTCTGGTTTAATATGTGAGTCATTCGGGCTTCGGCCCAAAAGCCTAGACTTAGGTGATTTCTCTTCTGGCCCAATTTGTATTATCCAATTAGTTCTTGGCCCATAAAAAAGTAATCCACTTGAACTTGGAATAACTCACAAGTCCTGAAAATAAAATCTTTTTTGGCTTAGCAACCATCTTCTCTGGCCCGAAGAAAGTTAGGCCCATTTGTGAATTAGGGACCATTCCAGCTCATGTGCTTTACTTTAGGCCCAAACACATTCTGGCCCAAGGGCTCATTCTAGTCCACGTAGACTTCTTATCATGACCCTAACCCAAAACCCTGGATCTAGGTGTCATCTTTTAGGCCCAACCATGATCACTCGGCCCAAATTCTAGTTCACATATAGAGCAATCATTCTGGCTCAAATACCACAATCATGACTCATTCTATTTTGGGCCCATAGACCAATTCATAGTTTTGGCCCATAAGCTTCGCTGTCAGTCCAGAAGTTCAGCCCATAGCACAAAACATTTGGATCCAAGATAGGTTGCGTAACTCATTCATTCCAGTTTCTAGCTTCAAGGCCCAACAAGAACGTCAAACGAATCCCAGGGCCTCAAGGTTTTCCCTCTCGGCCCAGTGGCCCATTCACAGTTCGTGTGGCCTCCTTCAGCCCGTTTGCTTCACTTCTAGATTAAGGGTATTCAGGCCCGTAAATCTGTTCTATCCTAGGAGTCACTCTAGCTCTTGCACTTCACTCGCAGCTTGGAAAAGATTCAGACCCGGATTCCTCCTACATAACCCACAGGCATTCCTAGTTCAAACATTTTATGAGGCCTATTCGAAGTTCAGAAGGAAGGCAATCACAATCATCCCAAAGGCGTCCCGACGGCCCAGAGCTCAAGTCTTCAGTATGTTGGCATCAGACAGCCCAACATCACTACTTTAGAAGTTTTCTAGATTTAGTAATTTTCTTTTCCCAGTCGTTCTTCCAACTTTTATGGCAGCTAGCTTCCTTTATTATTTTAGGTAGTTTTCTTAAGATTACAATCTTTGATGTTGTCTTTCCATTCTTGAATTAGAGCATAGTTTCACAAAACCAGAACACCAAAAAATAAGTCATCACGTCATTTCGCCCACATCCACTACCTTCATACATACATCCCATGTGCGCAAGGAATATCTCACCACCTTGTTGGCTTCCAC
The DNA here is from genome assembly GCA_023374045.1 of Limonium bicolor. Lineage (NCBI taxonomy): Eukaryota > Viridiplantae > Streptophyta > Magnoliopsida > Caryophyllales > Plumbaginaceae > Limonium > Limonium bicolor. The sequence continues at coordinate 149,492,372 of CM041776.1, read as the reverse complement.
CATTCATCATCTCTCAATGGAAAATTTCACCGTACACTGAAGCATCCCACTACCATATTTTCTTTCATCACTACATCACTCCACCAAAACAGCTCGACCTCACCGCCATGTACCACCACACATACAGCCACCCTCCACAAATAATCTGGGTATTCAAAAGGCTTGTCAAGAAAACCCCACAATAATACCGGGGGCAATTTGAGTTAAAGAGCAATAATATTTATTTTGTTTAAATGTGCAAGCAAGTCTCCGAGTGTACACTTCGCGAGAGTGCCTTGAGCGGAAAAACCATGAGTGAACGAGCGTGTCATTTTTACACGACTCCGGTGAGTCCACATTCAAAGGTGAGGTAAACGGTATAACTCACTCCGACCGAAGGAGATAATTTGTAAATTTACGCTTAGACCTGTGAAAAGTAACAAAGAACGGATATACAACTATCAGGAATGACGAAGCACCTAGGTACAGCACCACATAGCCAAAAGCTTTTAAACCCTGACATTAAACCCTAGGCACCCCCGCTGAGCCTTCCATATATCCCTTTTCGACATTATGAACTCCACAAAATAACCCAGCCAATGATGAATGTCCGACCCGGTGACCAAAGGACGCAAGGAGCCCGACTCTCAGATAACATTCTCATCAGTCCAAAGAAGCAATGCCGCTATCAGCATGACAAAGCGATCCGCAAATGGTCCCAGAGTGACACAGGATCAAAAGAGCTCACATCAAAACAGCTCTCGAAGCCCAAAACCGGGAAACACAAGAACCCCGAAGGCAAAACCAAGAAAGGATAAAACAAAAGGCAAACCCGAAGTGCCTCGAAGAAATCCAAATGACGAAAAGAGAAATAGTGTAAAGGACAACTTCAAACGTCCAGGTCCAGAAGCTCGAAAACAACGTCAACATGAAGCAGCCAGACGGCTTCAAGACAAGGAAGATGAATCCGAGAGAAGACGCAAGTTGCAGCTTTGGTCACCCATTCAAGCTCCACATACCTCAAATATCCCTCCATGATCCCGTCGTCTTTCATCACACCCTGTGGCCACGTTATAAGCCTCGAAGACTTCCGACTTGGTAGTTGTGTATCCAATCACGTGAAAGTAACAGATCGAATGCGTAAATTCATCAAATATCAAATTCAATGGTCTAGAAGTTGTGACCGTAAGTGAGAAACGAGTGTAAACGCCAAACACGTCGAGTGTAGGTTAGGAAGCACCAAATCAGAACATAAGCCTTGACCCTGTGAGGACAAGACTCATTCGCACGTTTGATCAAAGAAAATACTGGGGGCAATCGATCGGAACGATCAATTGCCATGAACTCTGCTCATATTGTCTTAAGGGAAAAATACTGGGGGCAATTGTTGGCTCCAACAATTGCCATGATAACACCAATTGAAACCCAAAGCTTGAGCACCTCCATCCCACCACAGGCACACATAAGCCCTTACCTCCACACCAAACACCTCGGGCCCACACAAGCCCTTACCCCCACACAAATTCTACTTCACCACACAGGCTCACGTAAGCCCTTACCTTCACATCATACACCACAGGCACACATATGCCCTGATCACCACTCAAAAGATCTCTGCATCAAACACCACACCCCACCTGTAGCATGTTCATCTCCTAGGAGATAAATTACAAGTCTGAAATCTTTAGTCAGGAAATGATAACTTCACTTTCTTTTTCAATAAATAGAATTTTCCTCAAACATGCCATGTTTGGCATTCCAGCAATTTCTTGCTTTCAATTCAATCTGCATCATCGCCATGTTTGGCGTATTCCTAGCAATTTCTTGCTTTCAACAAATCTGCATCATCGCCATGTTTGGCATATTTCTTGCTTTCAACCAACCTACATCATCGCCATGTTTGGCATATTCCTAGCAATTTCTTGCTTTCAACAAATCTGCATCATCGCCATGTTTGGCATATTTCTTGCTTTCAACCAACCTACATCATCGCCATGTTTGGCATATTCCTAGCAATTTCTTGCTTTCAACAAATCTGCATCATCGCCATGTTTGGCATATTCCTAGCAATTTCTTGCTTTCAACAAATCTGCATCATCGCCATGTTTGGCATATTTCTTCTTGCTTTCAACCAACCTACATCATCATCGCCATGTTTGGCATATTCCTAGCAATTTCTTGCTTTCAACAAATCTGCATCATCGCCATGTTTGGCATATTTTTTCTTGCTTTCAACAAATCTGCATCATCGCCATGTTTGGCATATTTCTTGCTTTCAACCAACCTACATCATCGCCATGTTTGGCATGTTCCTAGCAATTTCTTGCTTTCGACAAATTAGCATATCATCCCCATAGCATCATCACCTTTTATACTTCAGGTTCCCGACACTTTATAATGCTCGGCGTACCCCATTCAATCTCAGGTTCCCGACACCTTATAATGCTCGGTGTATCCCATTCGAATTCAGGTTCCCGACACCTTATAATGCTCGGCGTATTCCAGGTTCCCGACACCTTATAATGCTCGGCGTATTCCAGGTTCCCGACACCTTATAATGCTCGGCGTATTCCAGGTTCCCGACACCTTATAATGCTCGGCGTATTCCAGGTTCCCGACACCTTATAATGCTCGGCGTATTCCAGGTTCCCGACACCTTATAATGCTCGGCGTATTCCAGGTTCCCGACACCTTATAATGCTCGGCGTATTCCAGGTTCCCGACACCTTATAATGCTCGGCGTATTCCAGGTTCCCGACACCTTATAATGCTCGGCGTATTCCAGGTTCCCGACACCTTATAATGCTCGGCGTATTCCAGGTTCCCGACACCTTATAATGCTCGGCGTATCCAGGTTCCCGACACCTTATAATGCTCGGCGTATTCCAGGTTCCCGACACCTTATAATGCTCGGCGTACTCCAGGTTCCCGACACCTTAATGCTCGCGTGTCCCGTTTAATCTCAGGTTCCGACACCTTAAATGCTCGTGTATTCCATTCATCTTTCAGGTAGTCGACGCCTTAGAATCGCTTGACATTACTCCATCATTCTTACATTATTATTTCATCATTTTAGGTAGTCAACGCCTTAGAATAGCTTGACATCATTTTCATCACTTTAGGTAGTCAACGCCTTAGAATAGCTTGACATCATATCATCCTTATGGGTAGTCAGCGCCTTAGAATAGCTCGACAACATATCATCATTTTAGGTAGTCAACGCCTTAGAATAGCTTGACATCATTTTCATCACTTTAGGTAGTCAACGCCTTAGCTTGACATCATATCATCCTTATGGGTAGTCAGCGCCTTAGAATAGCTCGACAACATATCATCATTTTAGGTAGTCAACGCCTTAGAATAGCTTGACATCATTTTCATCACTTTAGGTAGTCAGCGCCTTAGAATAGCTCGACAGCATATCATCACTTTAGGTAGTCAGCAATAGCTCGACAACATATCATCATTTTAGGTAGTCAACGCCTTAGAATAGCTTGACATCATATCATCCTTATAGGTAGTCAACGCCTTAGAATAGCTTGACATCATATCATCCTTATAGGTAGTCGACGCCTTAGAATAGTCTGACATTACTTCATCATTACCTTTAGGTGGTCGACGCCTTAGAACCACTCGACACCCTTCCACTTTACTCATAGGTAGTCAGCGCCTTAGAATAGCTCGACACAACTTGTCGGATTTCAGTTGCACGAGGGGCCTTTTAAGATCCAAAATTTTGGGGTATCACTCAAGCATCAACTAGCCTTTTCATTTCCACTACAAAGTCTAGTTGACGGGGGGCAATCTGTTATACCCAAAATTTCAACCCCCCGGAGGAGAGTCTCTACTAATAGGCTAGTAGCAAGGGTTCCCAGTTCGATCGGCACATTTCAGAGTACTAGGGACAGCTTAGTCATCTCCAGGGGCATTTTCGTAATTTTTCAAGGCTCCTAAGCCCCCTATAGGCTTTCTCTCTCTCCTCCAAATAAGGGTCAAATCAACTTGAAATGCTTTGATATTTTAACCCATGATAGAGGATGACATTTTAAGCATAATGGCGTTGGAATTTTGATTTTTCGAATTTCCAATAATTTTCTAGCAATTTCTGATTGAATCTGACGAGAAATTGAATTTAAAAATATTCCAATACCCAAAAAATTCGATCTCACTTTAGAAAAATCAGAATTATCATCCTTTACCCATGTGTGAAATTTCATAATCAAATTCCTTTTGGAAGCCCTTGAGCTAAAACGTCGGTAAATCTCGGTTTTTACCGGATTTTTCTATCTTTAAGGAAGTCTATATAAGGAACCTTATCCCATGATCAAATCAGAACCTCAAGAACCCTAAGCACATAAAACCTAGCCGTCTCATTCTCCTCACGTTTTTACACATCCAAGCACCAAAATCACATCAAAAATCTCTCGAAATCACCACCTAAACACACTTTTCAACTCCTAACACATCAACAATCATCAAACATCAACCAAACCACCTCCAAAACGTGAAGAACATCATCAACAACAACAACCAGAAGCCCGGGTCGAACTCAATCCGGAACCGGCATCATCGGAGCTCCGAAGAATCCCGTGAAGAATCATCTTGAATTCGAAGGTAAAACAGGTTACAATCCACTTTTCTGATTCCCCACGATTATCTGTTTGCTCAAAGTTTGGGTTCAAACCAACCTTTACGCTTCTGTATTGCGTTTGTTTAAGCTTCTGTCCAATAACTTGTTTACCAAGTTTCGTGCTTAATTCGAGTTCAAATTGAAAACTTTCAATCACTAACGACTTGTAAATCTTTCAGGCTACACACCCATAAAATTTGAGCTCAAACACCCTCGGGAACCTTCTGAAAACCCCTGTCCGTGGGTGGTCCGTGACCTCGGACCTATGGTCCGGGACCTCGGACGCGTTGTCCGAGACCACGGACACCCACGGACGGCGGCGGGATTTTAAAAATTCAAAACTTAGGTTTTTCTAACGATGTCCGGGCCCACGGACAGCCTGTCCGTGGCCCCGGACTTTGCAAATTTTTGTTTTCTTCAATTTTGACTTTTCTGTATATTTAGGTTAACTGGGGTCCGTGGTCTCGGACTTTTGGTCCGTGGCTACGGACGTAAGCAAAATTTGACCTAATTCTGCCTCCGAAACCCTAGTTTAGGTAGCTTTCAATTTCACTTTAATTTTCTGTCAAAAAACGCTAAAAAACACAAAAAAGAAAGCTTGCGCACTTAGGTTAAAACGACTCGTAATAAGCCGTAAATAAACCAAGTAGAGGAAAAACGACCTAGGAAGGGTAATGAAAGTAATTGAACCCTAATTAAGTCGAATATCAAGCCCCCGAACCCGAACTCTCCTTTCCTAATTTGATCTAGGTTAAAATTAGGTGGCGACTCATAATAGGTTCCAGTGAGCTAGCTAGGTTTTAATAATTTTGTTTATGACATAGTTATTAATCTTAGGCTATAAGTGGACCTAAAACCCAATCAGATCCTATCAGCTTTAATCACATAGGTAGGGTTTAAAAATCGAGGCTCACACGATTTACAACCAGGACATATAACCGAGGTGCTCGAAGAATGGGCAGAATTCATGAGCGTTAATGTAGGTTGCTTCTAGGGTTTGGTAGGATTGAGTAGGATGATTTTGGAATTCTCATGAAACAATTGTCGTTTCTGTAAAGATTTTGTTGATGTTAGATTAATTTGCTCAAATTTGTAAATGTAAATGGATTATTGCCCGTAGATAGGTTTGGTGGCTATTTAAATGGTGAAATGGTTGATCTAATGCCCCAATGTGGTGGCATTGTTAATTGCTATATCTTAACAGGTTTGATTGATTTTGGGTGTGTGTGGTAGAATTGTAGGGTGGAATGGAAAAAACAAAAAAAAAAATAACCTATTGCAGCGGTTCTTAATAAGAACCGCTGCGATAGGTGGTTTTTTTTTTAAAAAAAAGGTCTATCGCAGCGGTTCTTAGTAACAACCGCTGCGATAGGTGGCTTTTTTTTTTAAAAAAAAGGTCTAACGCAGCGGTTCTTAGTAACAACCGCTGCGATAGAGTACCTACCGCAGCGATTCTACAACCGCTGCAGTAGGTGTTTCACCTACCGCAGCGGCACCCATCGCAGCGGTTTTCAACCGCTGCCATAGGTACCAAACAACCGCTGCGGTAGGGTCTTTTCCTACTAGTGACATGTAGTGTACGAAACACGGGAAGTAGTCAGCTCCGTTCTACGGACCATAAGTGAATACAAATCCAGACAGTTGGATACCTCGAATAATTGAAGAAACTTAGGCGAGCTTACAAGCTAAAGGAGTCAAGAACTCATTCTAGGAGGATGACTAAAGTTAAGAAATGCGAGAAGCACTAGTAATTGACTAAATTCATTGGAGATGTCTCAAGAACTTGAAACAAAAGCATGAAATAGCCGGAATTGGCACCCGGTCTAAAAACAATGAGGCAAATGCCTGATAAGAACACATCGACATTCGATGAACGGGATAAAATACCCAGAGTGATCATCCAAGGTACCGGAGGATACCATTCACCACCGAAAAGAATACCAAACCAATTATAAGCGTAGGGAGAAGTATCCATAGTCTACTCTAAGAGCGGGAGACGTTATAACCCCAAGCGGGACAAATTCAGATCCAAAACCACAAGGTAGGAATAACAAGTGGACATACTCATAAATGTCAGCCAGTTGCTACCGCATAATCAGTAATACCCAGGAGCAATCCATAAAAGGGTATCAAGTCAACACGGTTGAACGAAATGTCGTGATAAGAACACCACAAATGGAACGAACATTCGGTTAGAACACCGAAGGGATCCCACTTGAAAGGGGATACCCTAGACTAATAAATGGTACCAATCAATACCGAAATACTTGAAGGGGCCCCCAATAAATGGAAGCGTGATGCGATAACCTTACCATGGAGCCCAGTAATACCTCCAAGCCATTTGACAGCATACGGAGTAATACGAATATCTGTGAGCCGCCTATAATGAGCAGAACTCTAGGCAACGTGGCTAGTATGCCATGAACCTATTACAATACAAATTCAACGGTTGCAAAACCATTGTGAATCATAGGAAGAGTTGCCAAGAACGACACCAGTAGGATTGTTTAATAACCAACGAGTAAGGATACCCCTCGTTAATGTGAGACCGCGAGAGCGGTAAACACATAGATTCCAAGAAGGGAATACCATCAGTGAATATCTGGTAATACATCCCTTTCAGAACTACTAATGTAGTGGAGCTTGAGCATCAAGCCATTTCCAAGCGAAAATCGTAAGAAATAAGCCAAAGAAAGCTTTGATAGCTATTGGAAGAAACCGAGGAGTAATCGGTTAAGAAGTAATATGTGGAGTATGAACCTAAAGTGTAAAAACCAATAACGCTCAAGGAGCTCAGAAATATAAAAGAATGTCAGGTACTATAATCAGCCAAGTAAATGGCGAACCATTGTCAAATGGTAGAGATACATGAGCGGAAGCTAATGAGATAGCGGATGCCATGGAAACCAAGGTCGTAAGCAAACACGAAGATGGTGCGCAGCAAGCGACCAATATATGTGAATAAATCATAAGGTTATGGAATTGGTGAGTAAAGATGGTAGACAGACCGAGAAATAAGGAAATAATATTCATTCCTAATGCAATCTCACAAGAGATTTACTGCCTAGGGGTTTCCGCCTCTGCACTCTGTAGGACTGAGTGTTTTGGTATTGCGCTTGTGCAGTAATGATCGAGTGGGATAGCTAGGAAGTTAGGAAGATGACAATTGTGGTAAAAAGTAGAAGGAAACGTACGAAGTCATAAGGACCGAAGTATAGAAAATGGAAGGTCATAATTCAGAAGCTACTGACAACAGAGGAAGCACTACAACTAAGTAGTGGCCCAACCTCAACCGATAATAAGTCGGAGGAATCAAGTGAATAACCATGAAAATATACAATAGTATGTACATAGATTCCTAAAGAGCTGGATAGAGAAGCTCATTGAATTCACGTGCGGTAAAAGAATACCACGCTTGATTGATAAACCTTATTCCCAAGATAAAAAGGGATAAAAGGATAATGTATAACACATTTAGAATAACGAGAAGGGCAAATAAACCCTAAGTTATCAGAGTCACGCAGCAGAAGCTAGTGGGCCCAAATTCTAAGGTTTAATACACCTAGCGAACAAATGGCTAGTTATCAATGCCTTGAAGCCTCTAAGGCTAGAACCGAACCCGACGAAGAGTTAAATAACTCCGATGGAAATTCTTGGGCAGGGACCAAACCAGTAAATTGGTTAAGACCCTTGGACCAGAATACATTGTATAATAAACCGCATGGAAGTTGAACCACTCCATGATGGCTGAATGCCTTCGACCTATGTCCAATGTTGACACTTGATAGATTACGTGGGCGTAATCCCTTTTTAAGGGGGTAGGGTGAAAACCGCGAAATGTATTTTTTTTCGTGATAGTGCGTAAACTACAATGCGCATAGCGTAAAATAATTTATTGAGATGATTGGTACCTATGTTACATAAACATATGCGTCCATTCATAATGTAATTAAGGTTGATTGTGAGGTTTGAAGTGGAAAGGAGTATTGATTGTGATAGATTGAGGTGAATGGAGTAGAGGAACTCCATGGGGAAAGGGAACCCCGATTGGTAATGGCTTGGAGAATGAGTATGTTTGAGGAGTTTGATGAGTATGTTTGAGGAATTTGTTGAGTATGTTGGAAGAATTTATGAGTATAAATCGGTATGAAACCGATGTTGAACCTAGTGGGAAGTGAGTCCCCTAGGTAATTTGAGTTGGTTGTATTTGTGAATAATTTGAGGATAGAAATTGATTTGACTTGTAAATGATTTGAGGATAGAAAACTAATTGGAAAACTAACTTTTGAAATTCTTGGGTATAGAAGTTGAAGATAGGATGAGTTATAATTGATGAGATGACTAGTAAGTGAATATTGAATTCTAGAAATTGGTAAATGTATGATTGCATGATTACGACTAGAAAGATTAAGAAGATAGAAAATGAAATAATGATTGACTATTTGATTGGGTGAATTGAGGTGGGAGGTGGAACTTGGTTTGCTAGCGATCAAGGGAAACCGAACACCAAAGTGGGGTGGATGGATAGTTCAACACCAATGCTGATCACATTGGGGTTGAATGACTCTTGAAGCCCCGTATAAGTGGCCACAAGTAATCACACTAGTAATAGGTGAAACTAACATAAATTGGAATTTGGAGTTGCATTGAAGTTTCCAAAATGAATTTCCAAATGATTTTTGGCAAATGATTTTCTTCAAACCTGAGAATGAGGATTAGTTTTGAAACCACTCCCACGGGCGCTAGTGGATCTTTCATGGGTAGGCATGGGTATCCGGTTGAATCATGGAGGTGAAGCTAGTTGTGAGTCGGTGGGGGTGTTGAATAGTTTTGAAACCATTACAATGGACGAGCAAGGGTACTAAGTGACCTGTAGGACATTTGTAGTGTGTGTTTTGTATTTGTCCAAGGGCCGCCGGATATGAGTAGTCCGGTCAGGGAAGAGCACCCACTTTGGAGCCTGAGGATTCTCTAGAGTTGCAAATGAATTTTGATCATAACCAAAGGACCGTAGAGCCAGAAAGAGTAAGTGCTCAATGTCATGACGGCCATGAACCAGAGAGCGTAAGTGTTCAAACGTGACCGGTACCTGAGGGATCACTCGATTTGGGGGAGGACTTAGTGCCTAATTGTCTGTGGATGGACCCCCATTGAGAGATTTGGGAAAAAGATATTTTTGGTTGCTATGCATGCTTGACATGTTGTGTGGATATGTGGTTTGTATTCAGTAAGTCATTGGAGTCTGACAGTTGTTGAGAGAGTATAACCCTAGTATTGAGTACCTTGGTGACTAACAACCTTAGACTCACTAAGTTTGTGGGCAAAGTTCTTTAAGGGGGGTAGATTGAAATACCCTGAACTTAATTAGGGTGATTAAATTACTCTAATGCGATATTGAGGGCCTATTAGTGCCTAATGAATTTTGGTAAAAAGAATAAATCCATAAGAAATAATAAAACGCTTAAAGAGCGAAAAACACTAAAACGAGCGTTAAGTGACCGTAAGAAGAAGACAACCTTAAATAGGGTACTAAATGAATTTAAAAGGCTTAATAATGCCTAAATAATATATGGGAACAATTCCCGAAGAAAACGGATCCATAAAACGAATTAAAAACGAATTAAAAACGCTAATAAAGCTTTAGCGCACGTTTTTCGAGAAAACCTGAAAACGTGACTTTGAGTGGTCAAATGAACCCGTAAAAATTATAGTTCATTAAATAAATATAAATAAACATTAGTGTGAGTATAATAACCATTAAAATTAAAGAAACGAGAAAATTCCGGAAAACGGGCTCGGTTAGTGAATAGTGCTAAACCGGGTAAATAAACGAGCATTTTCTGTAAAAGTCGAAAAACGCTCCAGCCTGTAACAATTAAGTGGGCCGGTTTTTAATTGTGAGACAGCCCTCTCACACACCTAATAAGCTAGAAAGAAAGGAAAGAAAAGAAAGAAAGAAAAGTAAAAAGGTGCCTCCACTCTCTCTCTCCTCTCATTTCTTTCTTTCCTTTTCTCTTTCCTCCCTCTCTTTCTTCCCAGCCGGCTCCATCTTCTCCCCCAAGCTGCCGATTTCTCTCCTTCTCCTCCAATGGCTACTCCAACTTCAATGCCATGCCCAAGCTTCATACAAGCTCCAATCACAAAAATAATCGCATATTCTTCTTCCTCTCATCCTCCTCTATCATCCTCTCTTTTTAAAATTCCAAAAGGATGAAGTTGACCTCCATGGGTTTTCCCCATTTGAAGAGAAAATCACATCATCTTGGAGCTTAGAGTCTCCTCTTTCAAACAAGGTAAAAATCTCCATGAAAGGCCTCACTTTTCTCAATCTCTTAAGTATGGCCGATTTTGCCTCTCTCTCTTACCTTGTTTTTATTCTTGATTTTGAGCTTCATTTCAACCCTCAAATGGTGGAGTAATCCCCTTCTTGATTCAAGGGTGAGAACCTCTCTTAAAAGGCCTAAAAAGGTAAACCCTAACTTTGTGTTCTAAGCCCTTTGATCGAATTAAGATTTCCTAAGGGTTAGATAATTAATTGAGTATGTTTTTGTGTTTCTTGAATGTTGGGATGGAGTTTGGAAACTCCATTCCCACTTGACCGCATTTGAGAAGAGGAGGAACAAGAGGAGAATCAAAAGAGGAATTTGGGAGCTTAAGGTAAGAAACTCACCTTAATGCTTGTTTTGATTGTTTAAGAATTTGGGGAGGGTTAAATTAAAATAATGAACCCAAACTGTGGGAATTGATGTAGTTGGTTGAATTTGAGAGTGAATGTGAACTTGTGTTGATTTAAGTGCCAAAGCGGTGATTTTGGTGCTATATTGTGTTTAATGAAGTTTTAAGGATATATTATGCTCTGGTAGAACCCTTCATGGGTGTGGCTAGCTTAGGCTTGACTTTGGTGATAATGGGTGAGAATGGACATGCAAAGTTTATGGGGAGGTTATGGCAAAATTTTGGTAGAAAAATAAGTGTTTTAAGAAGACTTAGTGTATTGGAGGAACTAGGTGTTAGTAGTGTTGTATGGAGATGATTGGTAACCATGGAATGGTAAATGGAGGGTGGATAAGAGAGGTGTAAAAATCTGTAGCAAATAAGTATTGAAATGCTTTGGAAAAACTAGAAAGGGGCAAGTGTGCAAGACTTAGGAAAATGAGAGTTGTACTTGGGTTTAGTTAATGCAATTGTCTAGGAATGATTTGTAATGGTCATTGATGCATATTGTAAGATTGGAAAGGGATAAATCAAACAAGAAGAAGTTAGAGTTGCATAAGAGTGCAAAATGCAAAATGTAAGAATGTGAATTTGATGAATTTGAACAAGAATTGAGTGGTGGATTAAATCAATGATTTGGACTGGTTTAGAGCACGTTTTAGGGTGATTAATCATGTAGAAAACTTGTGGAAAGATTAGGGAAATTTTGAGGGTGATTTAAGGGTTGATTAGGGGGTGAAAAATCATCTTTGTAGCAGGTTTTAGCAGGGTCCGGGACTTGGTCCTTGGACAAAGTCCCGGACCAACCATTATAAACAGACCGAGAGTTTATCCTGCACTTGGTCCGGGACTTGAGAGATGGACAAGGTCCCGGACCACCCATGTAATTCAGGCCGAGAGTTGCTACCCATGGTTGGTCCGGGACTTGAGTTTGGTACAAGGTCCCGGACCACTTGTTAAATTTGCCCGAGAGTTAGACAATGCATTGGTCCGGGACTATAGGTAGGGACCAAGTCCCGAACCACCCCCAGAATCAAACATAATGTGTTTTTAAGGGTTTAAAAGATGGGGGTTTGAATGGTATTGGTTTTAGATGATGTTTGGGAGTTGTTTGGTGACTTGTAAAGGTCCTAAGAAGTATAAACAAGTGTTGGGAGTGAATGAGTAAGTTAAGGAATTAAGAACACTTAAGTAAACTGAGATAACGGGATAACGGGGTAAGTACGGGAGTAGCATTTATGTACGTACCGTAGCACCTTAATATTAATGAACCATTTGACATGTAAATAGTGGTTCAAGAGTAAGACTTGAGGAACAAGCGTGAATCGAGGAACGAGGGAACACCCGGTAAAGATAACCCCGGTGAAAGGTATGATTTCCTCATGCTCTGTATCCTAACTTGGTTACCCCGATTTGTGTGCTTGTTTGATTGTGTGATCACCTAACAAGATAAATGCACGAATCGGATTCTGTGTACTCTCTGGTGTTTGCATTGTATCGTTTGTGGTTGGATTGTATTCCATTAATTAAAGTTTGTATAATTCATGAACTGTGGATTTGGAATGAATTGCTTGTATGTAATTGTATTTGGTAGTGCGACTCATAGTTGAGTCTTGGGTGAGTAGAGACTCGTAGAAGGAGTCAAGTGCAAACTAATAAAATGGTGGAAACTCACTACATCTATTGAACCAATACATGGTAATATCAACCTACGAACACACTAAATCGTGAGAGAGCATACGGGAGTAGCAACCTCCCGATAACGGTTAGAGAACCGAAACGACTAAATCCACACGATAAATATTAGTGGAAGTATATGAGTAACCCCTAACTAGAGGATTGGAAGTTGTTCGAAATACGAACCTTGAGTAAAGTAATGAATGGTAAGGGATCACCAAACCCCTTAGAAATATAGTCGAACCCCAATAAGAGGAACCGACTAGCATGAGCAGTGTCCCGAACATGAGAGTATTCAATAAGTTGGTTGAAACCTTAAATCTTGGAATACTAGACATTGAGGAATTCCCTATGCCGTTAGATGCTATCAAGAGAGATAGTTCTAGGCTAATCCTTGAGATTGTGAATTGACTCTGAGAGTGGAGTTTTGGGAATTTGAGTAGTCCGGTAGTGAACCGGACATTTGAGTATTTGAGGAGCTAACTGTATAGCCCTATTTGTATTTGAGCCCGGTGGTGGGTCTTGTGCATGACCCTGCCCGGAGGTCGTGAGATCGGCTTAACATATATCTTGAGTATTGAGTATTGACTTGGGAACTGGAGTATTGAGTATTGAGTATGGAATCGAGTATGTGAGTATTGAGAATTGAGTAGTGACTTGTGGGACTTGAGAATTTGAGTTGAGTGGGGAATTGAGTTGAGTGTTGTAGACCTTGTTGAGATTGTGAGTAAGAGTACCCAAGGGAGTGGGTAGTACATGAGTAGTTGAGTAAGGCATGGTGAAGTAGAAACCCTCAAGTCTAATAAAAAACATATTGAACCAACCCTTGATGTGTGTGATAGTGCTTGTGTTCAATGTTGAACTTGATTGTGAATGTACATATATAATGTATGTTGTATGCATGTTGTTGTGCTAAAATGAACCGCATGCTCTCGACCAATTAGTCGGCGTACCCTCGCTAGTACGCGGGGTATGCGGAAGTCATATTCAGCGTAAGCTGACCCCCTAGGGGGAACGTTTTTAGTGTGCAGGTACCCGAAGTGAATATGATCACTGTAAGAGACCGACAGCTAAGCCGGACACCGTTCGAGAGTAGGACGGGGTTGTTATTGATATGGGTAGTTGTTAAAGCAGTTGTAATTGTTGTATTGTGGAATTGTAAGACCAAAAGGTAGTTGTTAAACTTGGGAACTATAGATACTCGGTATAGAACGGATTTGAGATTGTACTATATGTAATGGATTTGAAGTTGTATTTAGGTTGGGTATTGGTTAAGTAAAGGAAGTATCTTATGTATAGTGTACTCGGTAAAAGACCCATCAGACCGATATTGTAATTGTTGTTGTATTTGAGTTTGGATTTGGCCTAGCTAGTCACGTGGGTGACTAGCGGCATTGTACCACCCCCGGTTGTAGATTGAATTCCGCTGCATTATGGTTGGTAATTGAGACGGGTTAGGAGGTTAATGGTATGATTACCGGTAGGGGTGTTACAAAGTCAATTGAGGAAACAGAAAGAGAACCACATAAGGGAACATATCAGCTTATAAATCAGGTTTCATGTCCCAGGTTTAACAGATAAATTTCAGTTCTGTATAACTTATTATAGAGAGATTGGATGGGCTGGGCTGAATTGTAAATGACTATAAAACACCTCTAATATACCCTGGCAAGGTTATAAGTGCCTAGGGGAAGATTAGAAGCCATGATAACTCACTACAAGTAAGGATCAAACAGGAAGGCATCGATTCTATTTCAGTTTTTTTCTTTTCTGAAATCCTTGCCTCTGTGTAACCGAAATGCAGGTGGTATAGGGGTGTTGTATTAACCTGCTATTGAACCCAACCTCTAGTTAATCAACCTAAGTAATTCTATACAAGAAAATCTAGTGGAGTAGAAACTGATACTTGAAGCTACAAGGGAGGAATGGAGGGGTATTGCATTGGTCTTGGTTTCAGTTTTTGAGGAGTTGCTGATTCGGTGTGTTTGGATACAGAAGTTAGGTGACTATTTCATTGGTAGAGTCTTGAGTTTAAAAACATCGATAACCCCTATAGCTACTTGGGTAGATACCGTGGGGAAGAATGAAACATCAGTTGAACTGAATAGAAACAAGAATCAAGAGGAACTATAAGGGTTTGGTTTCAGTTCGGTAAATTGTAGTTCCTGTATAACTAAATTACAGGGGAGTTATAAGTGGGATTCTAGTTGCATAATGGACCCAAAACCCTCCTAATACATCTAGCTAATTGAGAGAATATCTTAGGGAGGCTAGACATCAGTAGGGACTTAAGGAGTAGGATTAGGTAAGATTAGAATCAAGAGTTGATTTCAGTTTTTATGAACTTGCGTCTCAGTATGGTAACTTCTAGGGTGCTGAGGTTGTGGTGATGGGTTAATAATAAACCTAAATCATAGCTGATAAATGTAGTTAGGTTAGCAAAAATTTTGAGAGTGTTAAACATCGGCTTACTACACTGAAAGTGAAGTTGGATAAGTTAAGGCATGGGAAATTGTGTTCCGGATTTGGAAACTGTAGGGCATCTGTATAAACATGTTTTTGGAGTATCTTAAAGACCCTATTGTAGTGATAATGGAATTAAGAACATTGCCAACCTATCTAGCTAAGGTAGGGATGCGTCCTGGGCAAATGAAAACCCATCTTAGGTAAACTTGTTACATATTAGTGCTCAAAATACTCTAAGAACATTGGTTAGGGAACGGACTTAGCTAATGTGTAAAACGTTGATGTAAATGCCCTAGGAGTAAGATAAAACCTAAGGTTATTACTTGGAAAATTTCTAAGGGCTAATATAAGTTGAACAATTAAAAGTTCACCTAGGGAATAACACCCGTTATAAATGAGATAAACTAGAAAAGTGCCGTCACATGAAATCATGAACAGACATGTTATTTTTAATCAACGTTAGGGTCGTAACGAACGCCAACCAGGAACCCGTGTATGAGACGACACTTGCTTCTGATCCAGGTATGGACATGTGTGGTTCGTATGTTGCCGTGTTACACGGTTTGTTTGCTGTGTGCCTTGTGTGAAAGTGACCATAAGATTAAAGCATGAAATTGGATTGCTTGCTTATCTTGCTTATATGATTGCTATATCATTGTTGCATATTATTTGCGCGCACACAGTAGCTTAGTCCCTTCTCGTTTATGAACTTGAAATGAAACACGACGAACTACGCAAACAAAACGAAACAACTATACAAGAAGAAAACTCCTCTTAAACTATAGAGGACTTCTAATGACACCCACTATGGTGTCGAACTTATAATGATAACGAAAAGTAAAATACCTATTGGTGGAACACATCTTGAAGTCTAGAGATGACACTCTTCCTCGACGCACGACGCCGGGAATGGAGGATTAGCTATGGAGAAGACGTTCTTCAACTTGTGGTGATAAGAGAATTCACAAATAAACCTTAAAGAAACAAGGAAAGGATTAGCACCTACATGATATGGTCACGGGATTTGTACCATACCCCCAGACCTGGTGCAAGGAAAGAGAAAGAAAATATACATTATGGGAACAAGAGAAAAGAAATGAAAACACACAACGCTCGAACGATCCCATAGTGAGGATCATTGGTAAACATACCTATGCACGTGCTTGATGACTTACATAATTGTTGTTTGCCATGCTAGCAGCTTGTTGTGTTTGGTTGCGTGTTTGATGTTGCTATGATGCCAACATGTTATGCTTGGATGCTTGTTAGTAAGGTTTTGCTACCTTAGTTGCGTATGATATCCTGATGTATCTTGGTGTGTTTTACTGCTTTATTATAGCATGTAAATTGAACTTAATAATATTCGACCAAGTAGTCGTGTAGCCCGGCAACATACGGGCTACACATGTTCATACTCAGCGCAGTTTGCTGAGTCCTTTACAACCCAATTTTTACAGGTATCGTGCTGGACGATGACGGAGCGTAGGCGGGATGGCTACCATGGGGGTAGTCCATCAGGGCATAACCTTTGAGGTTTTAGTATGTCTAATGTATGGGTTGTCACTAAACCCGAGATGTAATTTTCAGTTTATGATTTGGTAATTTTTTAGACACTCGATATTTGGAATTGTATCTTATATTGTATATGAATTTTGGTAGAGTTGTTTCCAGTTATGCAGACCGTAACTTAGTATTGGTAATGTGGTCTATCAACCATGTGGGTGGTTGGCATCTGTAGCACCCGGATGAAATTGAGAATCCGCTGTGTATTTATCTTGTAATGTGGCTAGGAGCTTGTTTGTGCTATTAGATGTTTATTCGGGGGTGTTACGAAAGTGGTATCAGAGCGTAACTACGCTCTGATGACTGGAACAGAGAAGTACCGAGTATGGGAAACCTGAATTCGGGGAAACGAGATTAATGGTTAGTATGTGAGGCGCGTTAGTTAGGGTTCTTCCCCAGTAATTACTGGATACCTAACAGACACCAACACCCAACCTCCACGTCCCTGGGGTCCATTTCAATTCATAGAAAGAACGTCGGAGAGGTAGAAAGCCTCCTCACACTCGGGAAAACCCGATTCGGCAATAACTTAATTCACCTGTGAAGAAAAGACTATATCATAAAACAGTCCCAGGATTGAAGCTCTGACTAGAGCGTGAAGTTCAAAGACATCGCCAAAGGAATAATACCCATTGAGGGACCAATTTTAGCGACAACTTGGGTCGACATGCTTAGCAGTTGATAGGACCCTACCTCACAAGCAAAGAGGACCGAACTACCCTAAAATTTATGAAATAAATAAAGCTTAAATAAGCAATTAATTAAGCCAAAAAGAGGGACTAAAATATTCCTAAAAATAAAGAAGTAAATGCAGCTTGGCTAAGGAATTAATTAAGGTGAAATGGTTAATTATGGATAAGAGTGCTATGGAAAAAAAAAATTATGCA
Source organism: Limonium bicolor (assembly GCA_023374045.1). Lineage (NCBI taxonomy): Eukaryota > Viridiplantae > Streptophyta > Magnoliopsida > Caryophyllales > Plumbaginaceae > Limonium > Limonium bicolor. The sequence continues at coordinate 149,474,456 of CM041776.1, read as the reverse complement.
ACCCATATACTAGGGGGGATTAATGCCAGTAAACCTCCCCTAAAATAATGAAATAAAGGAACATGATCCGAAACAACAATAATCAAGTAAATAAAGTTGGTACAAACAATGGTACCCAATGCGACGTAAAAACCAGCGCACCAACTGCTCCAATACACGGTATTACCGCACTATCCAACATCACCCCAGAAATGTGATCTCCCTTGTAAATATCTAAATAACAAAGTGTAATGCCACTTTACGAGATCATCCTTCAAACACACTCCATTCAAAGGACAAAAGTTCCTAAATAGATTCTGAAGAGCGGCCTCCTTAATTTAGGAAAGGCTATAACAGTCACAATTATAATCAAAGGACCAAAGAGAAGCACCTAGCAAGACTAATGGGTCTTTGACTAAGAAGTAAGCCTTAAATAATTAAACACGAGGAACTCTAAACAGAATTTAACAAATTATATATGTACAAATGTACATACATACCAATCAAGAGGGACAAGATATCAATAAAACTTAAGGAGAAAATGAGGTGCAACTAAAGAAGGTCAAGTGACACTATGTATAATTGGGTTTCGAGAATCAGATACTTTTGCTAACAGACTTGTGAGACATTTTCGAAAAAAACACAAAAAGGAATCTCAAAAAGGAGAACTACTTGTGTCAATCTTTGTAAATTCTTCCTTTGACTCTGGATATTGCTTCATCCATGAGCTGAGTCTTTGTTGTGACGCGAGCACGTCTTCATTGTAAAGAGTGAGGGGCTGTATATCCCCTGTCCAGAGAGGACATTGTGAACAGTGAGGGGCTGTATATCCCCTGTCCAGAGAGGACATTGTGAATAGTGAGGGGCTGTATATCCCCTGTCCAGAGGATATTGTGAACAGTGAGGGGCTGTATATCCCCTGTCCAGAGAGGACATTGTGAACAGTGAGGGGCTGTATATCCCCTGTCCAGAGAGGACATTGTGAACAGTGAGGGGCTGTATATCCCCTGTCCAGAGAGGACATTGTGAACAGTGAGGGGCTGTATATCCCCTGTCCAAAGAGGACATTGTGAACAGTGAGGGGCTGTATATCCCTGTCCAGAGAGGATATTGTGAACAGTGAGGGTCTGTATATCCCCTGTCCAGAGAGGACATTGTGAACAGTGAGGAGCTGTATATCCCCTGTCCAAAGGGGACATTGTGAGCAATTGGTTTGTCCACTCTTGAGTTGTTGGTTCTTGGATTTCTCTCATTCATTCCTAGTCCTTGTGACTACTTGAGTCTTTCTACTCCTAAGTGGAACTGAATCTAACCTAAGCATTGGATGATTCTCGAAACCCCCTACAAGTGGACACATAAACTACAAATAGATGTGGCATATTATGAGCTTGAATTAGTAAAGGGTGAAGGAAGCGGTGTTGATACTAGATGATACAATCATATGAACACATTGGTACATGATTCGAAAACTAGAGATTACCAATATGGGAAGACTTGAAATGATGTGATGTTACTAGCAACCTAACGGTTACTACCTAAAATACATACCATCGCAATCAAATGCAATATGTAAACGGTAGTAGCCAATGACTTTAGTTCCTAGCGGAACATAAGAATAATGATGATAATAAGGAAACTAAAGATCCTATGTTGCACATAATTATGAACGGTAATACAAACTAGACATGTCGTAGTAACAATGAAATGTTTGTAACATTCAAACACTAAGAACTAAATAGTTACTACAGAGAATACATGAATTTAAGCCAAAGGTCAGCCAAAAAGGACGCTTTAAAGCGCACTAAGAACATGAATTTCTGACCTCGAGAGTTAATATATAAGACTGGGTACAAATTCAAATACCCCTTGTCAGACAAGAGACTATTACTCCTATACAATTAAACTATGCACTGTCGTGGAAGGCATAGTGAGAAACCTAAACCTAAACAAAATCAGAGTCGCACAGCAGAAGCTGGTGGACCGTATCTCACACATTCCAGTTGATAGATCGGTATGGATACTGATAAGAACCCTTGAGACATAAACTGAACCATTAACATAGCCAAAACTTTTGATAGGATTATAAGGCGAGCTACATTGCATAGGAACCAGAAAGCCCATGAGACTTAAATATCGTGAACCAAGGTTCAAGGATAATATGATAAGGATTACGTGGGCGTAATCCATTCTTAAGGGGGGTAGGCGCGTCACGTTTTCACTGGGTTATTACCCGTTTGTGGTGTTGTTTTGGATGCTATGTGTGTGAATTGTGTGTATTGTATTGGATGTACACTGTGTGATAAATGAATGTTGTATGTTGGTTGTTTATGGTGTGACATGTTGATTGTTGTATTTGGTGAAGTATACGCGAACTATCGTGTATGTATGTCCCTTGGGACTTGTGATATATACATGTATGTGTGATTAGGCTGGATTGGAAAACTAGTGGTAGAATGGAAGGTTAGGAAAATGTTGGAACTTCAGAATTGATAGGATTGGATGGATTAGAACCTTGAGATTCATGGGTGGTTAGATACATATTCGATTGAGGCAACTTCTGGATGAAGTTCTCTTAAGGGGGGTAGATTGAAATACCCCGAATAATTATCATCTTAAATTAGTGAAGTTTAAATTAAATTATGTGCAATAATTACCATAAAACCTTATGGTATTTAAAATATAGATCCAAACGGATACTTATACCGCATATACGTATCGGTACGTGATTCGCAAATATAAGCTCATATGAATGCACACTTCTAAACCGAAAATGCGAATATAGTCGCTCATGTATATATATATATATATATATATATATATATATATATATATATATACATATACATATATATATAGTATATATACAAATATACATATATGACCATATATATAATAACCACATATTAATACCTCACATACACGTATATATATACGTGACGTTACGAAAACTACAACGTGACATAATAACATAGTTGTATGCATAGTTATGTATATATCTCAAACGCGACAAAATAAAAGGGGCGTATATCTATATATACATATACATACATATAACTAATAATGTAACAAAATAAAAGTAGTTGCGCATGAAATTAATAACACGACATATTATGTAGTCACATATATACAAATGGGCATGTATATAACTACTACAAAAAAAGAGCTAGTGCACTCCCGCCGGGGTTTGAACCCGGTACCTTCCGTATCCGCCCCGAACGTCTTAACCAGTTGAGCTATGCCCGAATTCAATAATCAATACCAATCTAATATTACTAGTTAACTACCGAAGAGAAGGAGAGGAATAAAACATACTGCAGTAGTCACTCCTTCTTTCCCATTACCGACATGTACACAGCAACCTCATACCCCCTTGTTATTTTTCGAAATCCACACCTCGAACAGCAGCACAAGGGCACTAGACCAAGTGTATGACTTAATAACCTTTCTCTTCTTTCTATTCTAGCACAAACTTCCTTGCTCTTTTCCCCAACAATAACTGAACGCAACCCATCAGCATACCATCTGCTTTGTACTAATTTCAAAACAAAAAAAATATGTATGCTAAACGAACCCACCACCCGGCGCAAGACTGAGACCAATCTCGACTGAAACAAACATCTATTGTCGGTTTTAGTTTGAAAAAAAACTGATCTGCAGTTACCAAGTGCAAATCAGTCGAGACTACTCCCTTTATCTGATTTCCTTGCCTCTAAAACCGTCAAGGAGACCTGTCCCTTGGAGAGCCCAAGCACAACCTGTGCCGTGCTTAATTTCAGTAAAGTAATCAAAGTGACAAGCATGCACACCAACATCCGTTCCTTTTCAAACTCCCACAAATTTCTCGTTGAAACTTCCAACCATTAGCATTTAGTGGGCCGTCTGCATTCAGTCTGCTTTGGGCTCCATTCCTGAATATCCTCATGTGTTTTATTTTTCCTCAGTCCTCTCTTCAGTTGTTGCTGGTGCCTTGCGTGAATATTGAGCCTCTGAAAATTCAGAAACAGCAAGGGAAGGACAACTATCAGAGGTACACTGTGCTCTAAGAAGTTCTCTTCTCCTTCCACTCCTATCTGTCCGAAACTGGACTTTCTTCTCACTCACCTACTTCTTCTGCTTGTGCATGGACCTATCCTGCAACCACCCTATGAAGATGGCCGATAGATGTTAAAAAAAAAAAGAGAAACCAATTTTAAATTTCCTTAAGACCAAGCCAAGGTAAGGCTCTCCAAACTATTCTCAGGTTGCCCAACCCATGTTCCTTTCTCTGTTTTATCTAAGTCCACCTTGTGGGTAATTTCCCCTCAGATTACGGGTGAGTGATCAAGGTGCGAGGAGTCCCACGTTGTGCCAAGAGGCAACCAGGGGGAACAACTTAGATCAAGAGGTGAGCTAGCTCTAAAACTGATGACCTGGTCAGAAAATAAAACAAAACTGTCAATTCTCAAGTGTTGAGTATCTTGAGTTCAGTCGAAGTAGTTTCTGTACAACAAAAACAATAGGTGTTGTCCATACTGTTGCAGAGCAGTTTCAAGGTTAAAGTCATATTGAGACTCTCAACTAAAGTAGGAGTTAACCTGATAACTAAGGAACAAAGAAAAAAAACATACTAGTTTCATATTTCAGTTTTATCAGTTTCTGCATGTTAATCTCTAAGAGGGTTACACAACGTTGTTGTGAAACTGTGATGAAGTTAAAACCCTGATGGAACACGGAATTAATTGGGTAAGCATTTTTGGGAAAAGAACTATGGGTCAAACTCATGGATAACAAAAAGAATAGAATAGAGAGTTCCAGATCTGGTGTGTTAGTGTCTCAGCTTTCCAGCTCTGTACAATTGAGTTACATAATTGATTAACAAGTCGGGGAGGTTTACTGATGGACCTAAATGATGGCTAATACACTCACCTAAGTTGGTGTAGTTACTTGAGAGTTTAGTAGTCAATTAAGTGAATTAAAACCGAAGTCCAAAGAAGTGAAATACAGAGGTTGTTTCAGTTTCTACAACTTTCGTTTTCTCTGTATATGAACTTTCCAGAAGTGACCAAAAAAAAATTGGTACTGGCTTAATCACTGATATAAGAGCTTGTTAACCGTGAGACTAAGTGCAAACAAACTGGGAGGCTAAAGGAAGAAATAGTTAGCAACTTAAAAAGGATAGAGAAAAGGAAAACCATGAGTTTTATGTTTTGGTCTCCTATTTCAGTTTCAGATTTTCTTCTGCTTCAGTATAAAGACATAACCGGGAGATCTATGGTGTTGATCGGGGTTGTTTTTGAATTTAATTGGTGCTGGAACTCTTATCTAAGTTTGGGAAACTAAAAAATAGGTTAAAGAACATAAAAGAAAGATAGGAGTAAAGTCACCACCAGATGGTGTTTCAGGTTTTTCTTCAGTTTCTAGAGAATTTTCTTGTTTCGGTACAGGTAGGTTGCTGTAAGATTAACAAGTTGTTTTGGGATGGTTTGGAGTCTAAAATCTCGACAAAACACTTAAATGAGTAGGGGACTACTTGGATCAGATTAAGAGAACAGAAACATAACAATTGAGGAGGATATATCAGTTCATACTCCAGTTTTCTACAACATTCTTCAGTTCTGTATAAAGAGTTGCTGAGGCATAGTCCTTGTTGTTTCGGGTTGTTTAGAGGTTCAAATTGTGTTAGGATACTTAACTAAATAGTTGGAAATCAAAAATCATGAACAAACAGAAGAAAGTAAAGGAAGAACATCAGAGTTCGATATTTAGTTTTGGTTTTTCTTGAAAATTTGCTCTCTGTATAACCCTATTACAGAGGGTTCATAAGGGTTGAATTGAGAAGTTAAAGAACCTAAACACACATAATACGAATGAGTAAAGTTATATGAACCTTGGGGATGATGTAGGAGTCAGTTTAATACCCTGACAGAAGAAGAAAAAAAAAGAGATACACCAAATCTGTCCAGTGCAAATCTGATAGCTAGTTCAGACTCTGCAACTCTTGTCCTTCTGTGCACCCAGCTTCCAGAAGTAGTATAGGGGTTGAGTTGGCCTAATGATGATCTTAAACAATGCTTAAACTGCTTTCTAATCTGGTAGACACGTTAGATGAAGAAGAAAAAAAAGAGAGGTAGAAACCGATGTAGCAGTTCTTTTGGACAGTTTTTGTGTAAGTTTTTCCAGAGGTATTGTTCATGTGATTCTGACGTGTTGAGGGTTTAGAATATCAAGTAAACACTAACTAAGTAGGTAAAACAGCTGAGAGGTATAGTAAGTCAATTGAGGAAACAGAAAGAACCACATAAGGGAACATATCAGCTTATAAATCAGGTTTCATGTCCCAGGTTTAACAGATAAATTTTAGTTCAGTATAACTTATTACAGAGAGATTGGATGGGTTGGGCTGAATTTTAAATGACTATAAAACACCTCTAATATACCCTAGCAAGGTTATAAGTGCCTAGGGGAAGATTCGGAGCCATGATAACTCACTACAAGTAAGGATCAAACAAGAAGGCATCGATTCTATTTCAGTTTTTTTTCTTTTTCTGAAATCCTTTCCTCTGTGTAACCGAAATGCAGGTGGTATAGGGGTGTTGTATTAACCTGCTATTGAACCCAACCTCTAGTTAATCAACCTAAGTAATTCTATACAAGAAAATCTAGTGGAGTAGACACTGATACTTAAAGCTACAAGGGAGGAATGGAGGGGTATTGCATTGGTCTTGGTTTCAGTTTGTGAGGAGTTGCTGATTCGGTGTGTTTGGATACAGAAGTTAGGTGACCGTTTCATTGGTAGGGTCTTGAGTTTAAAAACATCGATAACCCCTATAGCTTCTTGGGTAGATACCGTGGGGAAGAATGAAACATCAGTTGAACTGAATAGAAACAAGAATCAAGAGGAACTATAAGGGTTGTGGTTTCAGTTCGGTAAATTGTAGTTCCGGTATAACTAAATTACAGGGGAGTTATAAGTGGGATTCTAGTTGCATAATGGACCCAAAACCCTCCTAATACATCTAGCTAAATTGAGAGAATATCTTGGGGAGGCTAGACATCAGTAGGGACTTAAGGAGTAGGATTAGGTAAGATTAGAATCAAGAGTTGGTATCAGTTTTTATGAACTTGCGTCTCAGTATGGTAACTTCCAGGGTGCTGAGGTTATGGTGATGGGTTAATAATAAACCTAAATCATAGCTGATAAATGTAGTTAGGTTATCAAAAATTTTGTGAGTGTTAAACATCGGCTTACTACACTGAAAGTGAAGTTGGATAAGTTAAGGCATGGGAAATTGTGTTCCGGATTTGGAAACTTTAGGGCATCTGTATAAACATGTTTTTGGAGTATCTTAAAGACCCTATTGCTGTGATAATGGAATTAAGAACATTGCCAACCTATCTAGCTAAGGTAGGGATGCGTCCTGGGCAAATGAAAACCCATCTTAGGTAAACTTGTTACATATTAGTGCTCAAAATACTCTAAAAACATTGGTTAGGGAACGGACTTAGCTAATGTGTAAAACGTTGATGTAAATGCCCTATGAGAAAGATAAAACCTAAGGTTATTACTTGGAAAATTTCTAAGGGCTAATATTAGTTGAACAATCAAAAGTTCACCTAGGGAATAACACCCGGTATAAATGAGATAAACTAGAAAAGTGTTGTCACATGAAATCATGAACTGACACGTTATTTTTAATCAACGTTAGGGTCGTAACGAACGCCATCCAGGAACCCGTGTGTGAGACGACACTTGCTTCTGATCCAGGTATGGACATGTGTGGTTCGTATGTTGCCGTGTTACACGGCTTGTTTGTTGTGCCTTGTGTGAAAATGACCATAAGATTAAAGCATGAAATTGGATTGCTTGCTTATCTTGCTTATATGATTGCTATATCATTGTTGCATATTATTTGCGCGCACACAGTAGCTTAGTCCCTTCTCGTTTATGAACTTGAAA
>CM041776.1:149101539-149466041 GCA_023374045.1 Limonium bicolor | reverse complement strand
GTTTTTGATTTGGTTAAGTGAGCTAGGAAATATTGGCAATGGAAATGTGGTAGTTGGTGCTGTTGCTGTAGCATCACCGTGAGAGAGAGCAAGAAGGAAGGAAGAAGACATGGGAAATGAAGAGAAATGAGAGAATGAAGATAAGTTCTACCTTTTGGAAGATATTTGTAGTTAAAGTAAATAGTAACTTCTACTTTACTACATTACTTATTTTTTTTGTTTAGTGTGGTGAGTCACTAGAAACCGGCCCCCATATTAAACAAGGGTGTTTAGTCTTTATTGATCAATTGTCTCACTTATAACAACATATGTTACAAACTAGTTATTAAGGTTACTATTCACTAAAACAAGGCACATAGATGTGAAATTTTGATTTCCCATTGATACAGACTTCCAAATGTGATACTATATAGTACCATGTTAATTAAAGAGTAATGATGGACATTTAGCCATTCAAAACTCATTTACAAGACAATTTTTCAAAAAATGTGCTTTAAGACTCCTTAAAGCACATTTTGTGTTTTAACTTGTTTTCAAACTTGGTTTCTTTGGTAATTGATTTAATATGTTCATTAACTTATTTATAAGGTATAGGTATGACCATTAGGTCTTATACAAATTTATCCCAAGCTTAGAACATTTTTGCTCTTATTGACTTTAATGTATTCTTGTGTTTTGTTTGGTTTAACTGTCTACCAAAGTTTCCTAAGGACTTAATTAATTAAATCATAATTGAATATTATTAAGTCTTGGTAGCTCTTAGGGTCCTAACCAAGTTCACTCCAAGCTTAGAGCATGTTTTTGCTCAAGCTGTATCTTAGTGCTTTATTGCATTTTACTATGTTTAAATTGTTCATTGATGTCTAATAAGGCACTTTTTAGCCTTTATATACCATAGTTTAATATTTAAACCACATATCAAGGTTTGGGGTAGTTCAAATACCAAGATGCAGACCAAGTCCCACACCCCATTTCCTAGCCTACACCCTTGACCATACTTTCAACCTATCTCAACGTTGTTTATCTTGGTGATGTTTTTGTAAAACTTTGGCTGACTTTATCGGTTGGCTATTTAGCCATGTGATTTCTTTTGGATGTCAGACAGACTAACCCTGTTTTGCCTGATGATGTCAAAAAGGGGGAAAGTAGTGAATCCATTTTCAGTAAGACGACAGTTAATGTTTTTGGGGTTCGAAAGACTTTAATTGCACTTATGGATTTTCCCTACTTGATGGTCAAGCAGACTATCTCTGTTTAAGCTTAGTTAATTTATATGCTTTTCTTTTACTGGTATTGTCTTAAATGACGAGCTCAAACTTAGGGGGAATATTGGATTAAGGGGGAATCAGTCAATGAGGCTGGTTCTTCCAAGCTTGGTTTTCTTGCGTGTCATTTTTGCAGGTTAACTCATGCTACGCGATTCACTCAAGTGGTTTTTGGCATCATCAGCAAAGGGGAAAATGTGTGAAGATGTTAGAGTTTGGCTGAAGATTGTCATAGCCTAGCTGCTAGCAAGAGTCGGTTAGAGAATTAATGCAACGAAAAGAGACCAAGTCAAAGAGAACATGTGTAACACCCCTCATAACAGTTACGTAATAGTCGCTCACGTGAACAGGAAATAAAGGCGTCTCACAGCGGAAGTGATTACAGTGATAGAACTCACATGGGTGTTACTTGCCACCACTCGCCCATACGAGTGATGTAGCAGTACAACATCTTACAAAATTAAACATAAAAAATACAATCCGCAGTGACGACGAGATACCACCTACATTTCTATCTAAGTATCAAAAGCACAACTACTGTGAGCATCTAAACATATTTCAAGTCTTACAACCCCTTTCCAGTGAAATCATTTAATACATAACGAGGTATGAACGATAAATCCAAAATCAACATTGTCCTAACTACCCAATCCCGCACTTCGGCTTCAACGTTTTCAGCACCTGCATAATAAGTGTAATATCAGCGATAGACGCTGAGTATGCCGGATCTGGACCCTATTGGTCACTTGTCATTTTTAACCGTCTTGATATTAGATTGATTTCATGCGTTGTCATTTTACAGATATGATAAATACTGTAACAACATGCATGATTATATAATCATTCATCCAATCCAAACAGTCATATATGGAATACACATTACTGTCATGCATCACACAATCCAATGGCATTGAGAACTCATTCATCGTATGTTAACATCATCACATAGTACATCACTCGGCCCTCCGGGCCTTCACATATCATTAGTTTTAGTTAGCACTGTACAACATTCGGCCCCCCCGGGCCCTCACATATTATTAGTTGGGTTAGCACTGTCGGGCGTCAATTAGGACAACCCGAAATATATTCACTTGGACAGTAGTCCCACGTACACACAAGGTGCTCACTACCCTGATCATCCGAAGACTCTGGGACTAATTCACTTTGCCTTTGTAAAGGCGTCCATTTAGGTGGCCAAGGGCCTGGTGCCAACGGTAGCACACTCCGCCTGTCGATCTATCTAGGCTCGAACAGGATTCACTAGGGTAAAACCCGATACGGGATAACCCAAGAGATCTCTACGCGCGACCAGCAGCCAGTGACTGTCTGGATTAAGGTACATCATCACATTCATTCACACTCCACTGTTAGCTTTGTTAGTTAGATAGTCAGTTACAGTTTTAGTTATGGAGTACATCACTTAGTTGGTTGGCTGCCCTATGGGTCTTACGCATGCCTAGAATTATTCTAGGTAACATTCACGTTCGAGTCAAAGCTCTAGAGACCGACAATGTCGTGTCCCGTTCCTAAGTATTTTACTTAGGTTATAACTACATACTTGTAATACTTAGCGTATTAGGTCAGACAACAGTGGTCACAACACACATTTCGCATATGTAGTTTTATATAAGTCGATCTATAGTCGACGTAGTATTAGTCCCATAGGACGTTCGTGCATAAATAAATAATGCAGTGAACATAACTACACATCACACACATAAATCACATATATACATACACACAAGTTATTTATCAAACAAATCCGAGCCCGAGGAATTCGTCAGGACAACCCGGATCAAATCCCTTTACATACCGTACACCGTAGTCTAGATTCGTGCCGTGCAGACCACTAGAGCTTTCGGGCGCGTACGTCGGAAGTGTGATCTAGTAATACAAGGAACACTAAGCGTCAATCCACATGACCGTACAATTCGGTATTCCCGAATAATGTTTGAAATCCTAGTACTATGTCCCCAGACTTAACATTTGTTACTAGTTAAAGTATCGTTATTAATATTTGATAACTCCTTACGCGTTGCGTGAGTTAATTCTCGGTTTACATTAGAGCATGAAACCTTACGTTATACACTTATGATACTTCGCTAGGGTTTATTTATCAAACCAAAGTCCTGTACTAACCTTAGTATTTTATATCGTTATAACTATAGTGTATAACTTTATTTCTTGGTAAGTGTTTATGAAATACCCCAAACCTTGATATGTGGTTTAAATAGCAAACTATGTTAAATAAAGGCTAAAAAGTGCCTTAGAAACATCAGTGGACAATTTAAAACATAGTAAAGTGCAATAAAACACTAAGACACAGTTTGAGCAAAAACATGCTCTAAGCTATGAGTGAACTTGGTTAGGACCCAAAGAGCCTACCAAGACTTGATAACATTTAATTATGATTTGATAGGGCTAAATAAGTCCTTAGGAAACTTTGGTGGACAGTTAAACCAAATAAAACACAAGAAAATACCTTAAAGTCAATATGAGCAAAAATGTGCTCTAAGCTTGGGATAAATGTGTATAAGACCTAATGGTCATACCTATACCTTATAAATATGTTAATGAACATATTAAATCAATTACTAAAGAAAACCAAGCTTGAAAACAAGTTAAAACACAAAATGTGCTTTAAGAAGTCTTAAAGCACGTTTTTGAAAAATTGTCTTGTAAATGAGTTTTGAATGGCTAAATGTCCATCATTACTCTTTAATTAACATGTGTACTATATAGTATCACATTTGGGTGGCTATATCAATGGGAAATCAAAAATTTCACTTCTAAGTGCCTTGTTTTAGGTGAATAGTGATTTTTATAAGCTAGTTTGTAACATATGTTGTGTTAAGTAATTAAATTGACAAACAAAGACCAAAACACCCTTCTAATTATATGGGGGCCGGTTTTATCATGTGGTGACTCACCACCATGAGCTAGTAAAAAAATTAAAGAAAGAAGGAAAAGTAAGTGAAAAGTAGAAGTTACCTTTATAACATGTAAATATCTTTCAAAAGCAATTCCAATCTTCATTCTTTCTTTCCCACTCACACCCACCGTAGCCTCCTTCATCTTCTCCCAAACTCCATCGGTTTTGCTACAGCAAACCATACCATTCTCCATCTTCTTTCACTTGTAAGTTCTAGCTCCATGATCCAAATTTAATTTCAAGACCACCTTTCTTCTAGTTAGACCAAGCTCTTCATTCCTATCTTCTCAAAACTTCAAGAGCCCCATTTCGGTGCCATGGAGTTCCACCATTGATGGAGCTTGAGCTTGTCTTTTCACATATTCTTGTTCTCCATTGCTTCAAGGTAAGGAAACTAAAGAAAAATCAAGTTCCCTCCATGTTTTGTTGTTGTCCGAAAATTCACCATTAATGGAGCTCTTATATTGCCTTGTTCTAGCTCCATTTGAATCTTTCATGGACTAGGTGGAGTCCCCTCTTCATAGATACTCCAACTCTCTTCAAAGATCAAGGTAAAACAACTACATTAATGTTTTTGAAATAATGTAAACCTAGGGTTTACAATGAGATGAAGCATAAAGCTTGAATACTCATTATGTTGTTTGTATAATGTTTAGTAGTTGGCAAGGAACCAAATGCCTTACCGGTTTTGTAAGGAAACAAGAAAGAAATTTGGGAGGAAAAGAGGTAAATATGCTATCTTAATGTGGTTTAATGCCTTAGGAGAAATAAGCTTATAATGCTTGTTAAAACTACCTAAAGAGCAAATGGTGAATGACCTAGTAAAGTGTTCTCAAGGAGACTAGTAAAAGAACATATGTGATGGTGTATGTAATTGCAGGTTAAAGGCATTATTTATGTGGGAAATTCAGTGTTTAAGGTTATGCAATTTAAGGGCCTAAGAGCCATGTTATTTAAGGGCCTAAGTGCCAAGCAATTTAAGTTATGCACTATATTGTGATGTAGTGCTTAGTGTGTGAAGTTTGTGTGTAAAAATGTTCTTGATGGATTTTAGGTGTTCTTGAATGAAACAAGGTAAAAACCTAAGTGTTTGGATGTGAGTAAATACAAGAGAAGCTATGGCTAAATTTGGGAAATGTGTGAGAAGTTCTAAGTGTTTTAAGAAAGTTTTGGTGAACTAGGAAGTATTAAAGGTGAACAAATGTTTCACTAAGGAAGAAAACGTGCATTAAGGTGTTACAAGGATTAGGTGTTATCTTGGAAGTTCTAGGAATTCAATGTGTGTTTTGGGAATGTATTTAAGTCTTGGAGGAGTTTGTTTAAGGTTTAGATAATGTTGATATTCAAGGAATAAGTGATGTTTAGGTGAGATGTGAAAAAGGAGGTTTAGTTAGTAAGAAAAGAAGTTTGAGAGATGATGTTAAGGTGTAGAGGAAACACCTTGGTATAGTGGTCAATATTGGTGAAATACCACTTGGAAAAATTAAGGAGGAAGTGTAAGCTTGGGAAAGGAATTGTAGGAATGACATAAGGAGTTTTGATATGTAAGAAAGGATGTTTGAATGATGATGTTTGTGTGGAAGATATGTCTTGGTATAATGGTTAGAATTGGCATGAATCATCACTAAGGGACTTAAGGAGTATAAACTATAAGTGTTGGAGGCTTTGGAGGAATTTGGCTAAGTGTTTAAAGGTCTAGAAGTTGAGCATTTTGCCGTGTCCGAACTTCCGTCCGGACATGGAAGTTCGGACAGGCTCTGTTGGGTAAGAAGTTTTGCACACTCGAACTGTGTCCGAACTTGGGAAGTCCGGACACATGTTCGGACGCATGGATTTCCACATTAAGAGATTCTCGACTCACGTCCGAACTTCCGAAGTCCGGACACAAGTTCGGACGTGTGTCTATTTTCAGTTCAAAGTCACGGCTTGCGTCCGAACATGTAGGTTCGGACACAAGTTCGGACAGGCCACTGTATGGACCAAAATTGTTGTTTTAAGGTATAGAAATGATGTGTAATGATGGGGATTGATAGGTAATGATGTTATAAGGTTGTTAAGGACATGATAAGTGAGTTTTAATGGTAATTAAGTGGGTGAAAAGTTGTATCAAAATGTAAAAGTAAAACAAGTTAAAATATAAAGTTATGTAACTAAGTTAACGGGGAAAGTTAAGCATTAGACATTAAATAATCAAGCAAACCCCAATGTTAATAAAAACACATGTGATGTTAACAGTTGTTCGAGAATCGCTCGAGGAACATAAGTGGACGTGGTAAAGTGGACTCCGGTGACAGGTATGGTTTTCTTGCAACCTGTGTCCTACCGGATTACACCGGCTTGTATGCCAATGTGTTTTTCTGTGTGTTTGCCACGTTGTAAGATAAAACATGTAATGAGTTTACAGTAATTCATATATGTGGCGTGTTCAACTCCGATACCATTAACCTCGGCAGTGTTAACCTTAGTTAACTGAGTCTAGGATCACATGAGAGTTCGGTATTCGGATTAAACGACCCGTACCATGGGACGTACTAACCACGGCTATGCGTGTGTTAATTGTGTGATATGTGTTTGTGAATGTAGGGATCTCCCTTGTGTGTTTAACCCAGTTGTAATTCTGTATGGTGTGTAGTTATGATAGACTCCATAGTGGGGTTCTAACTAATATCTAAAGTAAGTATGTACTAATAGTGGTGAGGAATCCGGTTTGGCCGGTCGCGCGTTGTTTGGGAGAGGGTATCCTTTTTAGCCTTACCCTTCTCTTTGTTATGGTTGTTTCCCTCACGGGTTATGATCTCCCATTAGTTACTCCAAGCTTAGCTATTCTGACTTATGATCGGTTTAGGGGGAACATGTGTTTGTGTGGTGTGTTCGGGCCTCCAAACCCGAACCGCCTTAACTTAAGTTACTCGTCCAACTATTAGGACGGTAATGAGTGTTGTTGTTATTGTGTAACGAGCTTATCATGAGACTGGCAACATTCTCTAGGCTCACCAGTGTATTAACAATGTTTGGGTTGGTTCCTAAGAGAACCACTCCCGTTGTGTTATGTATTTTTGTTGTGATGCAATATCTATTGCGGTATTATGTTGTGCACGTGGAAACGTGCAAAGTGTTGTTAAGTGCTGTATGTAGTGTATGTTGTAGGTTGTATAATGTGGAGTGTGTGGATCATGGATATGATTCCCAGTTTGTGATAAGAGGCGTTTAAGGATAACCCGATTTAAGGGTAAGTGTCGTCTGTTAAGGAAGTAGCTCCATTAGAGGAGGAACACTATAGGGATATTGAATACCTTGAGTGACTTATTAAGTAAGGATATATTATCCGTTTGTTGAGCCCACTGAGGCGAAATGTTATGTGATGTGTGTTTACTGTTACATGCATGATTTAAATGTAATCAACCGCATGTTAAGACGACAATTAGTTGTGCGTGGCCCGGTAGCATGTGGGCTGCGGGATTACCATACCAGCAAAGGTGCTGAGCCCCTTGGGGGCCACCCTTTCTCTTCTTTTCCTATTTCAGGTACGAAGTGCTGGAAGCCGTTCGAGAGTAGGACGGGTAGTCGTTTTACATGGGTAATCATTTAAGTGTAAGTATACAGTAGGTGTAGTAAGACCGAAATTGTTGTCGGCATCAGTTTATAAATACTCGGTATAGTTGAAAGGTGTACGTTGTGTTGTTGTTAATGGAAAGGCATAGTAATGTGTAATCGCTCGGGAATTTAGCCCATCAGACCGGTACAATGTGTATGTATTAGCCTTGTTAGCCACGTGGGTGGCTAACGGCGTGTAACACCAACGAAATAAGTAATGTGATGAGGTTGTTTTCCGCTGCAGTTTATTGTTAGGTATGTTGTTGTATGTTGGGGTGTTACAAAAAGTGGTATCAGAGCGAAGTATCGCTCTGATGACTGAATTACCGAGCTTAGGAAGTACCGAGTTAGGATTTAAGTACTTTGGGTTAAGGGTTGAGTGATAGCGTGAGAGATACGCTAGTTAGGAACTACCAGTGACTACTGGAAACCTACAATATCCATCCCACCCTCCACAACCCCTGTTTTATAGCTTGGGAAAGAACGCCAGAGAGATGGAAGTCCACTCTTACTCGGGAATACCCGATCTGGCTGTTATTAAGTACTTCTAAAGGTACGGAGAACCTGTCATACGGTTGATCCCAAGAATTGGGAATCCCAGAGACGGTCTCCATCTGAACAGTGTCAACTGCATTTAAACAGTGAAGAATGGACAATCCTACATAAAAGAGAATGAAATTTCCGGCAACCTGGGTCGACATGCCGAGCAGTCGAGAATAACCAGCTTGCAACGCACTAACCGTGCAATAGGCAAGAATTGGATTACTGAAAACCGAGACAAGTGTCTACGGAACCACAGTTGATAAATAATACACCAACGGTATACCAACCGACAAGGGAACTACAACGTAGTGCCCAAACAAGAGACAAGTCTCAGTAACCACGACAAGTGCGTGGAACGGGCTATAAAGAGGATACGATACTAAGTAAAGAGGGAGTCCAAAAGTGGGAGACACCCCAGTTGATAATTACCATATGGATACAGTGAGGAGTTATCCAGAGAGTTATTGACAAGACAGTAAGATCAGTGAGGGCCAACAAGGCCACTGATGACAGTGCGGGTAAAAACAATACCACAACCAGTGTGTGTTAAACCGATAGCCAGTTAGCATGACGCACTTGCCATAGAAAGTGCTGCTATAACAGGGCTGTTCGGGAAAGTTATAACCACTACAAAGTATTTGGTAAAGTACCATAAAGTTAAATGTGACCGGCATAACAGTGGAAGGGCCTGTTAGCCTAATCCCTGTAATTGGAAGTACACCAGTCAGCAAGAAGCTAGACTTGGTTAAGGTAAGAAGATGTTGTGAAACCATGAAAATTTTTCTTTCAGACCCAGATTTATTCAAACCCTTTTCTTTTCAAAACCAGATTTTCTTTCAAACCAACACTTCTTTCCAACCTTCTTTTAAACCAAACCAGTAAAACCAAGGGTAGATGATAAGATACAATAGTGGATAAACTTTCCTACGATTAAGTTCGGGAAGCACGGGACGCATATTGTCAAGAGAGAATATAAGGGAGTTGACAACAGAATACTTCACCTAGGCGTGTGACGGACACTACGAGTGTACCAACTGAATTGTGGGACGACCGCACTCCGATAGGAGCTTGTGGGCCTGACAGACCTACTTATGGGTTAGTTGGGTAGGTAGCAATGTACCATTATGGTACCCCACATATGTATACGAGTGGAGTCCGAAACACGGGAAGTAGTCGACTCCGTCTACGGTCAGCAGTATAAATCAAACAAGAGCTAGAGATTACAAGGAGTAGTTGAAGTTAAGGAACTCAGTTAAGTTAACGAGATTAAAGGAATTACTGAATTCCTTTCAAGGAAATGTTTAAGAGTCAGGAGGTGCGAAGTGCACTAACTGTAATGTAAAGACATCGTATACGTCTTAAAGATCCTCAGGGATAAACATGTTAGCTGGAACGGTGACCCAGCCTGTACATGGCAAGCAAATGCCTAATGTGGACACAATAATGTACAATGAACGGGATGAAACTATCAAGAAATGTTGATCTTCACAGAAGAAGATAATAAGCCAATTAAGAACGCAAACGGCGTGGCTAACTCAATATATCAATAAGTGTGAGCCAAATGTAATGGCATAACTTAGCAACACCCAGGAGAAATCCTTGAAGGGTGTTCGCATCAACAATTGTTGAATGAAATGCATGACAGAAACATAAGGGTTGAAACTAACACCCAGTTTAGACATAAGTTGTCAGGAGACGGACTGACAATTTTAAGGGGCATCCCATGAAAGGAAACGGAATGCAACGACCTTGTCATGGAGCTCAGTATAATATCCAAACCATATAATGTTGTACAGAGAAGTACATATGTGTGAACAGCCTACAATGAGCCCAGCTCAAGGCAAACAAGGCTCATAAGCCATAAGCAAGATATGTTGTATAAATTCAATTGATTGTAGAAGTTTATGTTGTATAAGTGAATAGAGTGGTAAACGAACCACTGCATTAAGAGTGGGGATACCTCTCGATATTGTGAGACCGCAGGAGCGGTAGTTATGTGTATCAAGCCCAAGAAATATGTTAAGGATTGACCAGACTGTTATTGAAAGAGAGCAGTTAGTTTAGTATCATGTGTGTATAAAGTGAAACACCGACCTGAATAAGGCCGGCTTGTGACTCGAATGATCGATGCTCAAAGAGTATTTAGTAGTCATCCAAATGAGGGATAAACCATAATGTGAATAATGTAAGTTTATGTGTGGAAGTTGAGGTGACAGTAGATACGATATAAGCTGGTGTTATACGATGAGTAAGAGCACGGTTCGCAGCAAGCGACCGTTGTATCAATGTTATTGAGTAATAATGTGGCAGATAAGACCAGTTATGAGTTAGACTCAGTGGAGATACAAGATAAGTGATGATAAACAAACTCGGCAGTAAGCCAGTAGCCAGTATTACGAGATCGGAATCTCAATGAAACACAGTGTGAATTCCATGCGAATCACATGAGGGATTTACTGTCAAGAGTTTACGCCTCTGCACTCTGTATGACTGAGTGTTTTGGTATTGCACTTGCGCAGTAATGATCGAGTGGGATAGCTAGGAATTGGAAACATGTTAATTGTGGAGGAATAATGTTATAAAGGCCGATGCATAGGAAATGCAAGGCCACACTAATAAAGGAGTACTTGTACAAAACCAAATGTGGAGACATGATTAACAGTAAGTGACTATAGTAGCACTAACTGTCAAATATCGGTATGGAATATACCCCAAATGTTGGAAATAGCTGAAAGAGCACTACACACTAGGTAGTAGCTCAATCTCAACCGACAGTAAGTCGGAAGGGAACAAGTCAATCATTGTGAAATACATAGTGGTATATAAATTCAATTATTATGGAAGTGGATAGAAAGTTTATAACTCACCGAATTCGCTCACGGTAAGAGATACCACGCGTCGGTTGAGAAACCATTATTACCAAGATAAAGGTGATATATGGGAGGTGTACAATACAGTGAGAATAACAAATGGGGCAATTAAGCTCTACAGTCATTAGAGTTTCGCAGCAGAAACTAGTGAGTCAGTGATACAAGTGTTGAATGTACATGGTGAACACGAATGAATGGCTAATTATTAACGCCTAGAAGCCTTACAGGCCAAAATCGAAACCAACTAAGAGTTTAAACAAACTCCAATGAGAATTCTTGGTTTAGGAACTAAACAGCCAATATGGTTAAGATCCTCTAATCAGAATCCATTGTGTAATAGGCCGCGTGGAAGTTAAAACACTTCACGACGGCAGAACATTATAAGCCAATGTTTAGTGATTGATTACGTGGGCGTAATCCCTTTTAAGGGGGGGTAGAGCGCAAAGCCACTTAGTGAGTATTACCGTACAAGTGTACGTGACCTATGTTGTGCATGGCACAAAATAATTTGTTTTGATGATTGGTGTTTGTGTTACGTAAACATACGCATTCATTCATGGTTTAATTGTGGTAATTGCGCACAGAAGATGCGAATACCATTGTGATAAGTGTGTGTATTTGTTAACAATTGTGTGTGATAATACAAGTGTGGGGAGTAGAGAAACTCCCGGGGAACAAACCCTGACAGTGTATAAATGTAAAACCAGGTGTTGTATTTTGATAAAATATATGTGTATATATATACTATATAGTGATTCAAGAAAGGGCATGACACCGATAGAACCTAGTGAGAATAAGATTCCCTAGGCAGCAGGATTAAAGTGAATGGAGGTAACTGATAGACGGAGTTCTATCCTTTGGAGATGTATGATCATGATTAGAATGATTTAAAGATAGAAAATTGGAAATGAGTGATTTAATTGATGCTTGAAAATGAAGTGGGAGGTGGAACTTGATTTGCATGTGTCAAGGGAAGCCGAACACAAATTGGGGTGGAAGGATAATTCGACACTGATGCTGATCATTAGGGTTGAATGATGTTCTTGAAGCTCCCTATAAGTGGTCATAATTAACCACGCTAATAAAAGAAGCAAAGAGCTTAAGTTGGACTTGGAGTGTGTGTGTTTTCAAAAGGATTTTAAATTGGTATTTATAAAACGTTGATAGATACTTTACATAATTAAAGTTCTCTTACTTAACCTCTCAAGGAAATTTTAAACTTAAGTGATTGTTTTGATCTCCCAAGGACACGGGGACGGAAGGTGTCCATCGCGACCGGGTTCTGCGGGTTTCTGCGGGATCACCGGGTTCTGCGGGATCACATGCCATCGGTTTTGCTACAGCAAACCATACCATTCTCCATCTTCTTTCACTTGTAACTTCTAGCTCCATGATCCAAATTTAATTTCAAGACCACCTTTCTTCTAGTTAGACCAAGCTCTTCATTCCTATCTTCTCAAAACTTCAAGAGCCCCATTTCGGTGCCATGGAGTTCCACCATTGATGGAGCTTGAGCTTGTTTTCACATATTCTTGTTCTCCTTTGCTTCAAGGTAAGGAAACTCAAAGAAAAATCAAGTTCCCTCCATGTTTTGTTGTTGTCCGAAAATTCACCATTAATGGAGCTCTTATATGCCTTGTTCTAGCTCCATTTGAATCTTTCATGGACTAGGTGGAGTCCCCTCTTCATAGATACTCCAACTCTCTTCAAAGATCACGGTAAAACAACTACATTAATGTTTTTGAAATAATGTAAACCTAGGGTTACAATGAGATGAAGCATAAAGCTTGAATACTCATTATGTTGTTTGTATAATGTTTAGTAGTTGGCAAGGAACCAAATGCCTTACCGGTTTTGTAAGGAAACAAGAAAGAAATTTGGGAGGAAAAGAAGTAAATATGCTATCTTAATGTGGTTTAATGCCTTAGGAGAAATAAGCTTATATGCTTGTTAAAACTACCTAAAGAGCAAATGGTGAATGACCTAGTAAAGTGTTCTCAAGGAGACTAGTAAAAGAACATATGTGATGGTGTATGTAATTGCAGGTTAAAGGCATTATTTATGTGGGAAATTCAGTGTTTAAGGTTATGCAATTTAAGGGCCTAAGAGCCATGTTATTTAAGGGCCTAAGTGCCAAGCAATTTAAGTTATGCACTATATTGTGATGTAGTGCTTAGTGTGTGAAGTTTGGTGTAAAAATGTTCTTGATGGATTTTAGGTGTTCTTGAATGAAACAAGGTAAAAACCTAAGTGTTTGGATGTGAGTAAATACAAGAGAAGCTATGGCCAAATTTGGGAAATGTGTGAGAAGTTCTAAGTGTTTAAGAAAGTTTTGGTGAACTAGGAAGTATTAAAGGTGAACAAATGTTTCACTAAGGAAGAAACGTGCATTAAGGTGTTACAAGGATTAGGTGTTATCTTGGAAGTTCTAGGAATTCATGTGTGTTTTGGGAATGTTTAAGTCTTGGAGGAGTTTGTTTAAGGTTTAGATATGTTGATATTCAAGGATAAGTGATGTTTAGGTGAGATGTGAAAAAGGAGGTTTAGTTAGTAAGAAAAAGAAGTTTGAGAGATGATGTTAAGGTGTAGAGGAAACACCTTGGTATAGTGGTCAACTATGGTGAAATACCACTTGGAAAAATTAAGGAGGAAGTGTAAGCTTGGGAAAGGAATTGTAGGAATGACATAAGGAGTTTGAATGTAGAAAGGATGTTTTGAATGATGATGTTTGTGTGGAAGATATGTCTTGTATAATGGTTAGAATTGGCATGAATCATCACTAAGGACTTAAGGAGTATAAACTATAAGTGTTGGAGGCTTTGGAGGAATTTGGCTAAGTGTTTAAAGGTCTAGAAGTGAGCATTTTGCGTGTCCGAACTCCATCCGGACATGGAAGTTCGGACAGGCTCTGTTGGGTAAGAAGTTTGCACACTCGAACTGTGTCCGAACTTGGGAAGTCCAGGACACATGTTCGGACGCATGGATTTCACATTAAGAGATTCTCGACTCACGTCCGAACTTCCGAAGTCCGGACACAAGTTCGGACGTGTGTCTATTTCAGTTCAAAGTCACGGCTTGCGTCGAACATGTAGGTTCGGACACAAGTTCGGACAGGCCACTGTATGGACCAAAATTGTTGTTTTAAGGTATAGAAATGATGTGTAATGATGGGGATTGATAGGTAATGATTTATAGGTTGTTAAGGACATGATAAGTGAGTTTTAATGGTAATTAAGTGGTGTGAAAAGTTGTATCAAAATGTAAAAGTAAAACAAGTTAAAATATAAAGTTTATGTAACTAAGTTAACGGGGAAAGTTAAGCATTAGACATTAAATAATCAAGCAAACCCCAATGTTAATAAAACACATGTGATGTTAACAGTTGTTCGAGAATCGCTCGAGGAACATAAGTGGACGTGGTAAAGTGGACTCCGGTGACAGGTATGGTTTTCTTGCAACCTGTTCCTTACCGGATTACACCGGCTTGTATGCCAATGTGTTTTCTGTGTGTGCCACGTTGTAGATAAAACATGTAATGAGTTTACAGTAATTCATATATGTGGCGTGTTCAACTCCGATACCATTAACCTCGGCAGTGTTAAACCTTAGTTAACTGAGTCTCAGGATAACATGAGAGTTCGGTATTCGGATTAAACGACCCGTACCATGGGACGTACTAACCACGGCTATGAGTTGTGTTAATTGTGTGATATGTGTTTGTGAATGTAGGGATCTCCCTTGTGTGTTTAACCCAGTTGTAATTCTGTATGGTGTGTAGTTATGATAGACTCCATAGTGGGGTTCTAACTAATATCTAAAGTAAGTATGTACTAATAGTGGTGAGGGAATCCGGTTTGGCCGGTCGCGCGTTGTTTGGGAGAGGGTATCCTTTTAGCCTTACCCTTCTCTTGTTATGGTTGTTTCCCTCACGGTTATGATCTCCCATTAGCTTACTCCAAGCTTAGCTATTTTGACTATGATCGGTTTAGGGGGAACATGTGTTTGTGTGGTGTGTTCGGGCCTCCAAACCGAACCGCCTTAAACTTAAGTTACTCGTCCAACTATTGGACGGTATGAGTGTTGTTGTTATTGTGTAACGAGCTTATCATGAGACTGGCAACTTCTCTAGGTCACCATGTATAACAATGTTTGGGTGGTTCCTAAGAGAACCACTCCGTGTGTGTTATTGTATTTGTTGTGATGCAATATCTATTGCGGTATTATGTTGTGCACGTGGAAACGTGCAAAGTGTTGTGAGTGCTGTATGTAGTGTATGTTGTTGTAGGTTGTATAATGTGGAGTGGTGGATCATGGATATGATTCCCAGTTTGTGATAAGAGGCGTTTAAGGATAACCCGATTTAAGGGTAAGTGTCGTCTGTTAAGGAAGTAGCTCCATAGAGGAGGAACAAATAGGGATATTGAAATACCTTGAGTGACTTATTAAGTAAGGATATATATCCGTTGTTGAGCCCAATGAGGCAATGTTATGTGATGTTTGTTTTACTGTTACATGCATGATTTAAATGTAATCAACATGTTAAGACGACAATTAGTTGTGCGTGGGCCCAGGTAGCATGGTGGGCTGCGGGATTACCATACCAGCAAAGGTGCTGAGCCCCTTGGGGGCACCCTTTCTTCTTTCTCTCTTTCAGGTACGAAGTGCTGGAAGCCGTTCGAGAGTAGGACGGGTAGTCGTTTACATGGTAATCATTTAAGTGAAATATATCAGTAGGTGTAGTAAGACCGAAATTGTTCGGCGCATCAGTTTATAAATACTCGGTATAGTTGGAAGGTGTACGTTGTTGTTGTAATGAAAAGGCATAGTAATGTGTAATCGCTCGGGAATTAGCCCATCAGACCGGTACAATGTGTATGTATTCAGCCTTGTTAGCCACGTGGGTGGCTAACAGGCGTGTAACACCAACGAAATAAGTAATGTGATGAGGTTTTGTTTTTTGCAGTTTATTGTTAGGTATGTTGTTGTATGTTGGGGTGTTACAGTTTATTCATGTGTGTATGCATTTGGCATAACAACTTGAATAGCTATATTCTTAGCCACATAACATTGTTTGTGTTACATTTCTTCCATAATGTTATATGGTACGATATTTCACGTGTCACCAAACTTTATTTCATGTGGCTTGGCAACTTAGGAATGTATCGACAATAATATACACATGTGCCACATGTGAGCTCCTTTATTATATATACTTTCATCACTCATAAAACTACCACATATCTTATAATATGTTGTAGGTATTTAATTTTTATAACACCAAAAACATTGTGGTAAAATATAACCCAAGGTTGTTCACATTTGCTTAGTTATCGGTTACATATGTATATACATGTCAGATTCAATTCTTCCACGTCACAAAATCACCACCCCACCATAATAATTAGAGATAAAATCCAGGTCTGTACTACAACTTAACCTCTCACTGTAATTCAATTGAACAGAAAGCAACATGGCATCGGAAATCTGACGATCATGCCTTTGCAGTATTTTCTTTGTTGTTTCTGTTTGGTGATTAAGTTTATTTCCACAATTCCTAATGATTGTATCAGCCTAACTCACCCTCCTAGGAGTATTTTAGGTTCGTTATTAACTCTCTCCAACACTCACAAATAATATGTTATGTTCATTTACAGAGACAGTTTAGTTCTTGTAATAAAACTGAAAAACATTGGTTATGTATCTTTCCTTCAAGTCTTTGCTCAGTCCTCTGATCGGTTTCAAACTTCTCAAAGCCTCTTCACTACTAGATGGTTGTGTTAGGAAAGGTTTGAACTCACAAACCACTTAAAAACAATGAAGCTACCCTTTCTGAAAACTCATCTAACAGCAACCTAGATCTGCAGGAACTGTAAGTAGCAGTCCTACACGGTTTTCTTTAACCTCCCCTTGCTGGTAGTAAATCAGGTTCCCAAATGCTTCACATATCAGTTAAACGAATTAATTAGGTTTTAAGCTCTTTAATCACTCAATGACATTCACTTATACTCCCTGCAGCTTAGTTCTACAGAAACAGCAAGTTCTGAAACTGAAACCCAAAACAGAAACCAGACTGCAGTTTTTCCATTTTATTACTCTCTGTTTGTTCACGTGGTTGACTCTCAGCCCTCTCCAACTGTTGCCCCAGTTAGGTAGGTGTGTTATTTAGGTTTTGGGTTCATTATCAGGCTAGCATAACACTCTTATGCCACCTGTATTTCAGTTATACAGAGATAATGATTATAGAAGGAAATCTGAAACAGAAGCTGTGCTTTTCTGCTTGATCCTTGCTTGTAGTTATTTAAACTGACCTCTACTTTTCCTTAGGAATTTGGCTTCTTAGTTGAGGGTCTTAATATAATTCTATCCTCAAAATAAACCCACAACAAAATTGTTAATGCCTCTGAAAATTTAATACAGAAACTGTGATGTTATAGAAAAACCAAAACCTGAAACTGGTTTATTATCTTTCCCCTTCCACTGTCAGTTGCCGAGCAGATGCCTAATTCTTCCCCAAGATGTTTACACTATTAGATACGTGAATTATAAGGTTTTAGATTCTTCCACAACACATCGAAACACTTACATAGCTCCTGTACTTAGTTACTCCGAAACAACACACTAGCGAAAACCTGAAGCAAACTGAATCGGTGTGTCTCTTTCTGTTTTTTTTTTCATCAGTGTGTCAACCTGATTCTTAATCCTCCTCTAGGTACTTACAGTTTACTAAGATATGTTAGAGGTGGTTAGATTCATTGGCAACTCACCCCAGCTCAACCAAACCTTTCAGTACAAATTATACAGCACTGAAACAGAAATCAAAATCGACACCATGAAACTGAAGTACTTCTTTTGCTTTTGTCTTCCTTTTCTGGGTAATAACTTTTCTGTCACTTCTCTCCCATTGATAGCTCACGCAGCCTAGTGTTTCATTAACATTTCCAAATCCCAACAACTTCACTGCTGTGATAGAATTATTCTCAAACAGAAACAAGCAGAATACCGAGACTGATATGGTTTGATTATGTCTTTGCCTATCTGTTTCGTTATTGACCTATCACTCAGTACACCCCTTCAAGATTCCCTGTGCCAAGCTATACATGACAGAAAGAGACTGCATAGCAGAACTTGGTAATTTCCATTGTTTTCATTCTGTTCATTTTACGTATCTGTCCTTTAACTTGTTCTTAAGTATTTACTCACCTGATTCGGTGTTCCAGCTTTTTGTTTAAACTCAAAACTTACTACCACCACTCTGTTACTCAACTACACACAAACTGATAAGATTTCAAAAACTAAAAATGCGATTGCTGTTTTTTTTCTTTCCTGATTCTGCTATCTGCATGTTCACAGATTGAGCTCCCAATTCCCCAATCTGATCAGCTACTTAGTTGTGTGTTTGATACAGCTTTTAACTTTAAACAACTCAAGACAATAAGGACTACACATCTGAAAGACATTCACATAGAATCTAAAAACTGAAAGACCCGAATGGATATAATCTTAATTGCTCCTCCATTCTTGGTGTAACAGGTGGGTTTTTCTTCCATTAATAAACATTCTAATGTATTTCTAAACTTATACAGGTGTACCAGCAGTGTTTGGAGTAACCTACCAATCAATACCATCTTCCTACGGCTTTAGAGAAATCAGTAACCAGAAACCCAAGATTTCTGGAATAGAAATTAGCTTCTGTACCCTGCTACTCTTACATCTTTTAGTGTATTGATTGATTTCCCAAACCCACCAGATCAGTTGTTACTTAGGTAAAGGTGTTGGTAAGTCTTAGGTTGTCATTAAACTAATAAGACTCACATAATTTCTCTGAAATTAAGTTGCACAGAAACGTAACAGTTTCTAGAAATTTGTATATAATGCTTATGTAGTTTAATACCTTGAGTTATTTCTTTGGTTTGGAGTTGGTTTCTCCTGGTAACTCCTTGGCACAATATAAACTCCCAGACCCTTGAACTCTCGACCTCCACTGGTATGATGACTCATGTGTTAATCTTGACAAACCAGAAAGGAAAACAAATGATTGAGCTGGAATACTGCAGGAGGTTTTACCTTCTGGTTATTCTCCAGCAGAGAAGTTGAGCAGCTTTCATGCAAGATAAGTTCGGGAGAACCTAGAGGACTGCATGCGAGGTTGATGCATGATAGAAAGACAAGGGGAATTGTTTGAGTAGTCTTCAACAGTCTTGGACAATAGAAGAATAGAAGGGCAATTAAAAAGGGTCAGTTCTGGTTTACCTGAAGCTGTTTACCAAGCCAGTGTTGTTTATTATCAGTTTCGTTTTTGGCGGAAGATGAAGCAGCTTGCAAGGAGACTTGCTATACTGAAAGAATGGGGTCTTCCATCAGGAAAGGAAGGAGATCAGGAACAACAGGAGGACGAAGAGAACATGAAAAGGAATATAAACATACTATGAAGACCTGGCCTTACCATCACGCACGGGTAGCAGCATAAAGCTTCGAAGTTGTTGTTGGTGCTGGCGTGCAGGTAAGGAGAAGAATGTCTAGCAAAGGTATTAGCCAGAGGACACCGGCAAAAGAATTTGTGATGTGTCGCATGTTGTCAGACAGAACAAAGAGTATAAGGTGATCTGTTGTTGTTCTCTTGATTCGGGTGTCAAAAATATAAGTGCCCATTCTGGTGGTTTGATGGTCACCATTTTCATCAGACATAGGAGTGTGTTTGGGGTTATTTACAGCTAGCGACAGAGCAACCCACACAAGGAGCAGTGTCTCAGTTAGGTGCCCATCATCCTAGTCTGCATCGGAATTGAAACAACCACGCACAGCAGCAGGGTTTCAAGAGAAGCAAAGAGTTGGTGTACTTAAGTTGTTGATCGAGGACTTGGGCAGAGGGAATGTCTGGCCACTGATGCAAGGTGATGTACTTGTCTTGATTTTTTGTTCTTCCAGAGGGCACGCATGCGACAGGAGAAAAAGAGGTTGTGTCGTGGTATTTTTTTGAAACCGATACAGGATGGAGTCCTGGTATAATTTACTACTCACGAGAGAAGGGTATCAGGGAGCATGAGATTACTGTGTACTATTTGTCGATGATGGCGACGAAGTGTCTGGTGGGGGTATTATGTTTATATACTAAATTGGTCATTTACTTAGGTAAATGATTCGGTGATTTAATTCATCCAATAGTAGGTGTTATTCTTCTTGTATCAATTGGTGCAGTCTATTACCAGATACGAGCTTAGCTCAAACAGTTAAGGTGTTCACTAGAGGTACCAGTGGTACCGGGTTCGAATCTTGAATAGAGCATGTTGTTCTATTATTTTGTATGAGTAGTATATACTCATGTCATTTTTTTGAAAAATACATGTACATGCGTCCATATCATTATGTCGTGACGTTTGTTATCTACATATACATGCCCGCGACTATTTATCTTGTCACGTTGAATTGTATTTATGTTATATATATATATATATATATATATATATATATGCGACTATTTATCATGTCGCGTATCAGTTATACATGTAACGTTGTAATATTGTAACGTCGTCCCGTTTTCGGACATGTATATGCTCGTACTAATTTAAGTGTTCGTTCGCTCACAAGTTGTTACGTGCTCGTAGTAATGTAGACATTATTATTTAGGCCATAATTTAATTGGTTAGTATGTCCAATTCGTATTTAATTAAGTAGGGGTATTTCAACATGAGTTTAGCAAATAGTAACTGTAACACCCCAACTCATAAATCCATACTTATCTCATAAACCTCCATTCACATATATCAACATTACAGCGGAATCGTTTTACAACAGTTGGTGTTACCGCCGTTAGTCACCCACGTGACTAACTAGGCTTACTAAATACTCCAAGATCTAGCTACGGTCTGATGGACTCGATATACTGAACATTAATGTATACTTAACCTTAACCAATACATATCCCCAGTACAAGTATTTCATATCCTGTTACATCTTACTAACACCTCATACCATTTACTAGACGAGTGTACATGCACAACTCGTATAACAAAGAAAAACAACACAAAATAATTCTACCCAATCCCACACTCAAGACGGTCGTCATCTGTCACTCACCTGCAAAATTTAAACAGTAGCCCCCGAGGGGGTCAGCACCTTTGCTGGTACATTCTCTTATAGCCCCCAAGCTAACGGGGCTACGACGACTAATTGTCGATAGCGTGAAGTTGATTATATACACAACATAAATAAGAAGGGCAATAAACACAAGACACATAGAACACACATGGTTCACACACAAAGAACTACTTAAAAGCGTTCCCTTAATTAGGGAGTTACTCATTTAACTCCTAATGTTTTTATTCCTCTTAATCTCAGTCCATTCTTATTACCTCAATCTTATGTACCAACCGTTCTTTAATTAGAATTGGTTGTACTTTATCCAAACCTTATCTCAATCTTATCTCAATTCTTCAATTCTATCTCAATTAAGTCAACTATATATATTATAATGGTTGTTCCGTAATTCATTGTTTATCTTGTCGGGTCAAGTAACCATAACCAATGAGTTATCGGCTCCAATGGTTTACATAAACAATATTTGTTAGAATTAGTTGGGATTTAGGTAGATCCCACCACACCATCTCAGATGCCTCCCTCCTAAAACAAGAAGTCCGAGGAGGTCGAGTCTATATGTCGACTCTAGGAGACGAGTCCGAAGACAAGTCATATTTGGAAGTCGGAACCTGATAAGGATACCGACCTCCCCCAATGCACATGTGCCGGTACCATTCCGGATTCTCACTCCCCCCATGTCTAATTAGTAGAAGTCCCAAAGTCAATGTTTGTTAGTTAACCTCTTTCGGTTAAAGAAAACAATATCTGGAAGTGTTCCTTATTCTCACACAATTCTTTACTAAACATTGTTAGTAAGTTCTCAAGGAAGTTGGTTAGTGCATCACAATTACAACCAAACAATATTCGGTTTGCATGCTTTAATCTGTTTAGTCGGCAGAATAAACAATAGCCACAAGCGAGGACATCGTTAGCAAGCAGGCTATAAGAAAACGATACCGCTACACCGTCGGTTGTTCGGTTGCTTCTTCTGAGTCCACATACTCAAGTCCTAAAACAATCATTCAGTTTTAGGTTGTTAATTACTTTTCCAATCAAGGTAACTTACTTAACTCACTTAGTCATTAATGATCCCATCTAATACCCACTAAGTTCTTATAACTTAACCTTAAACACTTAATTCATTCCACTTAACTTAATCTCTTAAATCCTTATATGCTTATCTTTCTAATCATCATTACTCCCCCCCTTAATGGCTTACCACTAATGCCTCTTATGATTCTTAAAACTTAATTAATTTTGTTTCTTAATATAAGGGCTGACCGACCCAACCCCCTAGGTCGGTTCATTCCAGAAACATTCCGGTTCCCTAATTTTCTCCCGGCCGACCCAAGCTCAACCCGACCGACCCTTGACCCTCTGGGTCGGTCCGTTCCAGAAACTCTCTAGGTTAACACTTTACAGTCCGACCGACCCAGACAGGGTTGGTCCCCTGGGTCGGTCCACTACAGAAAATTCTCCTTAATTGCTCAACCAATACCAAACTCTTCCACAAGTTCCCTAACATGTTCTAATACCATTTATGCACTTAATTCCCTCTTAAATCATCCATCTAAACCTCTTGATCCACCCACAATCAAACTCCTTAACCATTTACTCAAGGTCTTACTAAATTATAAACACTTATATATTAATTTCGTACACTTCCAACATGTAAATTTTGCCTAAGACTTCAACTAACCATAGTATTTCCTTTCAACCAATTATAACTACTCCTCCAACATCATTATTCATCCATTTTTCCTTTTCTAAACTTCCCAAGGTTATCTTGCATCTCCATACACAATTTTGTCTCCTATCCATTTGTTACTCATCACTCCTAAACTTGAACATACCTATACATCTCTTTCCATCCTCTTAACACCCTAACAGTGTTCTTCATTTACCTTGACATACTACACCCTCCTTAGACATCTCCATCTCCTTTACTCATGCCCACTCATTACCATCCAAACTATAACCTTATTAATCCACCTCTAGCATCATCACCACTTACACAAGCTACCCAAAAATTCTCATTGTTATATTCTCTAGTTCATACCTAAATCATCTTAAAACATTATACATTATTTCTCCAGATTTTTGCACAGTCTTAACATTTCTCATACCATGATTTTGGTGTGTTTAATACACCCACCTAACCTCTGATTCCTCCTAGACAACTCAAGGTCATTCTAATCCTCAAGAACACCTTTTTAACTCATTTCCACTCAAATTTCCTTTAATGACTCCTAGTAAATCCTAGGTCATATTAATCACAACAACCACTTAAACACTTTGTTTTCTACTCGAATTTCGCCATAGCTCCTCTAGTATATTATCATGCCCATATGCATAGTTTTCCTCATTCAATCATCTCACACCACAAATCTTTTTCTCATCATATTTCTCACCCAATTCAAACCATTCATCATAAACTCAATATAGTGCAATAATCTTAAATTGCATAGCACTAAGGCTCTAAATGACATGGCTCTTAGGCCCTTAAATGACTTAAACTTAAACACTGAATTTCCCACATTTAAAAGCTTTCAACCTGCAAATACACACAACAATGCTCCCTTAGCAATATAAGTGTTCTCATAATTTACCTTGTACTTATCTTACTAAATCATTTCCCATTGGCTCCTTAGTCACAAGTTCACAAGCTTGTTCAAATTCTTTTTCCTAGGTTATAAACCCATTAGTTAATGTAAGCTTTAAGCTACATTTATTACTTATCTAAATACCACCCCCTCAACCAATAAACCACCTTGAGGTAAAACATTTACCTTGTTTTTCCAAGCTTTTCACACTTTTCTCCTTGGATTTTCTTGCTTGAATTTCGGAAATGAACTTTAATTCCCTTGCCATTGTTCTACTTCACATCCAAATAATCTAATGAGCACTAAGCAATATGCCTAAACCCATAGAACTCATTCTTAGGTCATAATGTGTGTTTTAAAGCTTAAAAGTGGATGATTACCTTTGAAGTCTCAAGATAGACTTGGGTATGAATCAAAGAGGACCTCCACTAGTCCTTGGTGATCAAAAAAGCTAGTTCAAGGTGTAAAACAAAACCCCCATGAGAAAGAAATTTTCGGACATGAAGAAAAATGAAGGAAAATGATTTTTCTTTCACTTTCATTACCTTGGATGAATGGAGAACCAAAAGAGCTCTTCAAACTTGATTTTCCTCCATCAATGGAGTTTTCTTATGGAACCAAACTTGAGCTTTTAAGGATTTGAAAAGATATAAAGGAAGGTATTGCTCCAACTAAGAATAATCTATGCTCACTTTTTGATTTGGAGCTAAAATGAGTATTTGGTGGACAATTGAAGGTGGTGGTGCCATGGATGGAGCTCTCACGGTTTTGGAGCAGAGAAGGGGAAGGAAAACCGGTGGAGGAAGAAGAAATGAAGAGAGAGAAGAAAAAGGTAGGCTTAAGTGAAGATATTTCTCTTAAAAAGGTAAATAGTACTATTCTCTCATTTCCTCTTCTTTTCCTTAAGTTGCTGGCACATGTGGTGAGTCACCAGCCTTAAAACCGTTCCCCCCTTTATAGATAAGATATTTATGGTCTTTTTTGACCAATTAATTAAGGTCAGTTGATTAAAGCTTAATTTGGGCACTATTTGGTTACTATTCACAATTAGTGCACATATTTGTGAAATTTTTGGTTTCCCATTGATTTAGGCTTCCTAATGTGATACTAAATATACACATGTTGATTAAGGTGTAATCATGGGCATTTAGCCACTCAAAACTCATTTCTAAGACAATTTCTCAAAATGAAGCTTTAAGGAGTCTTAAAGCACATTTTATGTTTTAACTCATTTTTTTGCTTAGTTTTCTTTGGTAATTGATTTAATATGTCCATTAGCATGTTAATAAGGTCTTAGAATGATATTTGGGTGCTAATCCAAGCTACTCCAAGCTTAAAGCACATTTTGGCTTAAATTGCCCTTATGGCATTTTCTTGTATTTTCTTTGGTTTAGATTGTCTACCAATCTTCCTAAGGCATGTTTTAGCCTTATTACATCAAGGTTTGGGGTATTTCAATCGACCCCCCTTAAATGAACATTGTCCCCAAAGTTCCCATGCATCTTATTTTTATTAGATTACATGGTTTATCTCGTTCCATAGATCATATAGATCACGCTTATATGTACTTAAACTTATTGACTCATTAGGTCTGTCATATACTTATACTCAAATATCACACAACATGCTTATGCATGTATAGCACTAAAATTCCCTTTGTTGCATCCTCCCCATGTCACCGGTCAGAAGACGAAGGCTCACAGGTCCTCGGCTTCATGGGCGTGTAATGCAAGATATCGCCCGCAGGTACCGACTATTGGACACTTACGCTCTCTAGTCCGCGGTCCTTTGGAAGATTAAAATAGTCATATAACTTTTATCGTACTGTCTCATGTCACCGGTCCGAAGACAAAGGCACATTCGTCCTCGACTTCATGAGCAAGAATACAAAACTACTCTGTTCTCCCCATGTCACTGGTTCGAAGACAAAGGCTCATGCTTCCTCAACTTCGTGGGTGAGACTCAGTAAAAAGGAAATCCATTTTACGAGGTCACTTGAGGAATAATTCCTCTAATTGAAAATACAATCAACTCCGATTTCGTTTTATCCTAATGCCTCTATCCTTAGCGTGATTTAATTGTGACCACTTGTAGGGAGTTTCAGGAATCATCCGACCCTGATGTGATCAGCATCAGTGTTGAACTATCCTTCCACTCTAATTTGTGTTTGGTTTCCCTTGATCCCTAGAAAATCAAGTTTCACCTCCCACGTCATTTTCAAACATCAGATAATTCACTCATTTCCAATTTTCTATCTTTTTTAGTCGTAATCAACACATCTCCAAGGTGTGGACTCAGTCCATCAATCATTCCCAGTTCATCTCTTAGTAATGACCTCAGGACTCTCATTCCTACTAAGTTCTATATCAGTCTCATACCAATTCTCACCATCTTATACGTCATAGCATTACTATTTCCTACCTCATACTCATATCGAATAATATCTCATCGTGTTACCTTATTCTTATCTCATATAAAGTTTCATACTGACTCATATCTCATATATTCCTTAAGTCTCTTTAATTCACTTCTCTAATTCTCTTAACTTGTACTCACACCGGAGTTAACAAGATAGGTGCTTAATATGTATGGTATATTCGCATCTTCTGTGCGCAATAACCATTATTAATCTCAAAATATATACATATGTATATGTAAAACCAATTCTCAAATTCTTTTGTGCTATGCACTCCATAGTTTACGTACTCAGTACATAAACATGCGCTAAGAGGTTTTTCGCTCTACCCCCCTTAAAATGGATTACGCCCACGTAATCAACATTACATCATCCTTGAACATAGGTTCAAGATGTCTAATTCTCACTTAGCATTCCAACTTCCATGTTAACTATCTCACCTTATGATCCGATCAGAGGGTCTTAACTGTGTTAATGGCTTAGTCTCTGTATCGAGGATCCTTAACGATACTTATACCATTTTCTTAACTTAGTTTGGTCTAACCTCGAATGTTCTAAAGCATTATGTCGAGAAGTCTTATATTTGTTCAATTGGAAGATGTGCGGTAAATCATTCCTTTCCCATTCATCAGGTATGTCCAACCTTTTAAGGTACTGATCTACTAGCTTTCGTTGCGCGACTCTGATAACCTTAGGCTTAGTTTGCCTTTCTTATCCTCTTAATGTATTGTATATCCTTGTGCCTGCATGCTTTTAACTTAGCACTAAAGGTCTCCCAATGGACACGTGTTATCTTTATATATACACGACCTTAATGAGTTGTAGCTCATCTATCCAGTCTCTCAGGAGATCTAATTTTTATACTCTTAGCGTTCTCCCAAGTGTCTAAGTCGTTCTTCCCAACTGACCTTTGGTCTGAGGATGATTCTCAATCTGAAACTACTGTTTAGTGCTTATTGCGCTTTACAGTTTAATCTCTAACGTCTTGAGACATGTGCAATGTCTATACTTAATAATCCGTGCTCTTCGCACAACCTAGTTCTTAATTATTTTCTATCTGAAGTGAGTTCTTTGATTCCATTATGTCGTTGGTTCAACTAAGTTCCTTTTCTTCAACTATTTGTGGTAGTAGCTGCTCTTGTCTGCTCTTGCGTCGTTGTCTGTGGTACGGAGTCGACTACTTCCCGTGTTCCTTACACTACTCGTCTACATGCATGGGGTACCTTACTGGTACATTACTACTTACCCGACTAACTCATAAATGAGTCTGTCAGGCCTGCAAGCCCATGTGGGGTGCAGTCGTCCCACATCTCGTTTTAGTAACTCGTAGTGTCCGTCACACGCTTAGTTATTGCTAATTATGAAGTATTCTGTTGTCGATCTCCTCTTTCATCGTTCCATAATAACACTTATTGTTCTTCTTGAACTTAATCAAGGGAAATCCATCTACCGTGTTCTTGGATATGGTATGTTCTAGCATCTTTCTGTATTCCATACTGACTCAATTTTGTAGTAACTAAGGTCTCTTTCCAAGGAGCCTCTTACCTTATTTCTCATGTTTTGACCTACTAGGAATGCACTTCCATTTCCTTAAGGAATGACAGCGTGCTTCTTGATAATCTTACCTCGCATGGTCTAGACTACTGGCGTCAATGCACAGTTCGCCTACCATCTTATTTCCTTACTTATATCGGTCTTAGCTTATAGATCTAATTGTCTTCGTGTTAATACTTGACGGTTGATACATAATGGTCGCTCTTTTTGCGCACCATAACTTAATCCACTTATATAAATATCGTACTCACGACCTCTACTACCGTGGTAGTTGGCCTTTACTCTGTCGCCCTCTGATGGTGCAACTACGTAATCATTTATTCTAACTTCTTATTTGATATTCAATCCCTTCCTGGTGTAAACACACTGGGAGTCTTCTAATTTCGATGTATGGCGGTTGCCGTACCGTGTTGTAAGTAGGCTAATTTCTCTCACATTCTTCCATCCTTATGATGTTATTTTTTTTCAAGTAATTTTACTGATTACCGAAAAATTCATCCATTGAGTCATAAGCTCTTCTGATTGTTGGTCACTTGACGTGCCATGTTGTGCTCTCACAACGTTTATCTCCGGCGATTACTGATTCTTAATCCCGGGTGTTGGATATGGGGTCTGTCTATGCAGCCTTCCTTATTACTCAAGTGTATCTGGTCCGTTCCAAGGGAATCTCAAGATTTACAGTTTCCATTCTCTAACAAAAAGTATTCTATTTCTAATAAGTGAAAGCCCTTTTTGAGGGGTTTATTCCCACTCATGGCCCCACAACAAGGAGAGGTATCCCCACCCTAAAAGGAATGGTTCGTTCTCCGCCCCTAACAATGTACTATCTCAATATTCTCATTGGTACCCTTTCCTGGCATTGCTTCAACAATCTTAGGTATAGGTTTTGTAACCGTTCATATTTACAAATTGTAGTTCGTTCATGGCTTAAATAAGTTCTCTTATGCCTTCCTGCGCCTCGAGCTCTGATGTGGTTAGCATCCTTGGCTCTTAGGCTCTTAGTGTTTGATGTCATTGAGTGAGAGCTGATGCTCGGTTCACTACTATACTCTTACTCATTATAATCTATCCTCATATGCTTCGGGTTCTCTAAATTTTTTTCTCCACCATTAGATTACATCCTAGATGTAGTACCGGGTTTCATGTTCGTTCCCAGATCCTACTTCCCGCTATGGAAGTTCGCTCAGGTCATATGAGGTTAATCTGTGTCTATGACGATAACGTCGCTCTACTAGACTTACGTCTTTAGCAATTAAGGTCAGGTTCGCACTAGGCATATGCCTCACGGTGTCTAAGTTGGGTAATTATCCTTGTTACCATGCACTTCCATCTCAATGCTTTGTTCAACATTTGTTGACTACGCCACCCGACAATGATTAGTCATGCATGGGCGTTAATGAGGTACGTAAACAATACTATCCGTCACTTATGAGTTTTGTTCTGCTTGGCTATGCCACTCCGTGGTGTATTCCTCGCAGCTTTCCTCTGTCGGGATTGTATGTCGTTAATCCTTAGTAGGTTATAGCTTAAGTTCATTTCCTTTATCCCTGTTTTCGGGGTTTACCAACATCATCAACGAAAAATGGTTGTTACCGGTGTTCCTAGTTGTCATTCTGGGAGTCTTATCCCGTTCTCTTTTGAAAGTCGTTCCATTGATCATCTTCATTGTATTTCGTAATGCATTCCTTGTAGGTTATTACCTACATAGTGTTTTGCTCGGATTACTGAGCAATCTCTTAGATTCTTCTCTTTGAGGTTCGGGATTGGTGTTCTTACCATACTGTCAGCTGTCGTTGTAGTAGGTTGTACTGTTGTGAAAATTTATATCGTTTAATATACCGTCCAAGTTCAGCTCCCTACTGACTGGTGTGTCGACTCATCTCATCATGGTCAGGCCGTTAGGCCTTTCCAAGGTCTCATTCTCCCGTTCTTATGGATTTGCAATCCGGTATTAAGACGTATTACTATTGTAGTGTTCTACTATCTCGCCTTGATGGCTTTTCGTATGGCTTAACCGTGGTAGCACTTGCTACCGTAAGTGCTCCATGCAAGATGGGCTGTTGGTACTGTGTACACCGGTAGTGGTACTTTCTCTTAAGCTCCTCGTAATTGGTGGTCCTCGGGACTCGTTTAATGTTCTCTCATTTTGGATAACTGACCATTCGGCAGTCTCCCAGTTGTTTGACAGTACAGTCACTTATCAGGTGGTTCCTCTTTTTGAGGAACCCCTTGTTATTTACTTATGTCTTAACCCGCGCTCCTGTTCCCACGTGTTTGTCGTGGTTACTAAGTACTAACTCTCCTTAGGCACTACATTGTATTTCTATTCCAGTCTACAACGTGTATGCGTTTCCATAGTCATTTGCGCCATGTTGGTCAGGTTTTGAAACCTTTCTCACTGTATGGGGTTTGGAGTTCTCGTTTCAGACTGGACTCTCCGGTAGTCTTAATTCTCATGCTATGTATTATCCCACTGATATGCTCCTTCGGACTACTGTCCGGTATTCTTGGTGCTTCTCTTTTCCTTTCCATTGCACTCCAGTGCTTTTCTTATCATTGGTATGGCGGGTTATTTCGACTGCATAACATGTCGACCCATGTTGCCGGTAATTACCGTTCTTTTATTGTTAAAATTCCGTTGGCAGCGCCTGTTCCATCATTGCGCTCCAATTATAACCTCCAAGTTTTCGTAAATTGTTGTACAACGAGGTGTTTCTCGTATTGCTTAATGTTAACTAACTACCAGATCAGGTTTTCACTAGTAAGAGAAGGCGTTCTTCTCTCTGGCGTTTGTTCCCCGTATTCAAAGTTAGGGAAGTGGAGGGCGGGTTTAGGTACTATAGGTATCTGGTAAACACCGGGAAGTCCTAACTAACGCACCTCTCGCTCTATCACTCAACCCTTAACCCATAACTCAAGCTCTAACTCGATATCCTCCTAAGTTCGGTAATTCCTGTCATCAGAGCGTAACTATGCTCTGATACCACTTTTTGTAACACCTGTAGACACCAAAAATTCTCACCCCATGAAGCAAATTCCGAAATAGTGAATAGAATAAGAGGGTCGTCGCCTTTCTTTTCAAAACACATTTACGTGCATGCCAAAATGAAACCATCGTTTTTTGACAAAATTCTTCAATCATTTTTCAAAGCATTTCAGAAAAAGACCAATTCTTCGAAAATAAATTTCCAACGACAGTCCGATTTCAAACCCATCCCTTTCTCGTCTTTTTATTTTTTTAGTGTTGGCTTTTACTTTATCATTATCATTTTTAGTATTGTTCCCAACATTTTATGCATTTATTATTATCATTACTTTTATCATTTTGCTTATACGTTACTTTGTCTGCATTTTATCATTTCATGTTATATATATATATATATAAAGATTTATTTTATTGATAAAATCCGTTCATCTTTACTTTGCATTCTTGTTTTTTT
The DNA here is from genome assembly GCA_023374045.1 of Limonium bicolor. Classification (NCBI taxonomy): domain Eukaryota; kingdom Viridiplantae; phylum Streptophyta; class Magnoliopsida; order Caryophyllales; family Plumbaginaceae; genus Limonium; species Limonium bicolor. The sequence goes on along the minus strand of CM041776.1, from coordinate 149,434,750 downwards.
TAAACATTAGCGTTTTAGGGAGTATTCAATTTGAGTTATAATTTTTGTGTTATTTCTTGCATTCCCGTCTGTGTTAGTTTACTTTTCCTTCTTCATCCAGTCAAACCAGATAACCAACCAGTCAATTTAGTCATGACCCAATCTGCTTCAAAACCAAATAAGGCCCAACCTTTAAGGCCCATTCCACAACCTAGCCTCATTTCAGCTTGACAAAGGAAAAACCCTAGTGACTTTGGAGAACACCGGCGGTCTCCCTTTGATGCTCAGCTCTCGATCGTTCCCTTCCTCATCTCCAAAAACCAGAACCACAACAGACACTCTCAAACTTCTCACACCAGGAACTAGCCACCACCACCTCCTTCGTCTCTCGAATCCTTCTACCTCGCCCTGCCGCCTTCCTCTCCTTCAATTTCATCTTCTTAAAAAATGCTGAAAACGTGAATGCTTATGCTTCTCCAATGTGCACTACTTCTTCATTCCTTTCTTTCTCAAAATACTCCAATGGCCACCTTCAATATGTTCACTTACAGCGATTTTTCCAATCCCAACCTCACCGTTCCCTTCTCATGGTTTCCCTCTCCCTGAAAACATGAAGGAGAGCAGCGCTGTACACTGTCGAAGAGCCCAGGAAGCTCTGAATCAGTGCAACTCCTTGTTCTACTCTGAAAGCCGCTTCCTCCTTCGTCTTCCGAACCCATGAAAACCCGAATCCCTAACCCGTCCCCTCAAAAACAAAAACTATCAAACATTTGTCTCTTGCACTCATCCTTTGCGGGTACGATGGATGTGACCACGAAGGATCGATTCATTTTCTTCCGATACGTCCAAGATCTCCAACCGTTTGTTTTAGAGGTCCACTCGCTTTTCAACTCGGATTCGGTGCACAATAAAGTGTGATTATCTGATAATCTTGGCTTGGTTTATATAATTGTCTCTTGGCTTTTGCAAACTACTTCTTGTGTGGCCTTTGAGTCCGATTTGCCTAGCTTTCGCAACTCGCAAGAGTACTTGGATCTGTTGAGTATTCTGCGGCTGCCTCTGATGCCTTTGTTGCCTCTGAATTTCCATCTTTGGATCTTGCTATAAGGTGACTGTATATTTCAGAGTTTTGATGTCTCGTTTGTACAAGTGGATAGGAGTGGACAGTTAGCAGGTGTTAAAAAAATACACTCCTTGATCCTACAACCTTGGGCTATACAACCTTCTAAAATAAGTCAAAGTTATACATAACATTTAAGCTAGGGCTTATAAGATAATTGAGATTTGGAAATAAGAGAGAGGAATTTATTTAAGTTTAACTTAGGGTACAGGTTATTGATAGTAAATTATCTTCAATGTTCCTCAGAGAATTGTTGAATGTTTGCACGAGTTTACTAGAACTGCTACAGCGTTGACCAGATACGATTTCTCGTACTCCGATACTTTTGCTGATTGACTTATGAGACGTTTTCGAAAAACGCTAACTGAGTTTAAGAGGAATTTCTAAAAGGAAATGGTTGTGTGACTAACTCAGCTTGTGTGACTACTGAGCCTGAATGTGAAACTCACTTGGGTATTGGTTCCTTCTATTTGGTTGTTCCATTAGACATTGACTGCTTAGGGTTTACGCTTCTGCACTCTGTAGGACTGAGTGTTTTGGTATTGCTCTGGGTAGTTAGTGATCTAGTGGGAATTTGGAAAAGGTCAATTTTGGTAAATTCTTCTTTTGACTCTGGATATCGTTTCATCCATGAGCTAGTTCTTGAGGTTTCGATGTGCGCGCGTCATCAATGGTAACATTGAGGGGCTGTATATCCCCTGTCCCAAAAGGGACGCGGTAAACAGTGAGGGGCTGTATATCCTCTGTCCCAAAAGGGACGTTGTAGACAGTGAGGGGCTGTATATCCCATGTCCTAAAAGGACATACTTGGCGGTGGGGGCCATCTCTCCCAGTAGAATTATTCCACTCTTGAGTTATTGGTTCTTGGATCTATCTTATCATTCCTAGTCCTTTGTGACTATCTGAGTCTTTCTACTCCTAACCGGAATTGGGTTTAACTAAGGCACTGGATGTTCACTAACACATGGTGTGGTTTTATTTGACTAACTTTACCTTTCTATTATTTATCTTTATCCTTAACTTGTTATCTTTGGCTTGGTGATTTTAAAGTGCCTTGTTTGCCTGTTTTACTTTCAAGAGTTTAATTCCAAGTTACTGTTTATTTTGATGAGTTATGTTTTAAATATTGTTTTGGAGAATTGTACCAGTTCCATGGAACTGGCTCACCCCTCCCGAGGTGGGCTGCTTGGTTTCATCTTGCAGGTATAAATTGTTTATACAGGTGGCCACGAAGAGCATGAGTGATTGGGATGAGAATTAGGAATTTTGGACCGTTGCCGGGGATCTCCGGCACGGTTAATTGATGGTTTTTAATTTTATTGAGATTTCTGTTTAGTTTTTTTTATTTATTTCTGTTTTATTTTGTTTTTGCTTCATTTAAATTCTATGTAATTTTACTTACTTATTTCTTTTAGCAATTTTCTTGTATTTCTGTTTTCTTTCTTATTTGTTTTTCTATTTAGTTAATTTTTATTTTTGTGTTTATTTTCTATTTTTAGTTCTATTCTACTTGGTATTTTTATTTTTGTTTTTGTAGATAGTTACTGATTATGGAGAGCGGCTACGATGAGGTGAGAAGATTATTGATGGATTTGGAATGGACGCACATGCAAGAGGAGATGTCCTCATATCAAAGGATTGTCAAGGATTATCAACCACCTCAACAATCAAATAGAGAGCCGTATTGGTGGGAAGTCGACCAGGCTAATACACAGTACAAAGAAGCTCAGTACACAAGGGTCAGACGAATTTTTGCCGAGTCAGGCCAAGCCGCTAGAAGAGATTCCAGTGGTGACTCCAAGGAGTGAAGATCGATTCGAGCCAGATATTATTGAAGCTACAAGTTCTGATGAGGAGATAAAGAAACTTATCAGGACATTTTTCTCCGACGCCGAGTTGGAGCAAATGTCTGAAAGTTACAATTCTCCTCCATCTCCTTCCCCAGCACAAGAGGAGCAATTAAAATTTGAAGATATTTTGTGTCAGCCAGTCTGCGAAGAGGTTTATCCTATTGAGCCTCATCAACCAGGAGAGGAAATTTACATCCTCGAATCTGAGGAAGGAACACCGCTACCACCAGTCTCTCATCAACTTCCACCCTGCCTCCATAAGCCTCAACAACCAGAGGAGGATGTCTACATCCTCCAATTTGAGGAAGAAAAGTCATCACCACCTGGTCTCCTATTAGAACTATGTTACCGGCAGTACCTCCTCAAACACCAGGTTTTGTGGAGTATTTATTTTCCTATTTTATTTGTCAAGGTAACGTTCTGTTTTGATCCAGGTGGCTTGTTTTTAATTATTGCTAACTTTGTTTTCCTGGGAAAACTCTTGTCTACTTTTATTTTTGATCCAGGATAACGAAGTGGGAGTCTAGCCAAAGACTATAAATACGGGCAGCTTACTGGGAGGCAACCCAGTGGTTAAATTTTATTGCCCTACTATTTCTGTTTTATGTTTTGTTTTCCATATTATTCCTATATATGTTATTATATAAAAAAGGAGGAGAGAGAACGAGGAGAATGAACTTGAGTTCTTCTAGCTGTTTAGAATATTCATTACAGAAACATCATGCACATTCCTACAGCTGAACTCAAGTGTGGGGGAGCTACTCTAAACACTCTGCGAACTCTGGGGAGTACACTCTCTTTGCTTTGCACTTCAAATTTTTACATACTCCCTATTGCTCTGCATTGTGTGTGGTACTCTGGTAGATTGCATGACCTCGTTAATTTAATTCTTCCTACGCAATGAGGACATTGCTCCAATCTAAGTGTGGGGGAGGACTCACTTCTGTATCGCTCGTCTTAAAGTCTCTCTTAAATTGACACATTGCTTAAAATGCTCAATCTCTCTACTTATCTTGCGTTTATCCAAATTTTAAATTATGGACCCTACTGATGTGGGTTGTTCTCTTTAAAAACAAATACTGTTATGAATTGTGGGATAAATGGTACAAAATTTTTAATTTTGATTACTTTTGAGGAGCATTTTTATGCGGTGTGACCAAATGATCTGCAATGGTTGGATTTTTTTTATTGCTCAGTGGTTCTTTCTGTCTTCTCTCTTAGGGATTGCTAAGGGGTGCTTCTCTGTCTAAAAAATATATATACAAAAAAATAATAAATAAGGGACTTGCGAGACACCATTGGTAACTAACAAAGAGAGTTGAGTGTTCTTAAATACAAAAGCTTGATGCTTACATATTATCTTCTCATCTCTTATGCAAAAGCGAAACAAATGCATAAATCTATTTTTCCTTTTGTTTTCTTCTCAATGCCTATTCTTGAGAGAAGTTGGCCATGGTAAAAGTTCTCAAAGTCACCAAAACTGAGAAGCATTGAAGCACTCTGGATCATACCCCGAAACTCTATAATTTGTTTTAACCCTGAGCACACCTGTGCCAGTGCCACCAACAGTTGATGGATCACACTCCTCAAAAAGTTTAAGATCATGTACTGTTCACCTCTTTATCCTACCCTTCATAATAATATTTGTTAGTATTGAGCATTCCCTACTTACATGGGTACATGGTTTTGATTGAGGACAAGCAAACGATAAGTGTGGGGGTGTGATAAGTGGTGATGTCCAAATGAGCATGTTTTATGGGTGTATTTCATATATTATAGCACTTTTCTTGCTCATTTCTCAATTATCATATGTTTTTCCTCTAGTTTATGTTTTATTGGTTATCTCACGAATTTATTGGTTAAACATGAGAAAACCAAGCAATGAGCAAAGTAGACGAAGAGACGAAGGCATAGGCGCAAACGGATCTTAAATCGGTGCTGAAACGAACAATTTGGAAGCAAACTAACCAGCGTCCAAACTAGGGTGGTCCGGACACTGGTTCGGACAATACAAATGGGGCGTCCGTGTCTTGTCCGCTTAAATTTGGCCGGACAAGATCAAAGAGATGCAGCGTCCGTGGCACGTCCGCGGAGAAAAGGGCGGACTGAATAGAAGTGTCCGAATCAGGGCGGTCCGGACAATGGTTCGGACGCACCAAATTAAAGCCCACGTCCGTGGAAAAATGGCAGGACAGGAAAACAAGGACATGTTATGACCGTGGTTATTTGGGGACATCAAACAGAAGAAGATACAATATGTCCGCTCTATAAAGCACGAACGAGTGATGGAGACCTCCGCCCAAATATCCAAGGACACAAACGCGGACGCCTCTAAATGCAACCCAGATCCAGTAATTAACGCGACATACTTTGGTGCTGTTTATCTTCTTCGTTTGCGGCGCCTACAGACATATCTATCTACCCGATCGGCAATATCAGACGCCGGCCGACAGTCCTGAAATTCCTCACGCGTTGCGCCACCCCACTGCACTCCCTAAAATCCCTCACGCGTTGTCGCAGCCTGTCTTCTTCCTCCTCCTTTCTTCTATATAAACCTAGTACTTCTGCATCAATCATGGAGAATCCCTCCATCATCCATCGTTCACAACCCAACACGAACCACCCCTACGACCCATTCCATCCTCTTATCCCCCACTTCTCCATTTTATTTTCCTTCTTCATTCCACCACTCAGCAGAACCAGGATTAAAAGAATAGAAGAATAGCAGCTGGAGCAGAAGCGAGTCGTAGTCCCGTCTCCTCCGTCGGTCTCCAAAATAATGGCTATTTCTATCTTTATTTTCATCCTTTTTAATGTCTAAGTAATAAAATTAGCTTCCCGGGTTTTGAAGCGAGCCTATTTTATGTAATTGTGTTATGTAAGCTTTCCACTATAATTTATCTATGCAATATTTTGATTCTTGTCCTTAATGCGCTTTAATCTTCTTGTACAATTATTAAAGTGATATTTGTAGCACTTTGTCAAAATGCAGTGCTGAGACAAGGTTCTAGAAAAAAGGAGTCAGAACGAGTTAATGACTAGAAGCGTGGCTCGCCTATAGGTTAACCTGTCTCCAATAGGAATTGTTAATAAAGCGATTAATCTATAATGACTTGGGCAAGGATTACGGCTTGTTGTTTAAATTAGTCAGGGTTTATTGTACAAGGACCGGTCAATGAACTAATTAAGATTCTTGAGTTTATTGTTAAAGTGGGAAAGTTTATATTGATATAATTGAATAAAATAGGTGAGCAGAACAACCAAGGATGCATCTTTAAAAACACAAAAAGATTTACAATTTCTTTCTTTTCTGTTTGATTAATTTTTTTATTATTGTGTTATGAGTTAGCTTTTAATCTTACTCTTCCAAAAATGATAAAATATGTTTACTAGAAATCTCAGTCAATTTACTACACTATCAGTTATCCACAGCGAGATCCCCAAGAGTACGACAAACCACAAATCCACTATTCCGCAAAATGATAGGTACACTGCCTAGGTTGAAGAAGTAGTAACATATTTCTTCCAACAAGTTTTTGGCGCCGTTGCTGGGGATCGCCGTTAGTGTTTATTGCTTTTCTTTATTTCTCCAATTACAACCTAAAAACCCCAGTTTACATTTATGCACTTTTGTATATATCCTCTTGCACATTTACTAAGCTTATAATTAGCTAGATAGTTACGAAGTCCCTGTGGATACGACCTTATTGTACTACAATGATTGGGTGCACTGCCCATAGTTAGCAAGATAGTTTAACCATTATTTTGCACAACAAGTTTTTGGCGCCGTTGCCGGGGATCTCCGACACGGTTTATTGATGGTTTTTAATTTTATTGAGATTTCTGTTTAGTTTTTTCTTTTATTTATTTCTGTTTTATTTTGTTTTTGCTTCATTTAAATTCTATGTAATTTTACTTACTTATTTCTTTTAGCAATTTTCTTGTATTTTGTTTTCTTTCTTATTTGTTTTTCTATTTAGTTAATTTTTATTTTTGTGTTTATTTTCTATTTTTAGTTCTATTCTACTTGGTATTTTTATTTTTGTTTTTGTAGATAGTTACTGATTATGGAGAGCGGCTACGATGAGGTGAGAAGATTATTGATTGATTTGGAATGGACGCACATGCAAGAGGAGATGTCCTCATATCAAAGGATTGTCAAGGATTATCAACCACCTCAACAATCAAATAGAGAGCCGTATTGGTGGGAAGTCGACCAGGCTAATACACAGTACAAAGAAGCTCGGTACACAAGGGCCAGACGAATTTTTCCCGAGTCAAGCCAAGCCACTAGAAAAGATTCCAGTGGTGACTCCAAGGAGTGAAGATCGATTCGAGCCAGATATTATTGAAGCTACAAGTTCTGATGAGGAGATAAAGAAACTTATCAGGACATTTTTCTTCGACGCCGAGTTGGAGCAAATGTCTGAAAGTTACAATTCTCCTCCATCTCCATCCCCATCACAAGAGGAGCAATTAAAATTTGAAGATATTTTGTGTCAGCCAGTCTGCGAAGAGGTTTATCCTATTGAGCCTCATCATCCAGGAGAGGAAATTTACATCCTCGAATCTGAGGAAGGAACACCGCTACCACCAGTCTCTCATCAACTTCCACCCTGCCTCCATAAGCCTCAACAACAAGAGGAGGATGTCTACATCCTCCAATTTGAGGAAGAAAAGTCATCACCACCTGGTCTCCTGTTAGAACTACGTTACCGGTAGTACCTCCTCAAACACCAGGTTTTGTGGAGTATTATTTTCCTATTTTATTTGTCAAGGTAACGTTCTGTTTTGATCCAGGTGGCTTGTTTTTAATTATTGCTAACTTTGTTTTCCTGGCAAAACTCTTGTCTACTTTTATTTTTGATCCGGATAACGAAGCGGGGGAGTCTAGCCAAAGACTATAAATACGGGCAGCTTACTGGGAGGTAACCCAGTGGTTAAATTTTATTGCCCTACTATTTCTGTTTTATGTTTTGTTTTCCATATTATTACTATATATTGTTTATTAAAAAAAAAGAGGAGAGAGAACGAGGAGAATTAACTTGAGTTCTTCTAGCTATTTAGAATATTCATTACAGAAACATCATGCACATTCCTACAGCTGAACTCAAGTGTGGGGGAGCTACTCTAAACACTCTGCGAACTCTGGGGAGTACACTCTCTTTGCTTTGCACTTCAAATTTTTACATACTCCATATTGCTCTGCATTGTGTGAGGTACTCTGGTAGATTGCATGACCTCGTTAATTTCATTCTTCCTACGCAATGAGGACATTGCTCCAATCTAAGTGTGGGGGAGGACTCACTTCTGTATCGCTCGTCTTAAAGTCTCTCTTAAATTGACACATTGCTTAAAATGCTCAATCTCTCTACTTATCTTGCGTTTATCCAAATTTTAAATTATGGACCCTACTGATGTGGGTTGTTCTCTTTAAAAACAAATACTGTTATGAATTGTGGGATAAATGGTACAAAATTTTTAATTTTGATTACTTTGGAGGAGCATTTTTATGCGGTGTGACCAAATGATCTGCAATGGTTGGATTTTTTTTATTGCTCAGGGGTTCTTTATGTCTTCTCTCTTAGGGATTGCTAAGGGGTGCTTCTCTGTCTAAAAAATATATATACAAAAAAATAATAAATAAGGGACTTGCGAGACACCATTGGTAACTAACAAAGAGAGTTGAGTGTTCTTAAATACAAAAGCTTGATGCTTACATATTATCTTCTCATCTTATGCAAAAGCGAAACAAATGCATAAATCTATTTTTCCTTTTGTTTTCTTCTTAATGCCTATTCTTGAGAGAAGTTGGCCATGGTAAAAGTTCTCAAAGTCACCAAAACTGAGAAGCATTGAAGCACTCTGGATCATACCCCGAAACTCTATAATTTGTTTTTACCCTGAGCACACCTGTGCCACCAGCAGTAGATGGATCACACTCCTCAAAAAGTTTAAGATCACGTACTGTTCACCTCTTTATCCTACCCTTCATAATAATATTTGTTAGTACTGAGCATTCCCTACTTACTTGGGTACATGGTTTTGCTTGAGGACAAGCAAAAGATAAGTGTGGGGTGTGATAAGTGTCCAAATGAGCATGTACTTACTTGGGTACATGGTTTTGCTTGAGGACAAGCAAAAGATAAGTGTGGGGTGTGATAAGTGTCCAAATGAGCATGTTTTATGGGTGTATTTCATATATTATATTAGCACTTTTCTTGCTCATTTCTCAATTATCATATGTTTTTCCTCTAGTTTATGTTTTATTGGTTATCTCACGAATTTATTGGTTAAACATGAGGAAAACCAAGCAAGAAGCAAAGTAGACGAAGAGACGAAGGCATAGGCGCAAATGGATCTTAAATCGGTGCTGAAACGAACAATTTGGAAGCAAACTAACCAGCGTCCGAACCAGGGTGGTCCGGACACTGGTTCGGACAATACAAATGGGGCGTCCGTGTCTTGTCCGCTTAAATTTGGCCGGACAAGATCAAAGAGATGAAGCGTCCGTGGCATGTCCGCGGAGAAAAGGGCGGACTGAATAGAAGTGTCCGAATCAGGGCGGTCCGGACAATGGTTCGGACGCACCAAATTGAAGCCCACGTCCGTGGAAAAATGGCAGGACAGGAAAACAAGGACATGTTATGACCGTGGTTATTTGGCCGGACAGCAAACAGAAGATACAATATGTCCGCTCTATAAAGCACGGACGAGAGATAGAGACCGTCGCCCAAATATCCAAGGACACAAACGCGGACGCCTCTAAATGCAACCCAGATCCAGTAATTATCGCGACAGACTTCGGTGCTGTTTATCTTCTTCGTTTGCGGCGCCTACAGACATATCTATCTACCCGATCGGCAATATCAGGCGCCGGCCGACAGTCCTGAAGTTCCTCACGCGTTGCGCCACCCCACTGCACTTCCTAAAATCCCTCACGCGTTGTCGCAGCCTGTCTTCTTCCTCCTCTTTTCTTCTATATAAACCTAGTATTTCTGCATCAATCATGGAGAATCCCTCCATCATCCATCGTTCACAACACAACACGAACCACACCTACGACCCATTCCATCCTTTTATCCCCCACTTCTCCATTTTAATTTCCTTCTTCATTCCACCACTCATCAGAACCAGGATTAAAAGAAGAGAAGAATTGCAGCTAGAGCAGAAGCGAGTCGCAGTCCCGTCTCCTCCGTCAGTCTCCAAAATAATGGCTATTTCTATCTTTATTTTCATCCTTGTTAATGTCTGAGTAATGAACTTAGCTTCCCGGGTTTGGAAGCGAGCCTATTTTATATAATTGTGTTATGTAAGCTTTCCACTATAATTTATCTATGCAATATTTTGATTCTTGTCCTTAATGCGCTTTAATCTTCTTGTACAATTATTAAAGTCATATTTGTAGCTCTTTGTCAAAATGCGGTGCTGAGACAAGGTTTCAAACAAAAGAAGTCAGAACGGGTTAATGACTAGAAGCGTGGCTCGCCTATAGGTTAACCTGTCTCCAATAGGAATTGTTAATAAAGCGATTAATTTATAATGACTTGGGCAAGGATTGCGGCTTGTTGTTTAAATTAGTCAGGGTTTATTATACAAGGACCGGTCAATGAACTAATTAAGATTCCTGAGTTTATTGTTAAAGTGGGAAAGTTTATATTGATATAATTGAATAAAATAGGTGAGCAGAACAACCCATGATGCTTCTTTAAAAACACAAAAAGATTTACAATTTCTATTTCTTTTTTGTTTTGATTAATTGTTTTTATTATTGTCTTATGAGTTAGCTTTTAATCTTACTCTTCCAAAATATGATAAAATCTGTTTACTAGAAATCTCAGTCAATTTACTACACTATCAGTTATCCACAGCGAGATCCCCAAGAGTACGACAACCCCACAAATCCACTATTCCGCAAAACGATAGGTACACTGCCTAGGTTGAAGAAGTAGTAACATATTTCTTCCAACAGTCATCCTGACACTTACAATTGTACCAAATAATATACATTACGAAGTTAAAAGGTACGAACCATGTTATAGGATACAAACAGGTACAAGTAACACTTTAACACATAGACTTGTACTCACTGATTTATATTCCATGGCATAGGTAATAAATTGGCTACCTATGTACTACTAAATTCCTTTATAAAGCTACAATAACAGCAGCTCCACTCTCGTGACATCTGTAAGTGTTGCAATTCCACTAACCCACAGTTAGTTATTACATAGATGAATATTACCCATGTACTGAACCGATTTTGAATACCAAAATCTCTGTAGCCTGTCTATCTTTCCATGCAACTACCTTCCCTGATTTTCAAACGATTGCTCCCTCTCGCGTCTGTGTGCCAGATGGAGAAACCCACTCAACTTTTTCCACCTTCCCCATGCGAGGTATTTCCCTGTTTTCCAACCCTGTCTCACGCCGGGTGCAAGTACATAGAACAAACTTCCAAGTTCCCGTAACTTCTGAGCATGGCAAGCTTTCCCTTGACCCAATATGCTCCCAACTCCCTTACTCTGCTGGGTTGAAGATGCACAGTTAAATCCCTTCACTTCCTCCCATTTACTTCACGGGTTGCATAACGTAACCGCAAGAACTCGCTGAGGACATTACCGATCTTGAATCTGGAGCAAACACAAGACCGACAAGGTGAATCGTTAACCACTTCGCCTTCTCTACCTTCTTGTTCTCTGTCCGAAAATCTTCATCTCCTAATTTCTTTTCTTTCAATCGTACGTGCATGCCCTCTTCTGGAAACGGTTCCATAGAATGTATCGAGAGATCCTCAGGAAGATCCGCGCCAGTTCTCTTGCGATGCTAGCGCAAGATAAGTTCTACTGGTTGCCTTTTTCTTCTGTGTTTTTTTCCCTGCTCTACTTTGTCCGAAACTTCATGTTCAATTCCTATAACTCTCTTCATTTTTCTCCGCTTAAACCCTGCATGAAACAGTCGGTCTGGATCTATGGAAGTTCTAGAACGAGGATCCACCCCATCTCTGTTGAAATGCTATCGTGAGGTAAACACCACCGAGAACCTTACCAACTAACACATAAAGTTTCAATCTAAAACGAACAAAAAACTAGCCTTGGCATTGTCTCAGTCAAGGTGTGAAAATAGACCGAAGAGTATCAAGAAACTGCCCAGGAGAACAACTTCGAACCAAGGTTGTAACCCAAGCTCCTATCTAAAGTTATGCTTAATCTGGTGTATGATTTTGTTGAAGATATCTTGATAGATCTAGTAACATTTAACTGAAAGGAAAACTGGGTGTTTTGAGGTTAATATTCTGCTGGGAAACTATGTGCAGGTTTGTTAAAGCATTGGCGAGAATGGTGCTCGAAACATCAATTTTTTTTAGGTAAAAAAAAATGTGCCTGAGTGTTACCAAAAACAGCAGGTAAAAAAAATGTGCCTGAGTGTTACCATAAACAGCAGGAAGGATCTGTTGGTATTAAACTAAAAAGTATTAGCAGGTGGGTTTACTGAGTAGCAGGTCGTTAAATTGAGAACTAGTCACTGAGTTAAGAGTCTGGGTTTATTCTATTTTACTAGTAGTTATGCTTATGTTGTTTTCTCGAGTTCAGACCGTAGCTTTTGTAATTTTATAAGTTGTAATTGGTGAGGTTTGGTGCCGGGTGTTTGGAACCCGATGGTCTGTAAACGCCAGTAGAGATTTTATATTCCGCTGTATTTATTGTAAGTAGGGGTGTTACATTATTATAACTCCGAGAGAGGAGTGTATGGGAATGTGAGTAATCCGAGAGTAGTCGGACCTATGTAAAAGAGATAGGAACTAAGAGAGAGTTCCGGGAGCTAGTTGAACCTTCCCACCATGCTAGACCTAGAGTAGGGTCGAAACCGGGGAAGTAAGACTATGCTGGAGAGCCATGAGTTTTGGCATAAGTATGTATTAAGAGTAACAAGCATGGCGTAGGAGACCTGTAGTGTCTCGCGAATCTACAAGAGCTTGAGTATTAATAACCCGAGAGTGTGGGTGAGATAATGAGTATAAGTAACCCAAGAGAATGGGTGAGTATAGAATGAGTAGCCCAAGAGAATGGGTGCGTATAAGAATAAGTAACCCGAGAGAGCGGGTGAGGTACTGAATGGGTAACCAAGGCATAGTGAGGTATAAAGGTCAAGGTCTAAGAGTAAAATGATACAACTAACAACCTTGTTATGTTAGTTAGAGATTGTATCCCATGATTATTTGTCGAATCCTTGTGTAGTGTACATATATAATGTATTACTATGTTGCATGTTGATTGAATTAAAATGAATCTCCATGCTCTAGACCAAAAGTAGTCGGTGTACCGCGGTTAGCACGCGGTATATGCGAATTTCATATGCAACGAAAGTTGAGCCCCTTGGCCCCATCTTTATCTTTCAGGTACACCGAAGATGATTCCATTCGAGTGTAGGACGGAGACGGTGGTTAGCATGGGTAGTTAAACTTTTATTACTTATGTATTTGAATGAGGTGTAAGACCGAATATGTTATCGGCATCCGTGTATATTGTAGACTCGGTATAGTAAAGAAATGAATTGAGTATTGTATTTGTATGTAGTACTCGGTTGTTCCAGTTCATCAGACCGTTACGGTATGTAATATAGGCCTGGTTAGCCATATAGGTGGCTAACGACGTTGTTTCAACCCTCGTTGTAGTAGAGATCCGCTGCGTGAGTAAGGGTAAATTATGACAGTTTTAGAGGTAATGACGTGCTTAACGGTTGGGGTGTTACAAAGATGGTATTAGAGCCGGACCCAGGTCGGTGTGCCAGCGAGGACGCTGGGCTCCCGTGAGGGGGAGAAGATCAGAGTGTAGCACCCAGAGATGGGCGACCTCCCACATCGATCGGGTGAGAGCATGAACCATGCCTTATAGGTGTGGGGATACTCTTCCCTTGTGTGACGCGTTTTAGGGTGAAACCTAGGAACAAATCCGTGCGGCCTGCGTGCCAAAGCGGAAAATATCACACATGTGGGACCCTGGGCTGTTACAGGCATGCATGTACGATTGAAAGAAAAGAAATTAGGAGATGAAGATTTTCGGACAGAGAACAAGAAGGTGGAGAAGGCGAAGTGGTTAATGATTCACCTTGTCGGTCTTGTGTTTACTCCAGATTCAAGACCGGTAATGTCCGCAGCGAGTTCTTACGGTTACGTTGTGCAACCCATGAGGTAAATGGGAGGAAGCAAAGGGATTTAACTGTGCATCTTCAACCCAACACAGTAAGGGAGTCGGGAGCACATTGGGTGAAGGGAAAGCTTGCCATGCTCAGAAGTTACGGGAACTTGGAAGTTTGTTCTCTGTACTTGCACCCGGCATGAGACAGGGTTGGAAAACAGGGAAATACCTCGCATGGGGAAGGTGGAAAAAGTTGAGTGGGTTTCTCCATCTGGCACATAGACACGAGAGGGAGCAATCGTTTGAAAATCAGGGAAGGTAGTTGCATGGAAAGATAGACAGGCTATAGAGATTTTGGTATTCAAAATCGGTCCAGTACATGGGTAATATTCATCTATGTAATAACTGACTGTGGGTTAGTGGAATTGCAACACTTGTAGATGTCACGAGAGTGGAGCTGCTGTTATTGTAGCTTTATAAAGGAATTTAGTAGTACATAGGTAGTTAATTAATTACCTATGCCATGGAATATAAATCGGTGAGTACAAGTCTATGTGTTAAAGTGTTACTTGTACCTGTTTGTATCCTATAACATGGTTCGTACCTTATAACTTCGTAATGTATATTATTTGGTACAATTGTTAAGTGTTAGGATGACTCTCCGTGTATTATACCTCACGGTCCACTACATAAATAATGTAATATCCTAACATGGTATAATTTAATTTGCTCAATCATTTTGGTTAAAGTTAAACCGATGAGTACCCAAGCTTGCATTATATTATGACTTGTTATTTCATTCACGGACATATGTATGTCCCTTGGTATCTCACGGTATAAGTTGTAGTACAATTATACATTAATGTGACTGGTTAATTAAACATACCACACTTACTCATGATTTCATGTGTTTTAATTATTAGGGGTGTTTCAGTCGGTTACAAGTACAACGATGAACGATATGAACTTCTCATGCCCCGTATGCTACCTTGATTACCCTGATTTGTGTGTTGTGTGCTAATTGATCACTAAATAAGATAAATGCATGAATCGGATTTATTATGATTACTTGTGATTATCATAATATTGCTCCTTGTTGGATATTATCTTTAAATCATAGTTTGTATAATTCATGGAATGTATGGATGATAACGAGTGTGTGTATGTTTGAAGTACTTGTGGTGACCGAATAATATTGTGAATGGACTTCTAACTGATTCCTAACAAGCTAACCAATCTAAATTAATAATTTTGTAATTAAATTGGAATGAGTAGAAGTCTGATATAGTTTCGGCCACGCGTGAGGAGGCGGAGACACAAGAGGTTGGATCCAATTCCTGGCTCTTAAACTTTTCCACGGCCTAAACCCCTTAAATGGGTAGCATCCTGGATTGGTGAGCCAAGTAAAACCCGGTGGTGGGACGGTGTAGTCCCTGCCCGGAGGTCATACCGACTTAACATGAGTAATAGTAAGTAAGTAAGAGTAAGTAAGTAAGTATGGAAAAGTAAGTAAGGATTGTATGAGTATGTATGCGTAAGTAATGTATGCCGGGTAAAAGAGTAAAGAACCTCCATTCTAACCTGGAGGGGTAATTTGGCTAACAGTGATTGTAGTATGGAATGTGGAGTGTATCAATGTGATGTTTGGATTGTGTATTGCTTCAGTTGTGTATATTGCATCTTGTATGAATGTATTGTATATATAAAAGCATGTATGTTTGTTTAAAATGAATCGCATGTACAGTCGACCTTAAATAGTCGGCGTGCCCTTGTTAACACGCGATATATGTGAAGTTTATATGCAGCTTTTTGCTGAGCCCCTTGGGGCACCATTTTTAATATTTTCTGGTACTCGTGAAGGGTGAAGATGGTAGTGAAGTAGAGATGATTTCTTTTTGAATGTAATTAATGGATTGAATGGTGTACCAAGTTGTACAAGGCTATAGGCCCTTTTGTTTAGCCGGTGTACCATGGGGTACACCCTTTTTAGATATTGTGGGATTCGGAATTGGTATAGATGAGTAGATTATGTAAACTCATTAATTTTGGAAGCTAGTGAAAGGATGTAATTGAATACACTTAGATACTCGGTAATCCAGTAATGTAAGAACATGGTATTTTGTATTTGGTAAGTAATGTTAGTAGCTCAGTATTATTTAGACATCAGACCGTAACTGTAGGTAATGTAGTGTAAGCCTTGCTAGCCGTATGGGCGGTTAGCGGCGTTGTATCACCCGCCGTATTAGTAGTAGTTCCGCTGCGAGTATTAGGATGAACGGGATGATTAGACGGTAAGTAAAGGATTAGCGGTAGGGGTGTTACAAAAATGATTACGGATTTACTATATGAACTTGTATTAATTGTTAATTATTAAGGTTGATATTAATTACATGAGAACTTACATGTATATATATGTATAATGGGTTAACATTCTGTATATGGGTGTGTAAATACATATATATATATATATATATGTATGTATATATAGCTAGAGGATTAGAATGAAAAATGAATTTTATTAATCATGTGGAACTTAGAAAACTACGAGAATATTAATGTATATGTTAGTGTAACATTAAAATGGATGGGAACATATTATAAGATATATATATATATATATATATATATATATATATATTATAATAGTTGGATTAAATTATAAGTTAGGAAGTAGTGGAAACAATATAACATTAAATATAATTTGAGGAGGTAGAATTATAAGTGAAAATCAGAATTTTTAAGAGTGGAGGTTGGTGTAAGTTTGGAAAATACTAAGAGGTTTTATGTAACATTGGTATTACATTGGGATTGTCAAGAACATACATGTATACTTATATATACAAGTATACTTCAAACTAGAAGAATCGTACAAAGAGAAATATGTTATATATAGTAAGAAGTTAACTAATGAAGATTAACACGGGACTCGTTAAGTACGAGACTATATAGTATAACACTAAGAGAGACAACTTCATTATACTACATTAAGTATAAAGAATCTTAAGGCTTTGAAATTTGAATTATGAAACTACATAATACAATTGGTAAGTTAGGTTGAGAGTATTAACTTAACTAATTCCAAATGGAATACCTTAAGTGATAACTGATTAATAACAAATGATTAACCAATGGGGTTAACTAAAGGGGTTGGTAATTATACGGGAATACCGAACGTTTAAGGATTTATAGGGAATTGATACATGGTGTTATGTTCCAGAACTGAGAGGTTAGAGAACGAACGCGGGACTTCACGTTAGCGTTCCTTCGGTGTACGATATGGATTCTTGCAGTTTGTTTGCTACCGAGTTACATCGGCTTGTGTGCTAATTGTTGTATGTGATAATGACCAAGATAATCGCATATAAAATGTTATATGTGTGTATGTTTTATTTTTCATGTTGACCGAACATTTCATGTTGCAAAATGCTAACTATACCATAGAGTATGAATAAATCACACATACGATATATGTGATAACAAGAGGATTACGAGTTTACACGTTTACGCAATGAGAACTTGTACACAAGTTTCTCACTAACTTCCCTTTAAATAAAATTGCTGACATCTGACAAGAAATGTTCGAACTTATCACCCTAGAAGTAGGACAATTGTCCCATTAAGACCTCTAACACGAGCGAGGTAACGGGAAGTGAGAAGCCCAGAAGTTCTGGCCATGCATGCTGAGTTTGGGAGGTCGTATCTGCATCAGAATGACTTCCAATTAAAAATGTACGTCATGACGGTGGTTGTGGGAATTTTTGTACTCGCCCACTGGGTTCTAATATACCCAAATTAAATGTATGTCTTTCATGGACGGTGGTTGCGAGGACGTTGTATACTAGCCCGTTGGGTTCATATATACCCGATTTGAATGTACGTCACTTTTGATGGTGGTTAGTTGTATTTGAGAACTTATTTCTCATCTCTCTGGTTCATATATATCCGATTTAAATGTACGTCACTTTTGACGGTGGTTAGTTGTTTTTTTATCATTACTGGATAACCAGTTACAATGGCAATACTACGGCATGTAGCCTTTCTCGCCAGCTAAAAGAATAGAAAATAAATATAATCACTTATCATATAGCAATTAAAACAACTGATTCGAAGATAAAATAACATGTGCTGGGAGGTGCACCGATTGACGACTCCACTCCAAACTTAAACGCTTCACAAAGTCCATGCCTCTGCCCATGGTCGCGCTTCATTATGAAACAACATATTATTCCTGGTTCCAGATCATCCAAATTGCATGAAAGAAAGTATTCGACCAGTGGAGATATTTTTCCGAAGAACCCAACACTCCAACCGAGGCATGAAAGGCTTCGATCGGGTATTGTGGAAAAACAAAATGTATGCCCCACCAGCCAAACAGCTTAGCCCATAAGTGCCTTGTTTCATCACAGTGCAAGAAAAGGTGATCGGCTGTTTCAGCTGATCGTCTGTAGAATACACATCTTAGCTGCCCAATAAGGATTAGATTCCTAGCAAAGAGGATATCCTTAGTTTGCAGTCGCCCAAGAAGAAATAACCAGACCAAAAATTCAATCCTAGGTGGAGCAAAATTATGCCAGAATGCTTTACACCAGCATAATGTTGCAGATGGTATCAACTCTAGCGCTGCATCATAAAAGCTTTTCACAGTGTATATACATCTTTTACAGCAACCCATGACAGTGTGTCATCGTCATTCATATCCGCCGGTCGTGCATGATTTATAACCTGCATCATACGATCCACTTGTTCCCGTTCATATAAGAATAGTGGCGTGCGCCATAAAATATTCCATGTCCATTCCAATCCATTCCAACCTCCCATGTCAATAATACGGGCATGTTTCTGGTCATTCACTAAGTATAATCTGGGAAAGAGCTGCTTGAGTGAACGATCTACGACCCAAACATCAAACCAAAATCGAATCTTCTTACCATTAAGTACTATCCACCAAATAAACTTATGCAAAATTTCTACATGTTCTGGGCACCAAGCTCCTATAGATAATACTCTTCCAAAGACCACTTTTCTTATTTTGCACCCATTTGTCATCAGTGATTGGGAGGGTAATGTGAACATCATATATGGAGCAAATCACAATTTTCCAGAGCTTGCCATCGTCCTTTTGGAACTTCCACCACCACTTGAATAATAGAGCTGCATTTTTTATTTCAATATCTAAATCTCAAGTCCCCCCCTTAGCTTTGGTGTTCGAGAAAGTACTCCAAGAAATGAGGGGCTGGCTTCTGTTATCTCCTTTTCTCCATAAAAAATTCCTTTGCATCTTATTGATTTGTTTGATGACCTGTTTAAGAATTTTAAAGAGACTTAAATAATAAAGAGGCAAACTTTCCAAGACCGACCTTATTAAAACCAACCGGCCAACCTTTGATAACGAGCTTGCTTTCCACCCTGATAACCGCTTTTGTATTTTGTCCAAGATAGGCCTCCTATTTGAGAACTTATTTCTTATCTCTCTGGTTCATATATATATATCCGATTTAAATGTACGTCACTTTTGACGGTGGTTAGTTGTATTTAAGAACTTATTTCTCATCTCTCTGGTTCATATATATATAAATATATATATATCTGATTCAAATGTACATCACTTTTGATGGTGGTTAGTTGTTTTTTAGAACTTATCTCTCATCTCTCTGGTTCATATATATCTGATTAAATATACCTCGTTCTCGTCAAGGGTTAAGAGAGTTTATACTCGCCTACGGGTTTAAAGGTACCCGGTTACTTATACACTACGAGAATCTTAATCTCGTCTAAATGGTTTATCATACCCGACTCAATGTACGTCACAATGATGGTGGTTCATTAGAGCTTCATTACCCTTCTAACAAGGTTTAATCATACCAGAGATATAATAAGTATTGATTAAGAAAATGACAAATCTAATGTGTGGATTGTCCACGATAAGGTAATGTTAAGGTCCTTAACAAGATTCCAAAATAACCTGAAGGCCTAAGAAGGAACAAAACACTGACTTGATATAATGATGTATTGTTTGTGTTGGGTTATATCATTGTATTGAATGATTGTTTGCATTATATGCTTCATGTTGGGTGTTTACAGTTTCATCTATATTATTGTAATAATGAACCGCATGTTAACGACCAAGTAGTTGTGCGTGGCCCGGTAGCTTGCGGGCTGCACGTTTTCATACCAGCAGTTGTGCTGATCCCGTTTGGGTCTACCATTTTTCAGGTACATGATGGAGATTCGACCCGACCGAGTGTAGGTGGGGTAGACTTTTGGACCGGGTGTACTTTTGTTTTTTATATTACCTCGGTTAGAACTTATACAATTAGCAGAACTCGGTATGTATAAGTCAATGTTGGAGTTTAAGTTGGTTAAGTATTCAGTCATTTAGACCATTACATTGGAGTTAGTGAGGCCTAGTTAGTCACGTGGGTGACTAACGGCGGTAACACTATGAGTTTGGTTTATTTTTCTGCTGTGATTTCGTTTAATTTGGCGTTTTTAGTTACCGTTAATGAGAATTATGAGTTGGGGTGTTACACCCAGCCTTTTCAGAATGTAGCAGTTTTTTTACATTTCCTTTTCTGATTGTTAGTGATATATATGACCTACTAATACAATATCTTGTGATGGGATTTGATGGCTAATCCAGGTAGAGCAGCATGGCACTGAACCCTTAGTGTACACTTTGTATGAGTACACCCACACACGTAAAGAAGCATCGAGACAATAATGGGTGAATCAAAAATCTAAACTAGTTATTGTAAGTTAATTGAATCATAATTTGTTAATCACAATTGTTATGTATACCTTTTTTTATTGTTCTGGCATAACTTATTGAAATAACCCAAACCTAAGTATGTTAAGTAAACATCAATATATGATGTAGTAAGGCTAAAATATGCCTTAGAGAGATTGGTAGACAATTTAAACCAAGGAAAACACAAGAAAATGCCTTACGGGCAATCAAGGCAAAAATGTGCTCTAAGCTTGGAGAGACTTGGGTGAGTACCCAAATATCATGCTAAGACCTTGGTAATATCCTAATGGTCATTTTAAACCAATTACCAAAAACACCAAGCTTGAAAACAAGTTAAAACACAAAATGTGCTTTAAGAAGTCTTAAAGCACATTTTTGAAAAATTGTCTTGTAAATGGGTTTTGAGTGGCTAAATGCCCATGATTACACCTTAATCAACATGTGTACTAATTAGTATCACATTAGGAAGCCTAAATCAATGGGAAACCAAAAAATTCACGAATATGTGCACTAATTAGTGAATAGTGCTCAAATAGTGCTAGTTTTGACTTAAGTCAACCTTAATTAGTTAAATGGCCAAGCAAGGCCTTATGTATGTCAATTAGTAAGGGGGGGACGGTTTTAAGGGATGAGTCACCATAGACTTCATCAAATAAGGAAATAAGAAGAGATAAAGTAAAGAAAGTTACTATTTGCTTTATAAAGCAAAATATCCTTTATTAGCCTACCTCTCTCCTCTCTTCTTCATTTCTCTTCTTCACCAACGAGTTCCTCTCCTTCGTCTCTGTTCCAAAACCGTCCCAAGCAGCCCCAACCTTGCTCCATCTTCAAATGTCCATAACTTACTCATTTTAGCTCCAAATCAAAAAGTGAGCATAGATTATTCTTAGTTAGACCAAGACCTACCTTTATCTTTTCAAATCCTTCAAAGCTCAAGCTTGGAGCCATGGAAAACTCCATTGATGAAGGAAAGTCAAGTTTAAGAGCTCTTTTGGTTCTCCATTCATCCAAGGTAATGAAAGTGGAAGAAAAATCAACTTCCCTTCATTTTTCACATGTCCAAAATTCTATCTTATGAGGGTTTTGTTTCACACCTTGAAATAGCTTGTTTTATCACCAAGACTAGTGGAGGTCCCTCTTGATTCATGCCCAAGTCTACTTTGAGACTTCAAAGGTAATCATCCACTTTTACCTTAAAACACATTTTTAACCTAGGTTTTCATTCCTTAAGGTTAGTGTATTGTTTAGCACTCATGTGAGTCATTTAATATTGATTAGAACATTGCAAAGGAAATTAGAATGGTGGCCGAGATTCCCAAGGGAAGAAGCCTAAGGAGAAACTTGAGAACTTGAAAAAACAAGGTAAATTGCTTACCTAATGTGGTTTAAGTTTTAAGCGATGAGTTTTAGGTGAGTACTAATGTAGCTTAAAGATTACATTATGTAATGGGTTATATAACCTGGGAAAAAGAATTTAAACAAGCTCATGAACTTGTGATTAAGGAGCCAATGGAAATAAGTTAGTAAGATAAGTATAAGGTGAATTAAGGAACACTTATATTGCTATGGGAGCATTGTTGTGTATTTGCAGGTTGAAAGCTTTTATATGTGGGAAATTCAGTGTTTAAATTCATCTCATTTAAGGGCCTAAGAGCCATGTCATTTAAGAGCCTTAGTGCTATGCAATTTAAGATTATTGCAATATATTGAGTTTGTTGTGAATGAGTAGATTTGGGTGAGAAAATAAGTTGATAAAGGACTTGATGTGCGTGAGTTGGTTGAATGAGGAAAACAATGCATTTGGGCATGATAAATACTAGGGAAGCTATGGCGAAATTTGAGTAGAAAACAAAGGGTTTAAGTGGTGGTTATGATTTAATATGACCTAGAGTATACTTGGGATCAATAAAAGGAATTTGAGTGGAAATGAGTTAACTAAGGAGTTCTCGAGGTTTAGAATGACCTAGAGATGTCTAGGAGGAATTAGAGGGTAGATGGGTGTATTAGACACACCAAAGTCATGGTAGGAGGAATGGTAAGACTTGTGTAAAAATCTGGAGGAAATGATGTATAATGTTTTGAGATGAATTAGGTATGAACTAGAGAGTAAAACAATAAGAGTTTTGGGAAGTTTGTGTAAGTGGTGGTGATGCTAGTAGTGGACTAATAAGGTTTTAGTTAGATGACAATGAGTGGGCTTGGAGATGGAAGAGAAAAGTGTAAGAGAATGTTGTAAATTGTCAAGGAAAAGACTAGGAAATGTATAAGAGTGTATGATTATGAGGATGGTGTGTAAGTTGAGTAAAAGAGATGTAGATGTCTAAGAGGGACTAGGGGATCCAATGGTTAATTTAAAGCACCAAAACCATAGTGAAGGAAGCTAGGAAACTTGTACAAACTTTGAAGGAAAAATAAGGTATAATGACTTGTAAGGATGTAAGCATGTGCTAGATTATATATAGCTCTGAGAAGTGTGAATAAGCAAATGGGTTGCACGATGATGCTTGAGGAGTAGTTAAGATGGTTGTGAAGATAGCATTTTGGGTTAGTTGAGTTGTAGGCATGATATACCACTTAGAAAACTTAAGGGAAATATTACAAGTAATAAAATTTTGTGAGAAATTGGGTAACAAGTTTAGATGAGGAATTGGGCAAGTTTAAGATATTATTTTGGGGTGAGAATATTTCTAAGATCTTATATAGACTTGGGTAAAGCATGGATGAAGAGAACAAGGGCAATCACACTTAGAAAAATGCAAATGGTTAAAACCTGCTGCTGGTCCGGGACCTAGGTCCAGGGTAAAGTCCCGGACCATGCCTAAATTAGAGCCGAGACTTCATCCAGCACCCTGGTCCGGGACTTAAGTTTTGTATGAAGTTCCGGACCACCCCCTGATTTACCCCCGAGGGTTTTAGCTTGCATTGGTCCGGGACCTAAGTCCCATACAAAGTCCCGGACCACCACATT
The DNA here is from genome assembly GCA_023374045.1 of Limonium bicolor. Taxonomy (NCBI): domain Eukaryota; kingdom Viridiplantae; phylum Streptophyta; class Magnoliopsida; order Caryophyllales; family Plumbaginaceae; genus Limonium; species Limonium bicolor. The sequence continues at coordinate 149,410,947 of CM041776.1, read as the reverse complement.
AAAACAGCCGAGAGTTGAACCAGATATAGGTCCGGGACTTAGGTTGAGGACAGGGTCCCGGACCACTCTAAAAATGGTGTATAAGCTTGGAAAATGTTAGGTAATGATGGGGATTGATAAGTATTGATATTATGAAGTTATTAAGGACATGTTTGGTGGGAATTAATGACAATTAAGTGGGTGAATAAGTATAAGAGACAATGAGAAATGATGCACTTAAAAGTCTAAGTTAAAACTGTAAGGACTTAGTGAGTATTAAATGGTGAACAATGGTGGGTAAGTAGGTTAAGTAAGTTGGGATGAGTTAAATAACTAATAACCTAAAACTGAATGAATGTTTTAGGACTTGTGGATTGGGACCCGGAAGGAGATTAAACAAGCAACCACCGACGGTGAACTGTACAGTTCTTCTTGTGACCTGCTTGCTAACGAGGTGTCCCTCGGTTTGTGTGCTATTTGTTTTTGTGTGCTCACTAAACAAGATAAAGCATGCAGCCGGAACATTATGTTTATTGTATTGTTGTGTGATGTTTGAAAACTAACACAACTTGCCGTGGGAACTTACTAACCAACGTTTAGTAAGGAATTGAGTGAGACTAAGGAACACTCCCTAATATTAGTTTGTTAAAAACCGAAAGTGGTTTAACCAACAAACACTGTCTTAAGACTTCTACTAACTGGTACTTGGGGGGAGTGAGGAACCCGGACTGACTCCGGTCATGCATGCTAAGGAAAGGGGGTCGGTATCTAAAGCAGATCCGACTTCCGCTTAAGGACTTGTCTTCGGACTTGTAGCCTAGGGTCGGTTGACCGGCTCAGCTACATTGGACATCCAGTCCAAGGTAGGTGGCTTTAAGATGGTGTAGGGGGATCTAGCCTACATCCCCAACAATTTAAGAATGTTGTTTATTGCCGGTAAGTGTCCTGCTGCTGGCTACGGTTAACCAAGCCTTACGAAAATAAACAACGAACTAAGGGTTAACCAGTTCCCAATGAGAGAACGGTTGGCATATATGAGATAAGGTTTGAGATAAGTTGCAACCATTCCTATTTAAAAGATGGTTTGTATTATAAGACTGAGATAAGCTACATCTATTCCTTTTTAAAGGATGGTTGTTTTCTAAGACTAAGATAAGACTAAGATTAAGAGGAAACGTAACTTAAGGAGTGAAATATTTGACTCACTAATTAAGGGAACGCATTTAAGTCGTTCATTGTGTTTGAACTTTGATTTTTCATATTTGGATTGTTGTTTATTGCACCTTTTATTATGTTGTGCATCTACTCAACCTCCATGCTATCGACAATTAGTCGTCATAGCCACATTAGCTTGGGGTCCATGAGAGGATCGTACCAGCATTCGTGCTGACCCCCTTTGGGTGCTGTTTTTACTACACAGGTGAACGTCAGGAGGCGGCCGTCACGAGAGTAAGATGGGGTACAAGCGTTACGGGTTAAGTGTGGCCTACGAGTTGTGCATGTACACTCGTATGGCAATTTGAGTTAGTACAATGTATAGGATGTGAGGGAATGTAAGAAGGATATGTATTGGTTAAGATTTGTATGTACTAAAGTTCGGTATACTCTGTCAGTCAGACCGTGGCAAGGTCCTGGAGTGTATTGAATTCCGCTGTTACATTTATATATATGTTGTTAAGTTGCGAAACCACATTTGGATTGAGATGGGGTGTTACAAAAAGTGGAATCAGAGCGTAGTTACGCTGTTACATTTATATATATGTGAGGTGCGTTAGTTAGGACCTCCCGGTGTTTACCGGATATCCATAGTACCTAGACCCGCCCTCCACATCCCTAGATTTGAATTACGGGGAACAAACACCAGAGAGAAGAAAGCCTTCTCTTACTCGGGAAAAACCCGATCTGGCAGTTAGTTAACAGTAAGCTACATGTGAAACATCTTGTTAAACAACGGGTTATGAGAACTTGAACGTTTTAACTGGGGCGCAGCGGTGAAACAGGCGCTACCAAGGGAATTCTACCAGTAAGGGAACGGAAATTACCGGCAACATGGGTCGACATGCTATGCAATCGAAATAACCCGCCATACCAATGGTAAGAAAAGCACTATAAGTGCAATGGTTAAGAAAGAATAAGCGACATGAGTACCGGACAGCGGTCCGAGTGAGCATAACAGTGGGATAATACAATGCATGAGAATTAAGACTACCTGGATGTCTAGTTAAAAACGGGGACTCCAAACCCCATACAATGAAGAAGGTTGCAAACCTGGCCGACATAACACAGACGACGGCAGAAACTCATACAACTGTACACCATAATAGGACTACAATGTAGTGCCTAAAGGAGGATCATTACTTAGTAACCACGACAAAATGTGTGGGAACGGGAGCGAGGATTAAGATATAAGAAAATAACAAGGGGTTCCCTCAGTAAGAGGAACGCCCTGATAAGTGACAGTACTGTCAAAACGACAAGGAAACTGTTAAATGGTCAGTTGGCCAAAATGAAAGAACATTGAAGGAGTCCCAAGGACTACCAAAGATATAGGAATTAGGCGGATGTACCACTACCGACGCCCAGTACCGGTATCCCATCTTGCATGACGCACTTGCCATAGCAAGTGCTACCACGGTTAAGCTGCACGGAAAGCAATCATGGCGAGATAGTAAAACGCTACAGTTGTAGCACATTTTAATACCGGACTGCAAATCTATAAGAACAAAAGGATGAGACCTTGGAAGGGCCTGACGACCTGACCATGATAAGATGAGACGACACACCAGTCAGCAGGGAGCTGAACTTGGACGAAATACTAAACAATATAAATGTTAGCAACAGTGCAACCTACTACAACAACAACAACCGACAGTACGGTAAGAACACCAATCCCGAACCCCAAAGAGGAAAACCTAAGAGATCGCTCCGTAATGCGAGCAAAACACTGCATAAGTGATAACATACAAAGAATGCATTACGTGATACAGTGGAGACTGTTGAAAAATGACTTCCAGCAGGAACATGATAGAACTCCCGAGGTGACCATTACGAAAACCAATAACAACAATTTTCAGTGAGGATGTTGGAAAGCCCAGAAAACAAGGATAAAAGAAATGAACGTAAGATATAACCTACTAAGGATTAAGACATACAACCCCGAAAGAGGATAGCTCAGAGGACTACCCCCACGGAGCGGGCACAATCGAGCCAAACTAACTGATGAACGACGATTAGTATTGATTGCCTACCTCATTAACACCCAAGTATGATTAATCATCGATGGGTGGCGTAGTCAACAAATGTTGAACGAAGCGTTGAGATGGAAGCAAAAGATGACAGGATGATTTCCGACTTAGACCGTAAGGGAGATGCCTAATACGAACTAATCCGTAATTGTTAAAGGGCGCAAGTCTATGGAAACGATAGTATTTTCGAGGACACTATGTAACCTCAGATCCCTGAATAAACTTCCATAGCAGGAAGCAGGACACCAACTTACCATGAAATCCGATACTACATTTAATATGTAACCTAACGGTGGATAGTGTTCAAAGAACCAGAAACTTAGGAGGATAACCTACAGATGAGTAAGATTACTAGTAGTGAACCCAGCACCAGCTCTCACTCTGTGACATTAAGCACTAAGAGCCTACGAGCCAAGGATGTTAACCACATCAGAGCCCGAGGCGTAGTAAGATGTAAGAAAGCTTATTTAAGCCACGAAGGAACTACAATTCGTAGGTATGAACGGTTGCCAGGAAAAAGGCACCAATGAGAATAATGAGATAGTACATTGGCAGGGGCGGAGAACGAACCATGCCTTTTAGGGTGGGGATACCTCTCCTTGTTGTGAGGGCATGAGTGGGAATAAACCCCTCAAAAAGGGTTTTCACTTATTAGAGATGTAATACACTTTCGTTAGAGAATGAAAACTATAAACCTTGAGATTACCTTAGAACATACCAGATATACTTGAATAATAAGGAAGGCTGCAGAGACAGACCTCATATTCAACACCCATGATTTAAGAATCAGTAATCGTCAGAGATAAACTTTGTGAGTGCACAGTATGGCACGTCAAGTGACCTACGCTCAAAAGAGCATTTGATTCAACGGAGGACTTCGTTAATAACCGTTAAATTACATGGTAAATAACATCATAAAGGATGAAAGAATGTGAGAGAAATTACCCTACTTACGAACCTGAGATTGATGCCGAACACCTTCATATTAAGAGATAACCATTTTATGACACAGTACGGCAACCGCCATACACCAAAATGGGAGAACCCCCAGTGTGTTTACACAAGGAAAGGATTAAGTATAAGATGAGATGTTAGAATAAGTGAGTAAGTAGTTGCACCATCAATGGGCAACATAGTAAAGGCCAACTACTACGATAGCAGAGGTCATGAGGACAATACCTATATAAGGGGATTAAGTCATGGTCCGCGTAAAGCGACCATTACGTATGAGCCGTCAAATATTGACACTGAGGTAATTAGATTTATGAGTTAAGACCAATATAAGTAAGGAAATCAGATGATAGACGAACTGTGCATTGATGCCAGTAGTCTGACCTGGTTAGGTAAGATTTCACAGGAAGCACACTACCCATTCCTTAAGGAACTGGAAGTGCATTCCTAGTCGAGAAAATATGAGAAACAAGATAAAAGGCTCGATGGGAAGAGACCTCAGTTACTAAGAGACTGAATCAGTACGGGATACAGAAAGAACTAGAGCATACAATACCCAAGAACGTAGTAAATGGATTTCCCTTGATTAAATTCAAGAAGAACAATAAGTGTTATCATGGAACGATGAAAAGGAGATCGACAACAGAATACTTCATAATTAGCAATAGCTAAACGTGTGACGGACACTATGAGTTTACAAAAACGAGACGTGAGACGACTGCACCCCACAGGGGCTTCAGGCCTGACGCGCTCATTTATGAGTTAGTTGGTAAGTAGTAATGTACCAGTAAGGTACCCCATGCATGTAGACGAGTGGTGTAAGGAACACGGGAGGTAGTCGACTCCGTACCACGGACAACGACGCAAGATCAGATAAGAGCAGCTACTACCACAGCAGTTGAAGGGAAAAATTCAGTTGAACCAACAACACAAAGGAATTAGAGAACAAATAATTAAGGACTATGAAGTGCGAAGAGCACAGATTATTAAGTATAGACATAGGACATGTCTTAAGAAGTTAAGGATAAACTGTACAGCGCAATAAGCACTAAACAGTAGTTTCAGATTAAGAATCACCCTCAGACCAAAGGACAGATCGAAAGAACGATTTAGATACTTGAGGAAACACTAAGAATAGAAACATTAGACCTCCAGGGAGACTGGATAGACGAGCTACAACTCATCAAGGCCGTGTATATATTAAGATAACACGTGTCCATTAAGAGATCTTTAGTACTAAATCATAAGCATATAGGATGAGGAGATACAATACTATGAAGGGGAAGAAAGGCAGTTAAGCCTAAGATTATCAGAGTCGCGCAGCGGAAGCTAGTAGATCACTACCTTTGAGATTAGACCAAACTAAGTTAAGAAAATGGTATAAGTACCGTAAGAATCCTCGATACAGAGACTAAGTCATTTCTGATCGAATTATAAGTGAGATAGATGACATGGAAGCTAGAATGCTTGGTGAGAATTAGACATCTTGAACCTATGTTCAAGAAGGATATAGTGTTGATTACGTGGGCGTAATCCATTTTAAGGGGGGTAGAGCGAAAACCGCTTAGCGTATGTTTGTGTACATAGTACATAAACTACGGTGTGCATAGCACAAAATAATTTGAGAATATGTTTTACATAAACATCTTGAGATAAATTATGGTTATTGCGCAAAGAAGATGTGAATACCATACATATTAAGTACCTATCTTGTTAACTCCGGTGTGAGTACAAGTTAAGAGAATTAAGGAAGAGGATTAAGGAGACTTAAGGAATATGGAATATATGAGATATGGGTCAGTATGAAACTACATGTGAGATAAGAATAAGATAACACTATGAGATATTATTTGATATGAGTATGAGGAAGAAGATAGTAATGCTATGAGATATAAGATGGTGAGAATTGGTATGAGACGGTTATAGAACTTAGTAGGAATTTAAGTCTTGAGGTAATTACTAAGAGATTAATCGGGAATGTTTGATGGACTGAGTCCACACTTTGGAGATGTACTGATTATGATTAGAAGAACTAAAAAGATAGAAAATTGGACATGAGTGAATTATTTGGATGTTTAAAAATGACGTGGGAGGGGAACTTGATTTTCTAGAATCAAGGGAAACCGAACACAAATTGGGGTGGAAGGATAGTTCTACACTGATGCTGATCACATCAGGGTTGGATGATTCCTGAAACTCCATACCAGTGGTCACAATTAAATCACGCTAAGCATAGAGGCATTAGGATAAAATGAAATTGGAGTTGATTGTATTTTTAATTACAGGAATTATTCCTCACATGACCTCGTAAAAAGGATTACCTTTTTACTGAGTCTCGCCCATGAAGTCGAGGACGCACGAGCCTTTGTCTTTGGACCGGTGACATGGGCAGAGCAGAGTGTTTTGTATTCTCGCCCATGGTGACGAGGACGGATGAGCCATTGTCTACAGACCGGTGACATGGGAGAATACGTTGGAAAATTATGTGATTGTTTTAATCATTAAAAGAAACAAAGAGAATTTTGAGTGCTATACATGCTTAAGCATGTTGTGTGATATTTAAGTATAAGCATATGGCGGATCTAATGATCCAATGAGTTTAAGTATACATAAGTATGATCTATGGAATGAGATAAGACAGGTATTCTAATAAGATAAGGTGCATGGGAACTTTGGGGACACAGTTCTTTTAAGGGGGTAGATTGAAATACCCCAAACCTAAGTATTTAAGTAAACATCAATATATGATGTAGTAAGGCTAAAATATGCCTTAGAGAGATTGGTAGACAATTTAAAACAAGGAAAACACAAGAAAATGCCTTAAGGGCAATTAAGGAAAAAATGTGCTCTAAGCTTGGAGAGACTTGGGTTACTACCCAAATATCATGATAAGACCTTGGTAATATCCTAATGGTCATTTTAAACCAATTACCAAAGAAAACCAAGCTGGAAAACAAGTTAAAACACAAAATGTGCTTTAAGAAGTCTTAAAGCACATTTTTGAAAAATTGTCTTGTAAATGGGTTTTGAGTGGCTAAATGCCCATGATTACACCTTAATCAACATGTGTACTAATTAGTATCACATTAGGAAGCCTAAATCAATGGGAAACCAAAAATTTCATGAATATGTGCACTAATTAGTGAATAGTGCTCAAATAGTGCTAGTTTTGACTTAAGTCAACCTTAATTAGTTAAATGGCCAAGCAAGGCCTTATGTATGTAAATTAGTAAGGGGGGGGATGGTTTTAATGGGATGAGTCACCATAGACTTCATCAAATAAGGAAATAAGAAGAGATAAAGTAAAGAAAGTTACTATTTGCTTTTATAAAGCAAAATATCCTTTATTAGCCTACCTCTCTCCTCTCTTCTTCATTTCTCTTCTTCACCAACGAGTTCCTCTTCTTATTCTCTGTTACAAAGCCATCCCAAGCAGCCCCATCCTTGCTCCATCTTCAAATGTCCATAACTTACTCATTTTAGCTCCAAATCAAAAAGTGAGCATAGATTATTCTTAGTTCGACCAAGACCTACCTTTCTATCTTTTCAAATCCTTCAAAGCTCAAGTTTGGAGCCATGGAAGAACTCCATTGATGAAGGAATTTCAAGTTTAAAGAGCTCTTTTGGTTCTCCATTCATCCAAGGTAATGAAAGTGGAAGAAAAATCAACTTCCCTTCATTTTTAACATGTCCGAAAATTCTATCTTATGAGGGTTTTGTTTCACACCTTGAAATAGCTTGTTTTGATCACCAATGACTAGTGGAGGTCCCTCTTGATTCATGCCCAAGTCTACTTTGAGACTTCAAAGGTAATCATCCACTTTTACACCTTAAAACACATTTTTAACCTAGGTTTTCATTCCTTAAGGTTAGTGTATTGTTTAGCACTCATGTGAGTCATTTAATATTGATTAGAACATTTGCAAAGGAAATTAGAATGGTGGCCGAGATTCCCAAGGGAAGAAGCCTAAGGAGAAACTTGAGAAAAACAAGGTAAATTGCTTACCTAATGGTGGTTTAAGTTTTAAGGGATGAGTTTTAGGTGAGTACTAATGTAGCTTAAATATTACATTATGTAATGGGTTATATAACCTAGGAAAAAGAATTTAAACAAGCTCATGAACTTGTGATTAAGGAGCCAATGGAAATAAGTTAGTAAGATAAGTATAAGGTGAATTAAGAGAACACTTATATTGCTATGGGAGCATTGTTGTGTGTATTTGCAGGTTGAAAGCTTTTATATGTGGGAAATTCAGTGTTTAAATTCATCTCATTTAAGGGCCTAAGACCCATGTCATTTAAGAGCCTTAGTGCTATGCAATTTAAGATTATTGCACTATATTGAGTTTGTTGCGAATGAGTAGATTTGGGTGAGAAAATAAGTTGAGAAAGGACTTGATGTGCGTGAGTTGGTTGAATGAGGAAAACAATGCATTTGGGCATGATAAATACTAGGGAAGCTAGGGCGAAATTTGAGTAGAAAACAAAGGGTTTAAGTGGTGGTTATGATTTAATATGACCTAGGGTATACTTGGGATCAATAAAAGGAATTTGAGTGGAAATGAGTTAACTAAGGAGTTCTCGAGGTTTAAAATGACCTAGAGATGTCTAGGAGGAATTAGAATGTAGATGGGTGTATTAGACACACCAAAGTCATGGTAGGAGGAATGGTAAGACTTGCAAAAATCTGGAGGAAATGATGTATAATGTTTTGAGATGAATTAGGTATGAACTAGAGAGTAAAACAATAAGAGTTTTGGGAAGTTTGTGTAAGTGGTGGTGATGCTAGTAGTGGACTAATAAGGTTTTAGTTAGATGACAATGAGTGGGCTTGGAGATGGAAGAGAAAAGTGTAAGAGAATGTTGTAAATTGTCAAGGAAAAGACTAGGAAATGTATAAGAGTGTATGATTATGAGGATGGTGTGTAAGTTGAGTAAAAGAGATGTAGATGTCTAAGAGGGACTAGGGGATCCAATGGTTAATTTAAAGCACCAAAACCATAGTGAAGGAAGCTAGGAAACTTGTACAAACTTTGAAGGAAAAATAAGGTATAATGACTTGTAAGGATGTAAGCATGTGCTAGATTATATATAGCTCTGAGAAGTGTGAATAAAGCAAATGGGTTGTGCACGATGATGCTTGAGGAGTAGTTAAGATGGTTGTGAAGATAGCATTTTGAGTTAGTTGAGTTGTAGGATGATATACCACTTAGAAAACTTAAGGGAAATATTACAAGTAATAAAATTTTGTGAGAAATTGGGTAACAAGTTTAGATGAGGAATTGGGCAAGTTTAAGATATTATTTTGGGTGAGAATATTTCTAAGATCTTATATAGACTTTGGGTAAAGCATGGATGAAGAGAACAAGGGCAATCACACTTAGAAAAATGCAAATGGTTAAAACCTGCAACTGGTCGGGACCTAGGTCCAGGGTAAAGTCCCGGACCATGCCTAAATTAGAGCCGAGACTTCATCCAGCACCCTGGTCCGGGACTTAAGTTTGGTATGAAGTTCCGGACCACCCCCTGATTTACCCCCGAGGGTTTTAGCTTGCATTGGTCCGGGACCTAAGTCCCATACAAAGTCCCGGACCACCACATTAAAACAGCCGAGAGTTTGAACAAGATATAGGTCCGGGACTTAGGTTGAGGACAAGGTCCTGGACCACTCTAAAAATGGTGTATAAGCTTGGAAAATGTTAGGTAATGATGGGGATTGATAAGTATTGATATTATGAAGTTATTAAGGACATGTTTGGTGGGAATTAATGACAATTAAGTGGGTGAATAAGTATAAGAGACAATGAAAAATGATGCACTTAAAAGTCTAAGTTAAAACTGTAAGGACTTAGTGAGTATTAAATGGTGAACAATGGTGGGTAAGTAGGTTAAGTAAGTTGGGATGAGTTAAGTAACTAATAACCGAAAACTGAATGAATGTTTTAGGACTTGTGGATTGGGACCCGGAAGGAGATTAAACAAGCAACCACTGATGGTGAACTGTACAGTTCTTCTTGTGACCTGCTTGCTAACGAGGTGTCCCTCGGCTTGTGTGCTATTTGTTTTTGTGTGCTCACTAAACAAGATAAAGCATGCAACCGGAACATTATGTTTATTGTATTGTTGTGTGATGTTTGAAAACTAACACAACTTACCGTGGGAACTTACTAACCAACGTTTAGTAAGGAATTGAGTGAGACTAAGGAACACTCCCTAATATTAGTTTGTTAAAAACCGAAAGAGGTTTAACCAACAAACACTGTCTTAAGACTTCTACTAACTGGTACTTGGGGGGAGTGAGGAACCCAGGACTGACTCCGGTAATGCATGCTAAGGAAAGGGGGTCGGTATCTAAAGCAGATCCGACTTCCGCTTAAGGACTTGTCTTCGGACTTGTAGCCTAGGGTCGGTTGACCGGCTCAGCTACATTGGACATCCAGTCCAAGGTAGGTGGCTTTAAGATGGTGTAGGGGGATCTAGCCTACATCCCCAACAATTTAAGAATGTTGTTTATTGCCGGTAAGTGTCGTGCTGCTGGCTAGTGTTAACCAAGCCTTACGAAAATAAACAACGAACTAAGGGTTAACCAGTTCCCAATGAGAGAACGGTTGGCATATATGAGATAAGGTTTGAGATAAGTTGCAACCATTCCTATTTAAAGGATGGTTTGTATTATAAGACTGAGATAAGCTACATCCATTCCTTTTTAAAGGATGGTTGTTTTCTAAGTTTAAGAGGAAACGTAACTTAAGGAGTGAAATATTTGACTCACTAATTAAGGGAACGCATTTAAGTCGTTCATTGTGTTTGAACTTTGATTGTTCATATTTGGATTGTGTTTATTGCACCTTTTATTATGATGCGCATCTAATCAACCTCCATGCTATCGACAATTAGTCGTCGTAGCCACGTTAGCTTGGGGGCCATGAGAGGATCATACCAGCATTCGTGCTGACCCCCTTTGGGTGCTGTTTTTACTACACAGGTGAACGTTAGGAGGCGGCCGTCACGAGAGTAAGATGGGGTACAAGCGTTACAGGTTAAGTGTGGCCTACGAGTTGTGCATGTACACTCGTATGGCAATTTGAGTTAGTAAAATGTATAGGATGTGAGGGAATGTAAGAAGGATATGTATTGGTTAAGATTTGTATGTACTAAACTTCGGTATTTCTGTCAGTCAGACCGTGGCAAGGTCCTGGAGTGTATTGAATTCCGCTGTTACATTTATATATATTGTTGTTAAGTTGCGAAACCACATTTGGATTGAGATGGGGTGTTACAAAAAGTGGTATCAGAGCGTAGTTACGCTGTTACATTTATATATATGTGAGGTGCGTTAGTTAGGACCTCCCGGTGTTTACCGGATATCCATAGTACCTAGACCCGCCCTCCACATCCCTAGATTTGAATTACGGGGAACAAACACCAGAGAGAAGAAAGCCTTCTCTTACTCGGGAAAAACCCGATCTGGCAGTTAGTTAACAGTAAGCTACATGAGAAACATCTTGTTAAACAACGGGTTATGAGAACTTGAACGTTTTAACTGGGGCGCAGCGGTTAAAACAGGCGCTACCAAGGGAATTCTACCAGTAAGGGAACGGAAATTACCGGCAACATGGGTCGACATGCTATGCAATCGAAATAACCCGCCATACCAATGGTAAGAAAAGCACTATAAGTGCAATGGTTAAGAAAGAATAAGCGACATGAGTACCGGACAGCGGTCCGAGTGAGCATAACAGTGGGATAATACAATGCATGAGAATTAAGACTACCTGGATGTCTAGTTAAAAACGGGGACTCCAAACCCCATACAATGAAGAAGGTTGCAAACCTGGCCGACATAACACAGACGACGGCAGAAACTCATACAACTTACACCATAATAGGACTACAATGTAGTGCCTAAAGGAGGATCATTACTTAGTAACCACGACAAAATGTGTGGGAACGGGAGCGAGGATTAAGATATAAGAAAATAACAAGGGGTTCCCTCGTAAGAGGAACGCCCTGATAAGTGACAGTGTACTGTCAAAACGACAAGGAAACTGTTAAATGGTCAGTTGGCCAAAATGAAAGAACATTGAAGGAGTCCCAAGGACTACCAAAGATATAGGAATTAGGCGGATGTACCACTACCGACGCGCCCAGTACCGGTATCCCATCTTGCATGACGCACTTGCCATAGCAAGTGCTACCACGGTTAAGCTGCACGAAAAGCAATCATGGCAGAGATAGTAAAACGCTACAGTTGTAGCACATTTTAATACCGGACTGCAAATCTATAAGAACAAAAGGATGAGACCTTGGAAGGGCCTGACGGCCTGACCATGATAAGATGAGACGACACACCAGTCAGCAGGGAGCTGAACTTGGACGAAATACTAAACAATATAAATGTTAGCAACAGTGCAACCTACTACAACAACAAACAAACCGACAGTACGGTAAGAACACCAATCCCGAACCCCAAAGAGGAAAACCTAAGAGATCGCTCCGTAATGCGAGCAAAACACTGCAAGTGAAACATACAAAGAATGCATTACGTGATACAGTGGAGACTGTTGAAAAAATGACTTCCAGCAGGAACATGATAGAACTCCCGAGGGGTGACCATTACGAAAACCAATAACAACAATTTTCAGTGAGGATGTTGGAAAGCCCAGAAAACAAGGATAAAAGAAATGAACGTAAGATATAACTACTAAGGATTAAGACATACAACCCCGAAAGAGGATAGCTCAGAGGACTACCCCACGGAGCGGGCACAATCGAGCCAAACTAACTGATGAACGACGATTAGTATTGATTGCCTACCTCATTAACACCCAAGTATGATTAATCATCGATGGGTGGCGTAGTCAACAAATGTTGAACGAAGCGTTGAGATGGAAGCAAAGATGACAGGATGATTTCCGACTTAGACCGTAAGGGAGATGCCTAATACGAACTAATCCGTAATTGTTAAAGGGCGCAAGTCTATGGAAACGATAGTATTTTCGAGGACACTATGTAACCTCAGATCCCCTGAATAAACTTCCATAGGGAGCAGGACACAACAACTTACCATGAAATCCGATACTACATTTAATATGTAACCTAACGGTGGATAGTGTTCAAAGAACCAGAAACTTAGGAGGATAACCTACAGATGAGTAAGATTACTAGTAGTGAACCCAGCACCAGCTCTCACTCTGTGACATTAAGCACTAAGAGCCTACGAGCCAAGGATGTTAACCACATCAGAGCCCGAGGCGTAGTAAGATGTAAGAAAGCTTATTTAAGCCACGAAGGAACTACAATTCGTAGGTATGAACGGTTGCCAGGAAAAAGGCACACAATGAGAATAATGAGATAGTACATTGGCAGGGGCGGAGAACGAACCATGCCTTTTAGGGTGGGGATACCTCCCTGTTGTGTAGGGCATGAGTGGGAATAAACCCCTCAAAAAGGGTTTTCACTTATTAGAGATGTAATACACTTTCGTTAGAGAATGAAAACTATAAACCTTGAGATTACCTTAGAACATACCAGATATACTTGAATAATAAGGAAGGCTGCAGAGACAGACCTCATATTCAACACCCATGATTTAAGAATCAGTAATCGTCAGAGATAAACTTTGTGAGTGCACAGTATGGCACGTCAAGTGACCTACGCTCAAAAGAGCATTTGATTCAACGGAGGACTTCGTTAATAACCGGTTAAAATTACATGGTAAATAACATCATAAAGGATGAAAGAATGTGAGAGAAATTACCCTACTTACGAACCTGAGATTGATGCCGAACACCTTCATATTAAGAGATAACCATTTTATGACACAGTACGGCAACCGCCATACACCAAAATGGGAGAACCCCCAGTGTGTTTACACAAGGAAAGGATTAAGTATAAGATGAGATGTTAGAATAAGTGAGTAAGTAGTTGCACCATCAATGGGCAACATAGTAAAGGCCAACTACTACGATAGCAGAGGTCATGAGGACAATACCTATATAAGGGGATTAAGTCATGGTCCGCGGTAAAGCGACCATTACGTATGAGCCGTCAAATATTGACACTGAGGTAATTAGATTTATGAGTTAAGACCAATATAAGTAAGGAAATCAGATGATAGACGAACTGTGCATTGATGCCAGTAGTCTAGACCTGGTTAGGTAAGATTTCACAGGAAGCACACTACCCATTCCTTAAGGAACTGGAAGTGCATTCCTAGTCGAGAAAATATGAGAAACAAGATAAAAGGCTCGATGGGAAGAGACCTCAGTTACTAAGAGACTGAATCAGTACGGGATACAGAAAGAACTAGAGCATACAATACCCAAGAACGTAGTAAATGGATTTCCCTTGATTAAATTCTAGAAGAACAATAAGTGTTATCATGGAACGATGAAAAAGAGATCGACAACAGAATACTTCATAATTAGCAATAGCTAAACGTGTGACGGACACTATGAGTTTACAAAAACGAGACGTGAGACGACTGCACCCCACAGGGGCTTACAGGCCTGACGCGCTCATTTATGAGTTAGTTGAGTAAGTAGTAATGTACCAGTAAGGTACCCCATGCATGTAGACGAGTAGTGTAAGGAACACGGGAGGTAGTCGACTCCGTACCACGGACAACGACGCAAGATCAGATAAGAGCAGCTACTACCACAGCAGTTGAAGGGAAAAATTCAGTTGAACCAACAACACAAAGGAATTAGAGAACAAATAATTAAGGACTATGAAGTGCGAAGAGCACAGATTATTAAGTATAGACATAGGACATGTCTTAAGAAGTTAAGGATAAACTGTACAGCGCAATAAGCACTAAACAGTAGTTTCAGATTAAGAATCACCCTCAGACCAAAGGACAGATCGAAAGAACGATTTAGATACTTGAGGAAACACTAAGAATAGAAACATTAGACCTCCAGGGAGACTGGATAGACGAGCTACAACTCATCAAGGCCGTGTATATATTAAGATAACACGTGTCCATTAAGAGATCTTTAGTACTAAATCATAAGCATATAGGATGAGGAGATACAATACTATGAAGGGGAAGAAAGGCAGTTAAGCCTAAGATTATCAGAGTCGCGCAGCGGAAGCTAGTAGATCACTACCATTGAGATTAGACCAAACTAAGTTAAGAAAATGGTATAAGTACCGTAAGAATCCTCGATACAGAGACTAAGTCATTTCTGATTGAATTATAAGTGAGATAGATGACATGGAAGCTAGAATGCTTGGTGAGAATTAGACATCTTGAACCTATGTTCAAGAAGGATATAGTGTTGATTACGTGGGCGTAATCCATTTTAAGGGTGGTAGAGCGAAAACCGCTTAGCGTATGTTTGTGTACATAGTACATAAACTACGGTGTGCATAGCACAAAATAATTTGAGAATATGTTTTACATAAACATCTTGAGATAAATTATGGTTATTGCGCAAAGAAGATGTGAATACCATACATATTAAGTACCTATCTTGTTAACTCCGGTGTGAGTACAAGTTAAGAGAATTAAGGAAGAGGATTAAGGAGACTTAAGGAATATGGAATATATGAGATATGGGTCGGTATGAAACTACATGTGAGATAAGAATAAGATAACACTATGAGATATTATTTGATATGAGTATGAGGAAGAAGATAGTAATGCTATGAGATATAAGATGGTGAGAATTGGTATGAGACGGTTATAGAACTTAGAAGGAATTTAAGTCTTGAGGTAATTACTAAGAGATTAATCGGGAATGTTTGATGGACTGAGTCCACACTTTGGAGATGTACTGATTATGATTAGAAGAACTAAAAAGATAGAAAATTGGACATGAGTGAATTATTTGGATGTTTAAAAATGACGTGGGAGGTGGAACTTGATTTTCTAGAATCAAGGGAAACCGAACACAAATTGGGGTGGAAGGATAGTTCTACACTGATGCTGATCACTTCAGGGTTGGATGATTCTGAAACTCCATACCAGTGGTCATAATTAAATCACGCTAAGCATAGAGGCATTAGGATAAAATGAAATTGGAGTTGATTGTATTTTTAATTACAGGAATTATTCCTCACATGACCTCGTAAAAAGGATTACCTTTTTACTGAGTCTCGCCCATGAAGTCGAGGACGCACGAGCCTTTGTCTTTGGACCGGTGACATGGGCAGAGCAGAGTGTTTTGTATTCTGCCCATGGTGACGAGGACGGATGAGCCATTGTCTATGGACCGGTGACATGGGAGAATACGTTGGAAAATTATGTGATTGTTTTAATCATTAAAAGAAACAAAGAGAATTTTGAGTGCTATACATGCTTAAGCATGTTGTGTGATATTTAAGTATAAGAATATGGCGGATCTAATGATCCAATGAGTTTAAGTATACATAAGTATGATCTATATGATCTATGGAATGAGATAAGACAGGTATTCTAATAAGATAAGGTGCATGGGAACTTTGGGGACACAGTTCTTTTAAGGGGGTAGATTGAAATACCCCAAACCTAAGTATTTAAGTAAACATAAATATATGATGTAGTAAGGCTAAAATATGCCTTAGAGAGATTGGTATACAATTTAAAACAAGGAAAACACAAGAAAATGCCTTAAGGGCAATTAAGGAAAAAATGTGCTCTAAGCTTGGAGAGACTTGGGTTACTACCCAAATATCATGATAAGACCTTGGTAATATCCTAATGGTCATTTTAAACCAATTACCAAAGAAAACCAAGCTGGAAAACAAGTTAAAACACAAAATGTGCTTTAAGAAGTCTTAAAGCACATTTTTGAAAAATTGTCTTGTAAATGGGTTTTGAGTGGCTAAATGCCCATGATTACACCTTAATCAACATGTGTACTAATTATTATCACATTAGGAAGCCTAAATCAATGGGAAACCAAAAATTTCATGAATATGTGCACTAATTAGTGAATAGTGCTCAAATAGTGCTAGTTTTGACTTAAATCAACCTTAATTAGTTAAATGGCCAAGCAAGGCCTTATGTATGTCAATTAGTAAGGGGGGGACGGTTTTAATGGGATGAGTCACCATATACTTCATCAAATAAGGAAATAGAGATAAGTAAAGAAAAGAAAGTTACTATTTGCTTTTATAAAGCAAAATATCCTTTATTAGCCTACCTCTCTCCTCTCTTCTTCATTTCTCTTCTTCACCAACGAGTTCCTCTTCTTATTCTCTGTTCCAAAGCCATCCCAAGCAGCCCCATCCTTGCTCCATCTTCAAATGTCCATAACTTACTCATTTTAGCTCCAAATCAAAAAGTGAGCATAGATTATTCTTAGTTCGACCAAGACCTACCTTTGTATCTTTTCAAATCCTTCAAAGCTCAAGTTTGGAGCCATGGAAGAACTCCATTGATGAAGGAAAGTCAAGTTTAAAGAGCTCTTTTGGTTCTCCATTCATCCAAGGTAATGAAAGTGGAAGAAAAATCAACTTCCCTTCATTTTTCAACATATCCGAAAATTCTATCTTATGAGGGTTTTGTTTCACACCTTGAAATAGCTTGTTTTGATCACCAATGACTAGTGGAGGTCCCTCTTGATTCATGCCCAAGTCTACTTTGAGACTTCAAAGGTAATCATCCACTTTTACACCTTAAAACACATTTTTAACCTAGGTTTTCATTCCTTAAGGTTAGTGTATTGTTTAGCACTCATGTGAGTCATTTAATATTGATTAGAACATTTGCAAAGGAAATTAGAATGGTGGCCGAGATTCCCAAGGGAAGAAGCCTAAGGAGAAACTTGAGAAAAACAAGGTAAATTGCTTACCTAATGGTGGTTTAAGTTTTAAGGGATGAGTTTTAGGTGAGTACTAATGTAGCTTAAATATTACATTATGTAATGGGTTATATAACCTAGGAAAAAGAATTTAAACAAGCTCATGAACTTGTGATTAAGGAGCCAATGGAAATAAGTTAGTAAGATAAGTATAAGGTGAATTAAGAGAACACTTATATTGCTATGGGAGCATTGTTGTGTGTATTTGCAGGTTGAAAGCTTTTATATGTGGGAAATTCAGTGTTTAAATTCATCTCATTTAAGGGCCTAAGACCCATGTCATTTAAGAGCCTTAGTGCTATGCAATTTAAGATTATTGCACTATATTGAGTTTGTTGCGAATGAGTAGATTTGGGTGAGAAAATAAGTTGAGAAAGGACTTGATGTGCGTGAGTTGGTTGAATGAGGAAAACAATGCATTTGGGCATGATAAATACTAGGGAAGCTAGGGCGAAATTTGAGTAGAAAACAAAGGGTTTAAGTGGTGGTTATGATTTAATATGACCTAGAGTATACTTGGGATCAATAAAAGGAATTTGAGTGGAAATGAGTTAACTAAGGAGTTCTCGAGGTTTAGAATGACCTAGAGATGTCTAGGAGGAATTAGAGGGTAGATGGGTGTATTAGACACACCAAAGTCATGGTAGGAGGAATGGTAAGACTTGTACAAAAATCTAGAGGAAATGATGTATAATGTTTTGAGATGAATTAGGTATGAACTAGAGAGTAAAACAATAAGTGTTTTGGGAAGTTTGTGTAAGTGGTGGTGATGCTAGTAGTGGACTAATAAGGTTTTAGTTAGATGACAATGAGTGGGCTTGGAGATGGAAGAGAAAAGTGTAAGAGAATGTTGTAAATTGTCAAGGAAAAGACTAGGAAATGTATAAGAGTGTATGATTATGAGGATGGTGTGTAAGTTGAGTAAAAGAGATGTAGATGTCTAAGAGGGACTAGGGGATCCAATGGTTAATTTAAAGCACCAAAACCATAGTGAAGGAAGCTAGGAAACTTGTACAAACTTTGAAGGAAAATAAGGTATAATGACTTGTAAGGATGTAAGCATGTGCTAGATTATATATAGCTCTGAGAAGTGTGAATAAAGCAAATGGGTTGCGCACGATGATGCTTGAGGAGTAGTTAAGATGGTTGTGAAGATAGCATTTTGGGTTAGTTGAGTTGTAGGCATGATATACCACTTAGAAAACTTAAGGGAAATATTACAAGTAATAAAAGATTTTGTGAGAAATTGGGTAACAAGTTTAGATGAGGAATTGGGCAAGTTTAAGATATTATTTTGGGGTGAGAATATTTCTAAGATCTTATATAGACTTTGGGTAAAGCATGGATGAAGAGAACAAGGGCAATCACACTTAGAAAAATGCAAATGGTTAAAACCTGCTGCTGGTCCGGGACCTAGGTCCAGGGTAAAGTCCCGGACCATGCCTAAATTAGAGCCGAGACTTCATCCAGCACCCTGGTCCGGGACTTAAGTTTTGTATGAAGTTCCGGACCACCCCCTGATTTACCCCCGAGGGTTTTAGCTTGCATTGGTCCGGGACCTAAGTCCCATACAAAGTCCCGGACCACCACATTAAAACAGCCGAGAGTTGAACCAGATATAGGTCCGGGACTTAGGTTGAGGACAGGTCCGGACCACTCTAAAAATGGTGTATAAGCTTGGAAAATGTTAGGTAATGATGGGGATTGATAAGTATTGATATTATGAAGTTATTAAGGACATGTTTGGTGGGAATTAATGACAATTAAGTGGGTGAATAAGTATAAGAGACAATGAAAAATGATGCACTTAAAAGTCTAAGTTAAAACTGTAAGGACTTAGTGAGTATTAAATGGTGAACAATGGTGGGTAAGTAGGTTAAGTAAGTTGGGATGAGTTAAATAACTAATAACCTAAAACTGAATGAATGTTTTAGGACTTGTGGATTAGGACCCGGAAGGAGATTAAACAAGCAACCACCGACGGTGAACTGTACAGTTCTTCTTGTGACCTGCTTGCTAACGAGGTGTCCCTCGGCTTGTGTGCTATTTGTTTTTGTGTGCTCACTAAACAAGATAAAGCATGCAGCCGGAACATTATGTTTATTGTATTGTTGTGTGATGTTTGAAAACTAACACAACTTGCCGTGGGAACTTACTAACCAACGTTTAGTAAGGAATTGAGTGAGACTAAGGAACACTCCCTAATATTAGTTTGTTAAAAACCGAAAGTGGTTTAACCAACAAACACTGTCTTAAGACTTCTACTAACTGGTACTTGGGGGGAGTGAGGAACCCGGGACTGACTCCGGTCATGCATGCTAAGGAAAGGGGGTCGGTATCTAAAGCAGATCCGACTTCCGCTTAAGGACTTGTCTTCGGACTTGTAGCCTAGGGTCGGTTGACCGGCTCAGCTACATTGGACATCCAGTCCAAGGTAGGTGGCTTTAAGATGGTGGGGGGATCTAGCCTACATCCCCAACAATTTAAGAATGTTGTTTATTGCCGGTAAGTGTCCTGCTGCTGGCTAGGGTTAACCAAGCCTTACGAAAATAAACAACGAACTAAGGGTTAACCAGTTCCCAATGAGAGAACGGTTGGCATATATGAGATAAGGTTTGAGATAAGTTGCAACCATTCCTATTTAAAGGATGGTTTGTATTATAAGACTGAGATAAGCTACATCCATTCCTTTTTAAAGGATGGTTGTTTTCTAAGACTATGATAAGACTAAGTTAAGAGGAAACGTAACTTAAGGAGTGAAATATTTGACTCACTAATTAAGGGAACGCATTTAAGTCGTTCATTGTGTTTGAACTTTGATTGTTCATATTTGGATTGTTGTTTATTGCACCTTTTATTATGTGCGCATCTAATCAACCTCCATGCTATCGACAATTAGTCGTCGTAGCCACGTTAGCTTGGGGCCATGAGAGGATCATACCAGCATTCGTGCTGACCCCCTTTGGGTGCTGTTTTTACTACACAGGTGAACGTTAGGAGGCGGCCGTCACGAGAGTAAGATGGGGTACAAGCGTTACAGGTTAAGTGTGGCCTACGAGTTGTGCATGTACACTCGTATGGCAATTTGAGTTAGTAAAATGTATAGGATGTGAGGGAATGTAAGAAGGATATGTATTGGTTAAGATTTGTATGTACTAAACTTCGGTATATTCTGTCAGTCAGACCGTGGCAAGGTCCTGGAGTGTATTGAATTCCGCTGTTACATTTATATATATGTTGTTAAGTTGCGAAACCACATTTGGATTGAGATGGGGTGTTACAAAAAGTGGTATCAGAGCGTAGTTACGCTGTTACATTTATATATATGTGAGGTGCGTTAGTTAGGACCTCCCGGTGTTTACCGGATATCCATAGTACCTAGACCCGCCCTCCACATCCCTAGATTTGAATTACGGGGAACAAACACCAGAGAGAAGAAAGCCTTCTCTTACTCGGGAAAAACCCGATCTGGCAGTTAGTTAACAGTAAGCTACATGAGAAACATCTTGTTAAACAACGGGTTATGAGAACTTGAACGTTTTAACTGGGGCGCAGCGGTTAAAACAGGCGCTACCAAGGGAATTCTACCAGTAAGGGAACGGAAATTACCGGCAACATGGGTCGACATGCTATGCAATCGAAATAACCCGCCATACCAATGGTAAGAAAAGCACTATAAGTGCAATGGTTAAGAAAGAATAAGCGACATGAGTACCGGACAGCGGTCCGAGTGAGCATAACAGTGGGATAATACAATGCATGAGAATTAAGACTACCTGGATGTCTAGTTAAAAACGGGGACTCCAAACCCCATACAATGAAGAAGGTTGCAAACCTGGCCGACATAACACAGACGACGGCAGAAACTCATACAACTGTACACCATAATAGGACTACAATGTAGTGCCTAAAGGAGGATCATTACTTAGTAACCACGACAAAATGTGTGGGAACGGGAGCGAGGATTAAGATATAAGAAAATAACAAGGGGTTCCCTCAGTAAGAGGAACGCCCTGATAAGTGACAGTACTGTCAAAACGACAAGGAAACTGTTAAATGGTCAGTTGGCCAAAATGAAAGAACATTGAAGGA
Organism: Limonium bicolor; assembly: GCA_023374045.1. Classification (NCBI taxonomy): domain Eukaryota; kingdom Viridiplantae; phylum Streptophyta; class Magnoliopsida; order Caryophyllales; family Plumbaginaceae; genus Limonium; species Limonium bicolor. The sequence continues at coordinate 149,388,887 of CM041776.1, read as the reverse complement.
GTCCCAAGGACAAAGATATAGGAATTAGGCGGATGTACCACTACCGACGCGCCCAGTACCGGTATCCCATCTTGCATGACGCACTTGCCATAGCAAGTGCTACCACGGTTAAGCTGCACGAAAAGCAATCATGGCGAGATAGTAAAACGCTACACTTGTAGCACATTTTAATACCGGACTGCAAATCTATAAGAACAAAAGGATGAGACCTTGGAAGGGCCTGACGGCCTGACCATGATAAGATGAGACGACACACCAGTCAGCAGGGAGCTGAACTTGGACGAAATACTAAACAATATAAATGTTAGCAACAGTGCCTACTACAACAACAACAACCGACAGTACGGTAAGAACACCAATCCCGAACCCCAAAGAGGAAAACCTAAGAGATCGCTCCGTAATGCGAGCAAAACACTGCATAAGTGATAACATACAAAGAATGCATTACGTGATACAGTGGAGACTGTTGAAAAATGACTTCCAGCAGGAACATGATAGAACTCCCGAGGTGACCATTACGAAAACCAATAACAACAATTTTCAGTGAGGATGTTGGAAAGCCCAGAAAACAAGGATAAAAGAAATGAACGTAAGATATAACCTACTAAGGATTAAGACATACAACCCCGAAAGAGGATAGCTCAGAGGACTACCCCCACGGAGCGGGCACAATCGAGCCAAACTAACTGATGAACGACGATTAGTATTGATTGCCTACCTCATTAACACCCAAGTATGATTAATCATCGATGGGTGGCGTAGTCAACAAATGTTGAACGAAGCGTTGAGATGGAAGCAAAAGATGACAGGATGATTTCCGACTTAGACCGTAAGGGAGATGCCTAATACGAACTAATCCGTAATTGTTAAAGGGCGCAAGTCTATGGAAACGATAGTATTTTCGAGGACACTATGTAACCTCAGATCCCCTGAATAAACTTCCATAGCAGGAAGCAGGACACAACAACTTACCATGAAATCCGATACTACATTTAATATGTAACCTAACGGTGGATAGTGTTCAAAGAACCAGAAACTTAGGAGGATAACCTACAGATGAGTAAGATTACTAGTAGTGAACCCAGCACCAGCTCTCACTCTGTGACATTAAGCACTAAGAGCCTACGAGCCAAGGATGTTAACCACATCAGAGCCCGAGGCGTAGTAAGATGTAAGAAAGCTTATTTAAGCCACGAAGGAACTACAATTCGTAGGTATGAACGGTTGCCAGGAAAAAGGCACCAATGAGAATAATGAGATAGTACATTGGCAGGGGCGGAGAACGAACCATGCCTTTTAGGGTGGGGATACCTCTCCTTGTTGTGAGGGCATGAGTGGGAATAAACCCCTCAAAAAGGGTTTTCACTTATTAGAGATGTAATACACTTTCGTTAGAGAATGAAAACTAAACCTTGAGATTACCTTAGAACATACCAGATATACTTGAATAATAAGGAAGGCTGCAGAGACAGACCTCATATTCAACACCCATGATTTAAGAATCAGTAATCGTCAGAGATAAACTTTGTGAGTGCACAGTATGGCACGTCAAGTGACCTACGCTCAAAAGAGCATTTGATTCAACGGAGGACTTCGTTAATAACCGGTTAAATTACATGGTAAATAACATCATAAAGGATGAAAGAATGTGAGAGAAATTACCCTACTTACGAACCTGAGATTGATGCCGAACACCTTCATATTAAGAGATAACCATTTTATGACACAGTACGGCAACCGCCATACACCAAAATGGGAGAACCCCCAGTGTGTTTACACAAGGAAAGGATTAAGTATAAGATGAGATGTTAGAATAAGTGAGTAAGTAGTTGCACCATCAATGGGCAACATAGTAAAGGCCAACTACTACGATAGCAGAGGTCATGAGGACAATACCTATATAAGGGGATTAAGTCATGGTCCGCGGTAAAGCGACCATTACGTATGAGCCGTCAAATATTGACACTGAGGCAATTAGATTTATGAGTTAAGACCAATATAAGTAAGGAAATCAGATGATAGACGAACTGTGCATTGATGCCAGTAGTCTGGACCTGGTTAGGTAAGATTTCACAGGAAGCACACTACCCATTCCTTAAGGAACTGGAAGTGCATTCCTAGTCGAGAAAATATAAGAAACAAGATAAAAGGCTCGATGGGAAGAGACCTCAGTTACTAAGAGACTGAATCAGTATGGGATACAGAAAGAACTAGAGCATACAATACCCAAGAACGTAGTAAATGGATTTCCCTTGATTAAATTCAAGAAGAACAATAAGTGTTATCATGGAACGATGAAAAGGAGATCGACAACAGAATACTTCATAATTAGCAATAGCTAAACGTGTGACGGACACTATGAGTTTACAAAAACGAGACGTGAGACGACTGCACCCCACAGGGGCTTACAGGCCTGACGCGCTCATTTATGAGTTAGTTGAGTAAGTAGTAATGTACCAGTAAGGTACCCCATGCATGTAGACGAGTAGTGTAAGGAACACGGGGAGGTAGTCGACTCCGTACCACGGACAACGACGCAAGATCAGATAAGAGCAGACTACCAAGCAGTTGAAGGGAAAAATTCAGTTGAACCAACAACACAAAGGAATTAGAGAAACAAATAATTAAGGACTATGAAGTGCGAAGAGCACAGATTATTAAGTATAGACATAGGACATGTCTTAAGAAGTTAAGGATAAACTGTACAGCGCAATAAGCACTAAACAGTAGTTTCAGATTAAGAATCACCCTCAGACCAAAGGACAGATCGAAAGAACGATTTAGATACTGAGGAAACACTAAGAATAGAAACATTAGACCTCCAGGGAGACTGGATAGACGAGCTACAACTCATCAAGGCCGTGTATATATTAAGAGATAACACGTGTCCATTAAGAGATCTTTAGTACTAAATCATAAGCATATAGGATGAGGAGATACAATACTATGAAGGGGAAGAGGCAAGTAAGCCTAAGATCAGAGTCGCGCAGCGGAAGCTAGTAGATCACTACCTTGAGATTAGACCAAACTAAGTTAAGAAAATGGTATAAGTACCGTAAGAATCCTCGATACAAGGACTAAGTCATTTCTGATTGAATTATAAGTGAGATAGATGACATGGAAGCTAGAATGCTTGGTGAGAATTAGACATCTTGAACCTATGTTCAAGAAGGATATAGTGTTGATTACGTGGGGCGTAATCCATTTTAAGGGGGTAGAGCGAAAACCGCTTAGCGTATGTTTGTGTACATAGTACATAAACTACGGTGTGCATAGCACAAAATAATTGAGAATATGTTTTACATAAACATCTTGAGTAAAATTATGGTTATTGCGCAAAGAAGATGTGAATACCATACATATTAAGTACCTATTGTTAACTCCGGTGTGAGTACAAGTTAAGAGAATTAAGGAAGAGGATAAGGAGACTTAAGGAATATGGAAATATGAGATATGGGTCGGATAAACTACATGTGAGATAAGAATAAGATAACACTATGAGATATTATTTGATATGAGTATGAGGAAGAAGATAGTAATGCTATGAGATATAAGATGGTGAGAATTGGTATGAGACGGTTATGAGAACTTAGAGGAATTTAAGTCTTGAGGTAATTACTAAGAGATTAATCGGGAATGTTTGATGGACTGAGTCCACACTTTGGAGATGTACTGATTATGATTAGAAGAACTAAAAAGATAGAAAATTGGACATGAGTGAATTATTGGATGTTTAAAAATGACGTGGGAGGAGGTGGAACTTGATTTTCTAGAATCAAGGGAAACCGAACACAAATTGGGGGTGGAAGGATAGTTCTACACTGATGCTGATCACAGGGTTGGAGATTCTGAAACTCCATACCAGTGGTCAAATTAAATCACGCTAAGCATAGAGGCATTAGGATTAAAATGAAATTGGAGTTGATGTATTTTTAATTACAGGAATTATTCCTCACATGACCTCGTAAAAAGGATTACCTTTTTACTGAGTCTCGCCCATGAAGCGAGGACGCACGACGAGCCTTTGCTTTGGACCGGTGACATGGGCAGAGCAGAGTGTTTGTATTCTGCCCATGGTGACGAGGACGGATGAGCCATTGTCTACAGGACCGGTGACATGGGAGAATACGTTGGGAAAATTATGTGATGTTTTAATCATTAAAAGAAACAAAGAGAATTTTGAGTGCTATACATGCTTAAGCATGTTGTGTGATATTTAAGTATAAGAATATGGCGGATCTAATGATCCAATGAGTTTAAGTATACATAGTATGATCTATAGGATCTATGGAATGAGATAAGACAGGTGTATTCTAATAAGATAAGGTGCATGGGAACTTTGGGGACACAGTTCTTTTAAGGGGGTAGATTGAAATACCCCAAACCTAAGTATTTAAGTAAAACATAAATATATGATGTAGTAAGGCTAAAATATGCCTTAGAGAGATTGGTATACAATTTAAAAACAGGAAAAACACAAGAAAATGCCTTAAGGGCAATTAAGGAAAAAAATGTGCTCTAAGCTTGGAGGAGACTTGGGTTACTACCCAAATATCATGATAAGACCTTGGTAATATCCTAATGGTCATTTTTAAACCAATTACCAAAGAAAACCAAGCTGGAAAACAAGTTAAAACACAAAATGTGCTTTAAGAAGTTTTAAGCAATTTTTGAAAAAAATTGTCTTGTAAATGGGTTTTGAGTGGCTAAATGCCCATGATTACACCTTAATCAACATGTGTACTAATTATTATCACATTAGGAAGCCTAAATCAATGGGAAACCAAAAATTTCATGAATATGGCACTAATTAGTGAATAGTGCTCAAATAGTGCTAGTTTTGACTTAAAGTCAACCTTAATTAGTTAAATGGCCAAGCAAGGCCTTATGTATGTCAATTAGTAAGGGGGGGGACGGTTTTAATGGGATGAGTCACCGGATATAACTTATCAAATAAGGAGAAGAAGAGAAAGTAAAGAAAGTTACTATTTGCTTTTATAAAGCAAAATATCCTTATTAGCACTATCTATCCTCTCTTCATTTCTCTTCACCAACGAGTTCCTCTTTATTCTCTGTCCAAACCATCCCAAGAAGCCCCACCTTGGCTCCATCTTCAAATGTCCATAACTTACTCATTTTAGCTCCAAAAAAAAAGTGCAGATAAGATATTTTAGTTCGACCAAGACCTACCTTTGTATCTTTTCAAATCCTTCAAAGCTCAAGTTTGGAGCCATGGAAGAACTCCATTGATGAAGGAAAGTCAAGTTAAAGAGCTTTTGGTTCTCCATTCATCCAAGGTAATGAAAAGTGGAAGAAAAATAAACTTCCCTTCATTTTTCAACATATCCGAAAATTCTATCTTATGGGGGTTTTGTTTCACACCTTGAAATAGCTTGTTTGATCACCAATGATGGATGTCCCTCTTGATTGCCCAAGTCTACTTTGAGACTTCAAAGGAAATCCATCCACTTTTACACCTTAAAACACATGTTTTAACCAGGTTTGTCATCCTTAAGGTTAGTGTATTGTTTAGCACTCATGTGAGTCATTTAATATTGATTAGAACATTTGCAAAGGAAATTAGAATGGTGGCCGAGATTCCCAAGGGAAGAAGCCTAAGGAGAAACTTGAGAAAAACAAGGTAAATTGCTTACCTAATGGTGGTTTAAGTTTTAAGGGATGAGTTTTAGGTGAGTACTAATGTAGCTTAAATATTACATTATGTAATGGGTTATATAACCTAGGAAAAAGAATTTAAACAAGCTCATGAACTTGTGATTAAGGAGCCAATGGAAATAAGTTAGTAAGATAAGTATAAGGTGAATTAAGAGAACACTTATATGCTATGGGAGCATTGTGTGTGTATTTGCAGGTTGAAAGCTTTTATATGTGGGAAATTCAGTTGTTTAAATTCATCTCATTTAAGGGCCTAAGACCATGTCATTTAAGAGCCTTAGTGCTATGCAATTTAAGATTATTGCACTATATTGAGTTTGTTGCGAATGAGTAGATTGGGTGAGAAAATAAGTTGAGAAAGGACTTGATGTGCGTGAGTTGGTTGAATGAGGAAAACAATGCATTTGGGCATGATAAATACTAGGGAAGCTAGGGCGAAATTGAGTAGAAAACAAAGGGTTTAAGTGGTGGTTATGATTTAATATGACCTAGAGTATACTTGGGATCAATAAAAGGAATTTGAGTGGAAATGAGTTAACTAAGGAGTTCTCGAGGTTTAGAATGACCTAGAGATGTCTAGGAGGAATTAGAGGTAGATGGGTGTATTAGACACACCAAAGTCATGGTAGGAGGAATGGTAAGACTTGTACAAAAATCTAGAGGAAATGATGTAAATGTTTTGAGAGAATTAGGTATGAACTAGAGAGTAAAACAATAAGTTTTGGGAAGTTTGTGTAAGTGGTGGTGATGCTAGTAGTGGACTAATAAGGTTTAGTTAGATGACAATGAGTGGGCTTGGAGATGGAAGAGAAAAGTGTAAGAGAATGTTGTAAATTGTCAAGGAAAAGACTAGGAAATGTATAAGAGTGTATGATTATGAGGATGGTGTTGTAAGTTGAGTAAAAGAGATGTAGATGTCTAAGAGGGACTAGGGGATCCAATGGTTAATTTAAAGCACCAAAACCATAGTAAGGAAGCTAGTAGGAAACTTGTACAAACTTTGAAGGAAAAATAAGGTATAATGACTTGTAAGGATGTAAGCATGTGCTAGATTATATATAGCTCTGAGAAGTGTGAATAAAGCAAATGGGTTGCGCACGATGATGCTTGAGGAGTAGTTAAGAGTTGTGAAGATAGCATTTGGGTTAGTTGAGTTGTAGGCATGATATACCACTTAGAAAACTTAAGGGAAATATTACAAGTAATAAAAGATTTTGTGAGAAATGGGGTAACAAGTTTAGATGAGGAATTGGGCAAGTTTAAGATATTATTTTGGTGAGAATATTTTAAGATCTTATATAGACTTTGGGTTAAAGCATGGATGAAGAGAACAAGGGCAATCACACTTAGAAAAATGCAAATGGTTAAAACCTGCTGCTGGTCCGGGACCTAGGTCCAGGGGGTAAAGTCCCGGACCATGCCTAAATTAGAGCCGAGACTTCATCCAGCACCCTGGTCGGGACTTAAGTTTTGTATGAAGTTCCGGACCACCCCCTGATTTACCCCGAGGGTTTTAGCTTGCATTGGTCCGGGACCTAAGTCCCATACAAAGTCCCGGACCACCACATTAAAACAGCCGAGAGTTGAACCAGATATAGGTCCGGGACTTAGGTTGAGGACAGGTCCCGGACCACTCTAAAAATGGTGTATAAGCTTGGAAAATGTTGGTAATGATGGGGATTGATAAGTATTGATATTATGAAGTTATTAAGGACATGTTTGGTGGGAATTAATGACAATTAAGTGGGTGAATAAGTATAAGAGACAATGAGAAATGATGCACTTAAAAGTCTAAGTTAAAACTGTAAGGACTTAGTGAGTATTAAATGGTGAACAATGGGGGTAAGTAGGTTAAGTAAGTTGGGATGAGTTAAATAACTAATAACCTAAAACTGAATGAATGTTTTAGGATGTGGATTGGGACCCGGAAGGAGATTAAACAAGCAACCACCGACGGTGAACTGTACAGTTCTTCTTGTGACCTGCTTGCTAACGAGGTGTCCCTCGGCTTGTGTGCTATTTTTTGTGTGCTCACTAAACAAGATAAAGCATGCAGCCGGAACATTATGTTTATTGTATTGTTGTGTGATGTTTGAAAACTAACACAACTTGCCGTGGGAACTTACTAACCAACGTTTAGTAAGGAATTGAGTGAGACTAAGGAACACTCCCTAATATTAGTTTGTTAAAAACCGAAAGTGGTTTAACCAACAAACACTGTCTTAAGACTTCTACTAACTGGTACTTGGGGGGAGTGAGGAACCCGGGACTGACTCCGGTCATGAATGCTAAGGAAAGGGGGTCGGTATCTAAAGCAGATCCGACTTCCGCTTAAGGATTGTCTTCGGACTTGTAGCCTAGGGTCGGTTGACCGGCTCAGCTACATTGGACATCCAGTCCAAGGTAGGTGGCTTTAAGATGGTGTAGGGGGATCTAGCCTACATCCCCAACAATTTAAGAATGTTGTTTATTGCCGGTAAGTGTCGTGCTGCTGGCTAGTGTTAACCAAGCCTTACGAAAATAAACAACGAACTAAGGGTTAACCAGTTCCCAATGAGAGAACGGTTGGCATATATGAGATAAGGTTTGAGATAAGTTGCAACCATTCCTATTTAAAGGATGGTTTGTATTATAAGACTGAGATAAGCTACATCCATTCCTTTTAAAGGATGGTTGTTTTCTAAGTTTAAGAGGAAACGTAACTTAAGGAGTGAAATATTTGACTCACTAATTAAGGGAACGCATTTAAGTCGTTCATTGTGTTTGAACTTTGATTGTTCATATTTGGATTGTTGTTTATTGCACCTTTTATTATGATGCGCATCTAATCAACCTCCATGCTATCGACAATTAGTCGTCGTAGCCACGTTAGCTTGGGGGCCATGAGAGGATCATACCAGCATTCGTGCTGACCCCCTTTGGGTGCTGTTTTTACTACACAGGTGAACGTAGGAGGCGGCCGTCAGAGAGAGTAAGATGGGGGTACAAGCGTTACAGGTTAAGTGTGGCCTACGAGTTGTGCATGTACACTCGTATGGCAATTTGAGTTAGTAAAATGTATAGGATGTGAGGGAATGTAAGAAGGATATGTATTGGTTAAGATTTGTATGTACTAAACTTCGGTATATTCTGTCAGTCAGACCGTGGCAAGGTCCTGGAGTGTATTGAATTCCGCTGTTACATTTATATATATGTTGTTAAGTTGCGAAACCACATTTGGATTGAGATGGGGTGTTACAAAAAGTGGTATCAGAGCGTAGTTACGCTGTTACTTTATATATGTGAGGTGCGTTAGTTAGGACCTCCCGGTGTTTACCGGATATCCATAGTACCTAGACCCGCCCTCCACATCCCTAGATTTGAATTACGGGGAACAAACACCAGAGAGAAGAAAGCCTTCTCTTACTCGGGAAAAACCCGATCTGGCAGTTAGTTAACAGTAAGCTACATGAGAAACATCTTGTTAAACAACGGGTTATGAGAACTTGAACGTTTTTAACTGGGGCGCAGCGGTATTTATTAAAACAGGCGCTACCAAGGGAATTCTACCAGTAAGGGAACGGAAATTACCGGCAACATGGGTCGACATGCTATGCAATCGAAATAACCCGCCATACCAATGGTAAGAAAAGCACTATAAGTGCAATGGTTAAGAAAGAATAAGCGACATGAGTACCGGACAGCGGTCCGAGTGAGCATAACAGTGGGATAATACAATGCATGAGAATTAAGACTACCTGGATGTCTAGTTAAAAACGGGGACTCCAAACCCCATACAATGAAGAAGGTTGCAAACCTGGCCGACATAACACAGACGACGGCAGAAACTCATACAACTGTACACCATAATAGGACTACAATGTAGTGCCTAAAGGAGGATCATTACTTAGTAACCACGACAAAATGTGTGGGAACGGGAGCGGAGAGGATTAAGATATAAGAAAATAACAAGGGGTTCCCTCAGTAAGAGGAACGAGCCCTGATAAGTGACAGTACTGTCAAAACGACAAGGAAACTGTTAAATGGTCAGTTGGCCAAAATGAAAGAACATTGAAGGAGTCCCAAGGACTACCAAAGATATAGGAATTAGGCGGATGTACCACTACCGACGCGCCCAGTACCGGTATCCCATCTTGCATGACGCACTTGCCATAGCAAGTGCTACCACGGTTAAGCTGCACGGAAAAGCAATCATGGCGAGATAGTAAAACGCTACAGTTGTAGCACATTTTAATACCGGACTGCAAATCTATAAGAACAAAAGGATGAGACCTTGGAAGGGCCTGACGACCTGACCATGATAAGATGAGACGACACACCAGTCAGCAGGGAGCTGAACTTGGACGAAATACTAAACAATATAAATGTTAGCAACAGTGCAACCTACTACAACAACAACAACCGACAGTACGGTAAGAACACCAATCCCGAACCCCAAAGAGGAAAACCTAAGAGATCGCTCCGTAATGCGAGCAAAACACTGCATAAGTGATAACATACAAAGAATGCATTACGTGATACAGTGGAGACTGTTGAAAAAATGACTTCCAGCAGGAACATGATAGAACTCCCGAGGTGACCATTACGAAAACCAATAACAACAATTTTCAGTGAGGATGTTGGAAAGCCCAGAAAACAAGGATAAAAGAAATGAACGTAAGATATAACCTACTAAGGATTAAGACATACAACCCCGAAAGAGGATAGCTCAGAGGACTACCCCACGGAGCGGGCACAATCGAGCCAAACTAACTGATGAACGACGATTAGTATTGATTGCCTACCTCATTAACACCCAAGTATGATTAATCATCGATGGGTGGCGTAGTCAACAAATGTTGAACGAAGCGTTGAGATGGAAGCAAAAGATGACAGGATGATTTCCGACTTAGACCGTAAGGGAGATGCCTAATACGAACTAATCCGTAATTGTTAAAGGGCGCAAGTCTATGGAAACGATAGTATTTTCGAGGACACTATGTAACCTCAGATCCCCTGAAAAACTTCCATAGCAGGAAGCAGGACACAACAACTTACCATGAAATCCGATACTACATTTAATATGTAACCTAACGGTGGATAGTGTTCAAAGAACCAGAAACTTAGGAGGATAACCTACAGATGAGTAAGATTACTAGTAGTGAACCCAGCACCAGCTCTCACTCTGTGACATTAAGCACTAAGAGCCTACGAGCCAAGGATGTTAACCACATCAGAGCCCGAGGCGTAGTAAGATGTAAGAAAGCTTATTTAAGCCACGAAGGAAGGAACTACAATTCGTAGGTATGAACGGTTGCCAGGAAAAAGGCACCAATGAGAATAATGAGATAGTACATTGGCAGGGGCGGAGGAGAACGAACCATGCCTTTTAGGGTGGGGATACCTCTCCTTGTTGTGAGGGCATGAGTGGGAATAAACCCCTCAAAAGGGTTTTCACTTATTAGAGATGTAATACACTTTCGTTAGAGAATGAAAACTATAAACCTTGAGATTACCTTAGAACATACCAGATATACTTGAATAATAAGGAAGGCTGCAGAGACAGACCTCATATTCAACACCCATGATTTAAGAATCAGTAATCGTCAGAGATAAACTTTGTGAGTGCACAGTATGGCACGTCAAGTGACCTACGCTCAAAAGAGCATTTGATTCAACGGAGGACTTCGTTAATAACCGGTTAAATTACATGGTAAATAACATCATAAAGGATGAAAGAATGTGAGAGAAATTACCCTACTACGAACCTGAGATTGATGCCGAACACCTTCATAAGAGATAACCATTTTATGACACAGTACGGCAACCGCCATACACCAAAATGGGAGAACCCCCAGTGTGTTTACACAAGGAAAGGATTAAGTATAAGATGAGATGTTAGAATAAGTGAGTAAGTAGTTGCACCATCAATGGGCAACATAGTAAAGGCCAACTACTACGATAGCAGAGGTCATGAGGACAATACCTATATAAGGGGATTAAGTCATGGTCCGCGGTTAAAGCGACCATTACGTATGAGCCGTCAAAATTGACACTGAGGTAATTAGATTTATGAGTTAAGACCAATATAAGTAAGGAAATCAGATGATAGACGAACTGTGCATTGATGCCAGTAGTCTGGACCTGGTTAGGTAAGATTTCACAGGAAGCACACTACCCATTCCTTAAGGAACTGGAAGTGCATTCCTAGTCGAGAAAATATGAGAAACAAGATAAAAGGCTCGATGGGAGAGAGACCTCAGTTACTAAGAGACTGAATCAGTACGGGATAAGAAAGAACTAGAGCATACAATACCCAAGAACGTAGTAAATGGATTTCCCTTGATTAAATTCTAGAAGAACAATAAGTGTTATCATGGAACGATGAAAAAGAGATCGACAACAGAATACTTCATAATTAGCAATAGCTAAACGTGTGACGGACACTATGAGTTTACAAAAACGAGACGTGAGACGACTGCACCCCACAGGGGCTTACAGGCCTGACGCGCTCATTTATGAGTTAGGAGTAAGTAGTAATGTACCAGTAAGGTACCCCATGCATGTAGACGAGTAGTGTAAGGAACACGGGAGGTAGTCGACTCCGTACCACGGACAACGACGCAAGATCAGATAAGAGCAGCTACTACCACAGCAGTTGAAGGGAAAAATTCAGTTGAACCAACAACACAAAGGAATTAGAGAACAAATAATTAAGGACTATGAAGTGCGAAGAGCACAGAGTATTAAGTATAGACATAGGACATGTCTTAAGAAGTTAAGGATAAACTGTACAGCGCAATAAGCACTAAACAGTAGTTTCAGATTAAGAATCACCCTCAGACCAAAGGACAGATCGAAAGAACGATTTAGATACTTGAGGAAACACTAAGAATAGAAACATTAGACCTCCAGGGAGACTGGATAGACGAGCTACAACTCATCAAGGCCGTGTATATATTAAGAACAACGTGTCCATTAAGAGATCTTTAGTACTAAATCATAAGCATATAGGATGAGGAGATACAATACTATGAAGGGGAAGAAAGGCAGTTAAGCCTAAGATTATCAGAGTCGCGCAGCGGAAGCTAGTAGATCACTACCATTGAGATTAGACCAAACTAAGTTAAGAAAATGGTATAAGTACCGTAAGAATCCTCGATACAGAGACTAAGTCATTTCTGATTGAATTATAAGTGAGATAGATGACATGGAAGCTAGAATGCTTGGTGAGAATTAGACATCTTGAACCTATGTTCAAGAAGGATATAGTGTTGATTACGTGGGCGTAATCCATTTTAAGGGGGGTGGTAGAGCGAAAACCGCTTAGCGTATGTTTGTGTACATAGTACATAAACTACGGTGTGCATAGCACAAAATAATTTGAGAATATGTTTTACATAAACATCTTGAGATAAATTATGGTTATTGCGCAAAGAAGATGTGAATACCATACATATTAAGTACCTATCTTGTTAACTCCGGTGTGAGTACAAGTTAAGAGAATTAAGGAAGAGGATTAAGGAGACTTAAGGAATATGGAATATATGAGATATGGGTCGGTATGAAAACTACATGTGAGATAAGAATAAGATAACACTATGAGATATTATTTGATATGAGTATGAGGAAGAAGATAGTAATGCTATGAGATATAAGATGGTGAGAATTGGTATGAGACGGTTATAGAACTTAGAAGGAATTTAAGTCTTGAGGTAATTACTAAGAGATTAATCGGGAATGTTTGATGGACTGAGTCCACACTTTGGAGATGTACTGATTATGATTAGAAGAACTAAAAAGATAGAAAATTGGACATGAGTGAATTATTTGGATGTTTAAAAATGACGTGGGAGGTGGTGGAACTTGATTTTCTAGAATCAAGGGAAACCGAACACAAATTGGGGTGGAAGGATAGTTCTACACTGATGCTGATCACTTCAGGGTTGGATGATTCTTGAAACTCCATACCAGTGGTCATAATTAAATCACGCTAAGCATAGAGGCATTAGGATAAAATGAAATTGGAGTTGATTGTATTTTTAATTACAGGAATTATTCCTCACATGACCTCGTAAAAAGGATTACCTTTTTACTGAGTCTCGCCCATGAAGTCGAGGACGCACGAGCCTTTGTCTTTGGACCGGTGACATGGGCAGAGCAGAGTGTTTTGTATTCTGGCCCATGGTGACGAGGACGGATGAGCCATTGTCTATGGACCGGTGACATGGGAGAATACGTTGGAAAATTATGTGATTGTTTTAATCATTAAAAGAAACAAAGAGAATTTTGAGTGCTATACATGCTTAAGCATGTTGTGTGATATTTAAGTATAAGAATATGGCGGATCTAATGATCCAATGAGTTTAAGTATACATAAGTATGATCTATATGATCTATGGAATGAGATAAGACAGGTATTCTAATAAGATAAGGTGCATGGGAACTTTGGGGACACAGTTCTTTTAAGGGGGTAGATTGAAATACCCCAAACCTAAGTATTTAAGTAAACATAAATATGATGTAGTAAGGCTAAAATATGCCTTAGAGAGATTGGTATACAATTTAAAACAAGGAAAACACAAGAAAATGCCTTAAGGGCAATTAAGGAAAAAATGTGCTCTAAGCTTGGAGAGACTTGGGTTACTACCCAAATATCATGATAAGACCTTGGTAATATCCTAATGGTCATTTTAAACCAATTACCAAAGAAAACCAAGCTGGAAAACAAGTTAAAAAACAAAATGTGCTTTAAGAAGTCTTTAAAGCACATTTTTGAAAAATTGTCTTGTAAATGGGTTTTGAGTGGCTAAATGCCCATGATTACACCTTAATCAACATGTGTACTAATTATTATCACATTAGGAAGCCTAAATCAATGGGAAACCAAAAATTCATGAATATGTGCACTAATTAGTGAATAGTGCTCAAATAGTGCTAGTTTTGACTTAAATCAACCTTAATTAGTTAAATGGCCAAGCAAGGCCTTATGTATGTCAATTAGTAAGGGGGGGACGGTTTTAATGGGATGAGTCACCATATACTTCATCAAATAAGGAAATAAGAAGAGATAAAGTAAAGAAAGTTACTATTTGCTTTATAAAGCAAAATATCTTATTAGCCTACTCTCTCTCTCTCTTCATTCTCTTCTTCACCAACGAGTCTTCTCTTATTCTCTGTTCCAAAGCCATCCCAAGCAGCCATCCTTGTCCATTCAAATGTCCATAACTTACTCATTTTAGCTCCAAATCAAAAAGTGAGCATAGATTATTCTTAGTTCGACCAAGACCTACCTTTGTATCTTTTCAAATCCTTCAAAGCTCAAGTTTGGAGCCATGGAAGAACTCCATTGATGAAGGAAAGTCAAGTTTAAGAGCTCTTTTGGTTCTCCATTCATCCAAGGTAATGAAAGTGGAAGAAAAATCAACTTCCCTTCATTTTCAACATATCCGAAAATTCTATCTTATGAGGGTTTTGTTTCACACCTTGAAATAGCTTGTTTTGATCACCAATGACTAGTGGAGGTCCCTCTTGATCATGCCCAAGTCTACTTGAGACTTCAAAGGTAATCATCCACTTTTACACCTTAAAAAACACATTTTTAACCTAGGTTTTCATTCCGTAGGTTAGTGTAGTTAGCACTCATGTGAGTCATTTAATTGATTAGAACATTTGCAAAGGAAATTAGATGTGGCCGAGATCCCAAAGGGAAGAAGCCCTAAGGAGAAAACTGAGAAAAACAAGGTAAATTGCTTACCTAATGGTGGTTTAAGTTTTAAGGGATGAGTTTTAGGTGAGTACTAATGTAGCTTAAATATTACATTATGTAATGGGTTATATAACCTAGGAAAAAGAATTTAAACAAGTTCATGAACTTGTGATTAAGGAGCCAATGGAAATAAGTTAGTAAGATAAGTATAAGGTGAATTAAGAGAACACTTATATTGCTATGGGAGCATTGTTGTGTGTATTTGCAGGTTGAAAGCTTTTATATGTGGGAAATTCAGTGTTTAAATTCATCTCATTTAAGGGCCTAAGACCCATGTCATTTAAGAGCCTTAGTGCTATGCAATTTAAGATTATTGCACTATATTGAGTTTGTTGCGAATGAGTAGATTTGGGTGAGAAAATAAGTTGAGAAAGGACTTGATGTGCGTGAGTTGGTTGAATGAGGAAAACAATGCATTTGGGCATGATAAATACTAGGGAAGCTAGGGCGAAATTTGAGTAGAAAACAAAGGGTTTAAGTGGTGGTTATGATTTAATATGACCTAGAGTATACTTGGGATCAATAAAAGGAATTTGAGTGGAAATGAGTTAACTAAGGAGTTCTCGAGGTTTAGAATGACCTAGAGATGTCTAGGAGGAATTAGAGGGTAGATGGGTGTATTAGACACACCAAAGTCATGGTAGGAGGAATGGTAAGACTTGTACAAAAATCTGGCGGAAATGATGTATAATGTTTTGAGATGAATTAGGTATGAACTAGAGAGTAAAACAATAAGTGTTTTGGGAAGTTTGTGTAAGTGGTGGTGATGCTAGTAGTGGACTGTAACACCCCAACCGCTAATCCTTTCTTACTCCTCTAATCATGCTCATAATTACCAGAATCGCAGCGGAATACTTACTTACTCCCGGCGGGTGATACAATGCCGTTAACCATCCAAGATCAACAAGGCTACACTACTTACTACCATCTCGTCGTCTGACATTAGAATAAGCAAATACTACTACTTACTTTACAATACCAAATACTTAGATTACAATTGATTACCGAGTATACCGAATTATATGAATTACAATCCAATGTTACTTCCCAAAATGAAGAGTTTATACAACCTCTCCTTACTATCCAATTAAAATTCATCATCCCAAAAAGGTGTACCACATGGTACACCGGCTACTCAAAAGGCTCTAGCCGTGTACAACTCGGTACACTATTTCAATACTACTAACTACATCCAAAAAGAATCACATGCTGCCCTTACTCTACCATCACGCCTCGCGGGTACCTGTGGAGTAAAAACATTCCCCCGAGGGGGTCAGCTTACGCTGAACATGATAACCGCATACCCCGCGTACTAGCGAGGGTACGCCAACTATTTGGTCGTATACATGCGGTTCGTTTCATTCATACATACATACATGCTTTATACAATACAATTCAATACATTCATTTCAAGGCATACATTCATACAATACATACAAGCATGGAAGACAATACAAGTCAACCGTTATACTTACCGAATACTCACCGCATTACGGAGATACAATTCTCCAATACATACAAAGGTCCAGTTAGCCTTATTACACACCCGGGTTAATCGGATGTTCAATACTCTTTTACTCCGGGTCAATGACTTACAATAGTCAAGACCATACATACAATACTTACATACTTACATACTTACTTCCAGTTAAGTCGGTATGACCTCCGGGCAGGGAGTACTATCTCCCACCACCGGGCTTTAAGATGGCACACTAATCCAGGATGCTACCCATACAAAGGGAATTGGTCCAAGGAAAAGATCATAGCCAGGATTCGGTTCCAACCTCTTGTGGTTCCTTATCCTCACGCGTGGCCGAAACTATATCGGGCTTCTACTCATTCCATTACTCATTACTCATGTTAGGAGTTAGGTTGTTAGGAATTAGTAGAAGTCCATACTTACTTTCCATACATACATACAATACACAAGTACTCATACTTGCACATACACTCATTTCCATTCATTCATTTCATGAATTATACAACTAATAGTTCAAGGGCAATAACAAGAACAATATAGTTTCAAACACAATTATGTGCAATATATATCCGGTTCATGCATTTATCTTGTTGGTGATCACATAAACACACAAATCGGGGTAACCAAGTTAGGATACAGGGCATGAAGAAATCATACCGTTCACCGTCGCTTACGTACTACCGGGTCCTTGGGAGATCAACTATTTGATTTCCTATACATACATGAAGTAGTATGATCAATGATCTATTATTGATCTAACTTACTCCTT
Organism: Limonium bicolor; assembly: GCA_023374045.1. Taxonomy (NCBI): domain Eukaryota; kingdom Viridiplantae; phylum Streptophyta; class Magnoliopsida; order Caryophyllales; family Plumbaginaceae; genus Limonium; species Limonium bicolor. The sequence goes on along the minus strand of CM041776.1, from coordinate 149,371,214 downwards.
CTTTGCTACTTGCAATGCATACTTACTACTTTATTACATTCTTACTCGGTTGTAAAACCATTCTCTTCCTTATTACTCTTCACTTGTTTCATTACTCATCTACTTACTTTCTTACCATTATTACCTCATTAATGGTGTACTACTACATATATATGCATATAGGTATATAGGCATATACATATATGATTGCTATAATCATATAATTAAAACATTTTTTTTTTTTTTTGTAAGTTATGGGTCGACCGACCCACCGACCGACCCAAAACCCTGGGTCGGTCCATTCCAGTAAGGTTTCGTCTTTGAAATTTCTCCCGACCGACCCAGAACCATTCCGACCGACCCATACACCTCTGGGTCGGTCCATTGCCGAGAGTTTCAGTCCCATTGTCCAAGCTCCGACCGACCCACCGACCGACCCACCTCTGGGTCGGTCGAAGTGCGAAACTTCGACAACAGAAAATTCGAGTCCGACCGACCCATGTCCGACCCACGGCTCCTGGGTCGGTCCATTCCCGAAGGTTTATTTTCATTTCTTCAGCTCCGACCGACCCACGGTCCGACCCAGGCTTGGGTCGGTCGGTAGCAGAATCTGCTACAGACCTTGTTTTCCAATTCCAATTTCACCCATTGTTTCCCCAATCTTCCTACATACATCCTAACATGTTCCAATACAAATTAAACACTCCAAATCATGCTAATCCATTCCTTAATACCTTACACAATCCTATGCTTACTTATACACAAAATTCCTCAAGTTCCAACTCAACACTCCTCTTGTTTCTACCCTTATACCTTATGCTACAGATTTTTTCTCTCCTCATATGCTACAGATTTTCATCTCCCCTCTTACACTCCAATGTTCCCTCAACTAATGTTACTCCTAGCATCCAAAATACATTACTCACATCCTAGTTCCATTCCATTAACATACTTCTTTCAAAATCTGTTACAAACTACAAAACACTCATCTCAAACTCTCCAAATACTTCCTCTTCTTAAACAATCTAAGTCCTCATCTTTCTACACAAATTTGGGCATAGTCTCCCCTATATTCTTAACATACTCCACACATTATTTCAGCTCACATAATACGATTCTCACCACCTGTTTACTCAATACATTATACTCACATTTCAATACAACTACAACAACAATAAAATCCTGCACACATACCCATTCAATACCCAATGTTTTCCCAAGCTTTTAAAACTCATTTAAAACTTCAAAACTGTTACAATATCATTCTTCATTATACTACAATACACTTGCTACTCATTACTTAATTCCTTACTCATTTTACTTACTTAAAAACTGTTACATACACACCAAACTAGTCAAGGTAAGAGATTTACCTTGTTCTTTCTAGTTTCCTTTCTTCTTTCCTTCTCCTTCCTTCTCGGTTTCAATGAGGTTCACACACCAAGTGCTACAACCCATACCAATACACAATACCAATTTAGCATTCATTTTTATCCTAACCCTAGAATTCAAGGTTTTAGGGTTTAGGAAGAATATTACCTCTCAATGGTTGAATGTAGTTCTTGACTAGCAAGAGGACAATGTTTCTAGCCCACCAAAGAAACCAAATCGGCTGGAGCAACAAGGAAGGAAGCATTCAAACACCGAAAATTCTTAAAATGCTAATGAGAGCTAGAAACGATGGATTTTCGAACTTCTTTTTACCTCAAGATGATAAGGAGGTGAAGGTGCTTCTAATGGTGGCTTCAAATCTCCAAATGGTGAATACCCACCGAAATGAAAGTTGAGCTTTTGGATTTTTGAAAGGATGAAAACGTTCTCCTTTGCAAGGGGGTTGCAATGGTATAATTTTTGTTGGATTTGGAGAAGGTTTGAGCACTCAAAGAGAGGAGAGAAGTGAAGAGTTTTGTGGGGGCTTCATTCTTCCATGGCTGTCGCAGGAGAAGGAAGGAAATAGAGAAAAGAGAGAATAGAGAAGGAGGAAAAACGTGAGGGAAGAGGAGGAGTAGGAGAGAGAGGGTCCTTTTTCTTCTCTTTCTTTATTTTCTTTGTCTTGTTGTGAGTTACAAACAATTAAGAGAGTGAGTGAGAGGAGGGGAAATCGGCCCACACCCATACACACACCAGATTTTTAACTTTTATTTACACAAGTGGACACACTAAGTTTCTTTATTTGCATTCTCACCCCAAAACTTACCGGTTGTTACAGTTTTCACTAACCGGTACCCGTTTTCCGGAATTTTCTCGTTAAATTAATTTTATTGGTTCTAAAGCTTCACTAATATTTATTAGTGACTATTTAGTTGACCAAAATTGTTGCGAGTCTATTTAACCCGCTTAAAGTCACGTTTTCCCGGTTTCCTCGAAAAACGTGCTTTAAGGTTCGTTTATGCTTTTAACCCATTTTAAAGGTCCGTTTTCTTCGGGATTTGTTCCCTCGTATTTATTTAAGTGCAATTAAGCCTTTAAAAATATAATTAGCCTAATTAATCACTGTTTTTAATTACGGGGTATTTCAGGTAACGAGTTATGTAACGAGCTTAGCATGAGTTTGGCAACATTCTCTAGGCTCTCCATGGTGTTATACCCAAAATTCAACCCCCCCGAAGGAGAGTCTCTACTAATAGGATATAGCGAGGGTTCCCGGTTCGATCGGCACATTTCAGAGTACTAGGGACAGCTTAGTCATCTCCGATGGCACTTTCGTAAATTTTCAAGGCTCCTAAGCCCCCTATAGGCTTTCTCTCTCCTCCAAATAAGGGTCAAATCAATTCAAAATGCTTTGAAATTTTACCCCATGATAGAGGATGACATCTGAAGCATAATGGCGTTGGAATTTTGATTTTTCGAATTTCCAATAATTTTCTAGCAATTTCTGATTGAATCTGACAAGAAATTGAATTTAAAAATATTTCAATGTCCAAAAAATTCGATTCCACTTCAGAAAATTCAGAAATATCATCCTTTACCCATGTGTAAAATTTCATAATCAAATTCCTTTTGGAAGCCCTTGAGCTAAAACGTCGGTAAATCTCGGTTTTTACTGGATTTTTCTATCTTTAAGGAAGCCTATATAAGGAACCTTATCCCATGATCAAAGGAGAACCTCAAGAACCCTAGACTCTCAAAGATGGCAGCCGTCTCTCTCTCTCTACGTTTTTGAACTCCAGAGCCACAATCAAACACAGAAATCTCACCAAAATCAACACCAAAACAAGTTTTTCAACTCCCACAGCATCATCCATCATCAAACCCTCACCAAAACAGCACCAAAATGTGAAGACATCAAGAACAGCAAGGAGTCATAAGCTCGGTTCGAAGTTCCTCCGGATCCGCCATCAACGAGGCCTCCGAAGAATCCCGACGTGAAGAAGCACCGAATCTGAAGGTAAAACAGGTTGCAATTCTACTTTTCTAACTCTCACGACCTTATTAACTCTCTGTCAAATTTTGGGTTCAAACTAACCTTTTTACGCTTCTGTATTGCTAACTACTTTTGTTTTTTGCCTTGTTACTTGTTCTCAAGTTTCATACAATAATCGACTTCAAACTAGCAATCTTTCAATTACTAACGAATTGTACATCTTTCAGGCTACACACCCATAAAATTTGAGCCAAAACACCTTCGGGAACAGCCTCAACGCCGCCGTCCGAGGGCGGTCCGCACCCACGGACGTGATGTCCGGGTCCCGGACTCCCTGTCCGTAAGCCCGGACGCCCACGGACGGCGGCGGGATTTTTAAAAATTCAAAATTTAGGTTTTCTAATAATGTCCGGGCCCACGGACAGCCTGTCCGTGGCCCCGGACTTCGTAATTTTCCGTTTTCCTTTAATTTCGACTCTTCTGTATAATTAGGTTAACGGGGTCCGTGGTCTCGGACATGGGGTCCGTGGCTACGGACGTAAGCAAAATTCGACCTAATTCTGTCTCTGAAACCCTAGTTTAGATAGCTTTTAATTTCCTTTAATTTCTGTCAAAAAATGCTAAAAAACACAAAAAAACAGAAGCTCGCGCACTTAGGTTAAAACGACTCGTAATAAGCCGTATTAACTAAGTAGAGGAAAAACGACTTCTAGGGGTAATGAAAGTAATTTGAACCCTAAATAAGTCGAATATCAAGCCCCCAACCCGAACTCTCCTTTCCTAATTTGATATAGGTTAAAATTAGGTGGCGACTCATAATAGGTTCCAGTGGGCTAGCTTAGGTTTTAATAATTGTGGTTATATGACTTAGTTATTAAACTTAGGTTATAATGGAACCTAAAACCCGATTAGATCCTAATCAACTTTTAATCAACATAGGATAGGGGTTTAAAATCGAGGCTCACAGACTGGCGACTCTGGCTGGGGACATACTTCTTAATTTTAACTTGTTTAATTTTAAGAAGAGGGCTTAACTCGAAAAATGTTTATTTATGGCTTTATTACTTTGTTGTTTACTTTTGTGCGCACTTTAATTTTCTGCACCTTTGCATCATATGAGAGCGAGGGTCCACCTAAACCGATTTCATCCCGGGACCCGTTTTGAGGGTCCCCTGTCAGGGACTCACACCTTTTAGGTGATTGAATAAGCGGGGGAAAAGAGGAGGATGTCGTCTAACCACATCCCCTTAATACCTGGGCCTTAGCCCCAAGCGTTTTCCTGGCAGTGTCCTTACCCAGCCCATTGTTGGTCAGTCAAAGACCCGGCCGTAGACGCACACCTTCAGGTGATGTGAAAAAAGTGGGGAAGCCCAAAGAGAATGGCGTGCAAAAGCCCTATTCCTTTGTGGTGACCTGGGCCCAAGCCCCAAGCACCTCTCCGGATCGATCCATACCCAAATGATTTAACCGTCAGTGAGGACATGTTGAATTTGTGTGGGCCTTGTTTGCTTGTATCGGCCCACTACCACCAGTCTAGAGATTGATAGGAACTTTTCCTACATCAACTCGGCCCAACCCGATATCGCGGCTTTATTGTTTGCGGCCCAAAGCCCTGCTTGATTTGAATGTGCTAGTTATTTGTTCGGGCTTCGGCCCAAAAGTTTAGATTTAGGTGATTTGTCTTTCAGCCCAATTTAGTTTCTAGGCCCATGAAAAACAAATCCACCTAAAGCAGTTCATGAAGATCCATCAGGCCTTTCATTTCAAGGTTCATTCTAGTCTAGAAGACTTTTCACTTGGGCTTTGACCCAAGATCCTAGAAACAAGTATCATCTTTTAGGCCCAATCAGAATTACTTGGCCCAAATTCCAATTCACGTCAAAACATGGGTTTAGAAATCATTTTGACCCATGTGCTTTACCTCTAGCCCAAAACAACATTCTGGCCCAAAGCACCTAATTCTCAAAATATTCTGGCCCAAGAGCCCATTCACCAAACATTTCTAGACACCTCCTTCCAACTCATTCGGCCTCAGTGCTTACCACAATCTTCAAAACCATTCCAGTCATGTGCTTTTCTTGCAGCCCGAACAAGTTTTAACCTACACTTCTTCAACGGTCCAGAATTTTAGCTCAATCATTTCTGTTTTCCAACAGTAAGCCCGAATCCACGTATGGCAGAGGAAGGAAACCAGTCAGCATGGAGGCCCAGTTTGCAGCTTTAGAGCAGAGGTACAGAGCCGCCTTTGATGCCATGGAGGCTAAGTATTCACCATCATCGAAGAGCTGAAAAAGCAAAATTAATTCCCTTGAGGTTGGTCATCAGGAAAACATAAAGGAAAGATTGCTGACTCTGGGGAACGAGCATGGACCACGTCGAGCTAACCCTCCATTGGGCCCAGGGTTGCGCAAGGATTCGTAGGAGAAGCCTCCCCAGATCACCACTAACTGCAGAATTCAAGAGGCTCTGAAAAGGATCGAGCGCATGGAAAAGGCTAGCAAGCCGGCTGGTTTTGTGATTACTCCTCTATGGCATCGTCCCCGAGGTTGATCTCCCCCCAAAGTTGAAGTTGCCCACACTGCTCTATACAAGGGTTCCTCAGACCCGCAGGTCATCTGGCGATGTTCGCTAGGAGATGTCCATCCTCAGGTTGAATGACATGCAAAAGGCAAAGGTCTTTGCCCTTACCTCGATGAAACACCTCAACGTTGGTATTGACTCAGAGGATGAACACCAAAACCTATGAGGAGGTCCTGTGAGGCTTTCTTGCACCATTTCGAGTATGCTAAGAATCTCGAAGTCACCAGGTCCGACCTTGCCAGCACCGGCAGAAGGCAGTGATCAATGTCCGACTTCATCAAACGGTGGAGGATGAAGGCCGCTGCTATGCCTACAAAAATGGATGAGCAAGAAAGATTCGAATGATTGTGGACAATATGCAGAGACAATACAACAACGAGCTGAGTTGCACATACTTCCCTAATTTCGACATGCTGATGGGACAGGTAAGAATCATGGAAGAAAAGATCCACAAAGGCCAGCTGAAGCTGGAACAACCCAAAGCCCAGGGTGTGAGTATCGAGACCTTTAAGTCAGGACCGGCCAAAGCAGCTCAAGTTTCATACCAAGTGAGCACCATACAAAAACCCAGTGCTGTAAAGTAGAACATCAAGGCCTCACCCCGATCCAAGAGGTTCTCTACACCGAGACAGTTTACCGACATCGGCCGGCCTCTCAGTCAAGCACTCGTGAAGCTACAAGAGCTAGACCTACTACAGCCTCTCACACCTAGCCCTGGGATCACCCAAGCCGGGGAACATCTCTATCAATTCTGCCAGTTTCATCAACTACCAGGACACAGTACTGACGACTGCAGAGCATTGAAGCACAAGATTGAGGACCTTATCGAGCAAGGACTCCAGTTTGTCGAGTAGGCTAGTGTCTAGTTGCATTTTGCTTTCTTAATTTTTCTTTTCTATTTTGTAAGGGGTTTATGATATTTCCATTTTAATGAGGCTTAGATGTTCGAATTTCAGTCTTTTGTCTTTTCGATTTACAATCTCAAGAAAAAAATGTTTGTTCATTTTGCACCTTCAACCAAATCATCTTTCAAAACTAATGTTCATCTTCTGGCAATTGAATAAAATGATTTGTCTTTTTGTTTCCAAAAGGATGAACATGTCCAACCAAATGCCACAGCTCACCCCTAAGCATCCAAACAAACCACATACAAATTGTTGTCATAAACCCTGGACTAATACTGGGGGCAATCTGAGTTTAAAGACCAACCACAATTATTTCTTTTGTTTAATTGTGTGAACAAGTCTCAGAGTGAGAATTCACGAGAGTGTCTTGAGCGGAAAAACCATGAGTGAACGAGCGTGTCATTTTTACACGACTCCGGTGAGACCACATTCAAAGGTAAGGCAAACGGCGTGACTCCGATCGAAGGAGATAATTTGTAAATTTACTCTTAGACCTGCGAAAAGTAACAAAGAGCGGATACACAACTATCAAGAATGACGAAGCACCTAGGTACAACACCACATAGCTAAAAGCTTGTAAACCCTGACATCAAACTCTAGGCACCCCCGCTGAGCCTTTCATATATCCCTTTTCGATGTTGCAAAGCTCCACAAAGCAAGCCAGCCCGTGATGAATAACCAACCCGGTGACCAAAGGAAGCGAGGAGCCTGACTCTCAGATAACGTTTTCATCAGTCCAGAGAAGCAAAGCCGCTATCAGCATGACGAAGTGATCCGCAAATGGTCCCAAAGTGACACAGGAACAAAAGAGCTCACATCAAAATAGCTCTCAAAACTCAAAACCGGGAAACACAAGAACCCCGAAGGCAAAGTCAAGAAAGGATCAAACAAAGAGGCAAAACCGAAGTGCCTCGAAGAAATCCAAAAGACGAAAAGAGAAATGGTGTAAAGGACAACTTCAAAAGTCCAAGTCCAGAAGCTCAAAAACAACGTCAACATGAAGCAGTTAGACGACTTCAAGACAAGGAAGATGAATCTGAGAGAAGACGCAAGTTGCAGCTTTGGTCACCCACTTAAGCTCCACATACCTCAAATATCCCTCCATGGTCCCGTTGTCCTTCATCACACCCCGTGGCCACGTTATAAGCTTTAAAGACTTCCGACTTGATAGTTGTGCATCCAATCACGTGAAAGTAACAGATCGAATGCGTAAATTCATCAAATATCAAATTCAATGGTCTAGAAGTTGTGACCGTAAGTGAGAAACGAGTGTAAACACCAAACACGTCGAGTGTAGGTTAGGAAGCACTAAATCAGAACATAAGCCTTGACCCTGTGAGGACGAGACTCGTTCGCACGTTTGATCAAAGAAAATACTGGGGGCAATCGATCGGAATGATCGATTGCCATGAACTCTAGCTCAGATCGTCTTAAGGGAAAAATACTGGGGGCAATTGTTGGTTCCAACAATTGCTATGACAACACCAATTGGAACCCAAAGCTCAAACATCACCACCATCATCCCACCACAGGCGCACATAAGCCTTACCACCACATCAAGCACCTCAGGCCCACATAAGCCCTTACCTGCACATCAAACACCACAGGCCCACATAAGCCCTTACCTTCACATCATACACCATACCCCACCGGCGGCATGTTCATCTCGTAGGAGATAAATTACAAGTCTGAAGTCTATAGTTAGGAAATGATAATTCACTTTCCTTTTCACTAAACAGAATTTTCTTCAAACACTGCCACGTTGGGCACCTCTTTCAACAAATTCTTGTCTTGAACAACTTTCCTCTAACTACTTCGGTTTCATAAACCACATCATGGCCACACTTGGCACACTTTCTAGTAATGTCGTGCTTTGGAAATTTTTGACCCTTAACATTGCCATGTTTGGCACTTTTATAATCAACTTTCATCATGATCATTTGCATAAAGTTTACCTTGCATCCATCCGTACGAAACTCCTCATAGACCAGAGATACAGATTCTCATCCGATCAGAGATACAGATTCTCAGCCGAAGATACAGATTCTTCAGAGATACAGATTCTCACCCGATCAGAGATACAGATTCTCAGCCGAAGATACAGATTCTTCAGAGATACAGATTCTCACCCGATCAGAGATACAGATTCTCAGCCGAAGATACAGATTCTTCAGAGATACAGATTCTCACCCGATCAGAGATACAGATTCTCAACCGAAGATACAGATTCTCACCCGATCAGAGATACAGATTCTCAGCCGAAGATACAGATTCTTCAGAGATACAGATTCTCACCCGATCAAAGATACAGATTCTCAGCCGAAGATACAGATTCTTCAGAGATACAGATTCTCACCCGATCAGAGATACAGATTCTCAACCGAAGATACAGATTCTTCAGAGATACAGATTCTCACCCGATCAGAGATACAGATTCTCAGCCAAAGATACAGATTCTTCAGAGATACAGATTCTCACCCGATCAAAGATACAGATTCTCAGCCGAAGATACAGATTCTTCAGAGATACAGATTTTCACCCGATCAGACATACAGATTCTCAGCTGAAGGTACAGATTCTTTAGGGATACAGATTCTCAGCCAAAGATACAGACTCTTCAGAGATATAGATTCTCAGCCAAAGATTCAGATTCACCATAGCAGCAGAACTCACTAGAGCAGCAGAACTCACCCGAATAGAAGAACTCGACCCAACACCAATTTTCAATCACTAATAGGTAGTCAACACCTCAGAATAGCTTGACATCATCTCATTCATTATAGGTAGTCAACGCCTTAGAATAGCTTGACATCATATCATCCTTATTGGTAGTCGGCGCCTTAGAATAGTCTGACATTACTTCATTATTACCTTTAGGTGGTCAACGCCTTAGAACCGCTCGACACCCTTCCACTTTACTCATAGGTAGTCAGCGCCTTAGAATAGCTCGACGCAACTTGCCGGATTGCACGTGCGGTCTTTTAAGATCCAAAATTTTGGAGGTATCACTCAAGCATCAACTAGCCTTCTCATTTCCATTACAAAGTCTAGTTGACGGGGGGCAATCTGTTATACCCAAAATTTCAACCCCCCCCGAAGGAGAGTCTCTACTAATAGGATAGTAGCGAGGGTTCCCGGTTCGATCGGCACATTTCAGAGTACTAGGGACAGCTTAGTCATCTCCGAGGGCACTTTCATAAATTTTCAAGGCTCCTAAGCCCCCTATAGGCTTTCTCTCTCCTCCAAATAAGGGTCAATAAATTCAAAATGCTTTAAAATTTTAACCCATGATAGAGGGTGACATCTGAAGCATAATGGCGTTGGAATTTTGATTTTTCGAATTTCCAATAATTTTCTAGCAATTTCTGATTGAATCTGACGAGAAATTGAATTTAAAAATATTCCAATGTCCAAAAAATTCGATTCCACTTTAGAAAATTCAGAAATATCATCCTTTACCCATGTGTAAAATTTCATAATCAAATTCCTTTTGGAAGCCCTTGAGCTAAAACGTCGGTAAATCTCGGTTTTTACCGGATTTTTCTATCTTTAAGGAAGCCTATATAAGGAACCTTATCCCATGATCAAAGGAGAACCTCAAGAACCCTAGACTCTCAAAGATGGCAGCCGTCTCTCTCTCTCCACGTTTTTGAACTCCAGAGCCACAATCAAACACTGAAATCTCACCAAAATCAACACCAAAACACGTTTTCAACTCCCACAGCATCATCCATCATCAAACCCTCACCAAAACAGCACCAAAACGTGAAGAACATCAAGAACAGCAAGGAGTCAGAAGCTCGGTTCGAAGTTCCTCCGGATCTGCCATCAACGAGGCCTCCGAAGAATCCCGACGTGAAGAAGCACCACGAATCTGAAGGTAAAACAGGTTGCAATTCTACTTTTCTAACTCTCCACGACCTTATTAACTCTCTGTCAAATTTTGGGTTCAAACTAACCTTTTTACGCTTCTGTATTGCTAATTACTTTTGTTTCTGCCTTGTTACTTGTTCGTCAAGTTTCGTACATAATTCGACTTCAAACTGCAATCTTTCAATTACTAACGAATTGTACATCTTTCAGGCTACACACCCATAAAATTTGAGCCAAAAACACCTTCGGAAACAGCCTGAACGCCGCCGTCCGAGGGCGGTCCGCACCCACGGACGTGATGTCCGGGGTCCCGGACTCCCTGTCCGTAAGCCCGGACGCCCACGGACGGCGGCGGGATTTTTTAAAAATTCAAAATTTAGGTTTTCTAATAATGTCCGGGCCCACGGACAGCCTGTCCGTGGCCCCGGACTTCGTAATTTTCCGTTTTCCTTTAATTTCGACTCTTCTGTATAATTAGGTTAACCGGGGTCCGTGGTCTCGGACATGGGGTCCGTGGCTACGGACGTAAGCAAAATTCGACCTAATTCTGTCTCCGAAACCCTAGTTTAGATAGCTTTTAATTTCACTTTAATTTTCTGTCAAAAAATGCTAAAAAACACAAAAAAACAGAAGCTCGCGCACTTAGGTTAAAACGACTCGTAATAAGCCGTAATTAAACTAAGTAGAGGAAAAACGACTTCTAGGGGTAATGAAAGTAATTTGAACCCTAAATAAGTCGAATATCAAGCCCCCGAACCCGAACTCTCCTTTCCTAATTTTATATAGGTTAAAATTAGGTGGCGACTCATAATAGGTTCCAGTGGGCTAGCTTAGGTTTTAATAATTATGGTTATATGACTTAGTTATTAAACTTAGGTTATAAGTGGACCTAAAACCCGATTAGATCCTAATCAACTTTAATCAACATAGGATAGGGGTTTAAAATCGAGGCTCACACATGGGATCTAATTGTGTTGGTTCGCTCCCTAAAAGGATTCGTTCTTGTATGTTATGTGTGATGTTGTTATGCAATACTCTTGCTATGATATATGTTGTATGTTAAAAATGAATGCCATGTCATCATGACAAATAGTTGCGCGTATCCCGGTAGCTGATGGGCTGCGCGTTAACCATACCAGCCAAGGGTTGCTGACCCCCTCGGGGGCTCCATATTTATATTTGCAGGATGAGGATCAAAGAGGCGGAATGGCTTTAGATCTTAGGTTATGAGTACTTTGGTTATTTTTGGATGTTGAGCCGGGATGCGCTTGTGCTCCCGTGGCGATATATTTTGGTACCGTTTGTATTACAATGACGGTCATTGACAATTGACAGTGGAGTTTATGTGTACAGTTTACAGTGATGGATGTTGCTAAATACTCGGTATGTTGGTTATGTATATATGGATGTTAGTGCCTAATGCTCGGGAGTTTGATCATCAGACCGATACACTTGTATTTATTCTGCCTTGTTATCCACGTGGGTGGCTAACGACGTTGTAGCACCGAATCGTTTAGTTATTGTTTAGTTGTTATTTCCGCTGCGATTTCAATTATTGCTAAGTGTGTAGTAGGGGTGTTACAAAAAGTGGTATCAGAGCGAAGTATCGCTCTGATGACTAGAATACCGAGCTTAGGGATATACCGAGTTAGGAAACCTAACCATAGTTACCTAAGTGAACAGTTATGAGAAGGTTAACCACTAACTAAGTGTGGAGATACCTTAATGTCGGGAAGATGTTACAACCGTCAGACCGATAAGTGTGAAAGCATAATGCTAATGAATGTTCGTGTGAATTCAGATGTCAGGTCGACCGAGAGGTAGAGGCCGCGGACGCGGTGCTGGTGACACGGGTGATCAGGGCGATAACGCAACGACACAGGTTATGGCTGAGGCAATAGAAGCCGCCGTAGCCCAGATGGTACCCTAGTTATTAGCTGCGATGCAGCAGCAGCAAGGCGGTGCGGGACAATAAGGGCCACAATCGCAACCACAGCCGCGCGAGACCAACTGGGTCAAGGCGTTGGTGGATTTGAGACAACCGTCATTTAGTGGGGAGACCGACCCTGGTAAGTTGGAGGCGTACATCTCCAAGATGGAGACCGCCTACGAGACCTTGAATGTGCCCGAGGAGGTCAAGGTCCGTCTTGCCGCTTACTACCTGAAGGAATCGGCTCAGAGTTGGTGGAAGCTGGTACGGGAGGGCAGAGTTGCTGACCCTACCTTTCAGTGGGGGGAGTACACGGCACTGCTGCGAGCCAAGTACTACCGATACATGTGCAAGAGGCCAAGCGCCTAGAGCTCGACAATCTGAGGCATGGGGATAAGACGACGGTAGATGAGTATTATTCCACTTTCATCGGACTTATCCACCTGCTGCCGGATCTGGGTTACTCAGACCGGATTTTAGTGAACCGTTTCTACAACGGATTGAGCTACCGCCTACGCTACGGTATGGGGCCAAGCGGATATACTACCTTGCAGGTAATGACCTACAGTGTGATGTGAATAAGTATGTGCAGTGTGTTAATGTAATTGTGAGTTTGATTTGCGGGGCATAACTAACACCCTAAATATAGGAGTGCTATCATGCCGCTGCTATTGTAGAGATCACCGTCCGTCTAAGGGACGAGGAGAATGCGCTCAAGCGCAAGGCCACGAGCGAGGGTCTAAGCACGCAAGGACACGGGGGAGGAAAGAAGAAAAGCCATACCCCCAGTCCCAGAAAGGACAGCAACAGGGTGGCAAAGGCCAAGCCCAGACCACCACTGCTGAGGAGCCGCTAAAGCTCACCTATGCATATGCGGCTAAGCCCTTACGCTCTTACCCGCCCAAGGGTAACTAATAAAATTCGAATACCGAATTCTAGTGTGTGCTGTTGTGATACCCAGTGTAGGGGTCACCTCCCACATAGATCGGGAGAGCACGAACCATGCCTTATAGGTGTGGGGATACTCTTCCCTTGTGAGAGGCCTTTTGGGGATGGTACCCTGGAAGCAAAACCGTGCGGGCTGCGGCCCAAAGCGGACAATATCTCACAAGTGGGTTAAGACTGGGGCTGTTACAGTTGGTATCAGAGCCAGGCCCAGGTCGGTGTGCAGCGGGGACGCTGGGCTCCAAGGGGGGTAGAGTGTGATACCCAGTGTAGGGTCACCTCCCACATCGATCGGGAGAGAGCACGAACCATGCCTTATAGGTGTGGGGATACTCTTCCCTTGTGAGAGGCCTTTTGGGATGGTACCCCGGAAGCAAAACCGTGCGGGCTGCGGCCCAAAGCGGACAATATCTCACAAGTGGGTAAGACTGGGGCTGTTACAGTTAGCGAAAACCGCGAAATGAATGTTTTACGTGATAGGTGCGTAAACTACAATGCGCATAGCGCAAGAGAATTCGTTTTGATGGCTGATACTTATGCCACATAAACATTTGTATTCACTCATCGTGTAATTGTGGTAATTGGGAAGTAAGTATAGAAAAGGAGTAGAGAAACTCCAGGGTAATGAGAAACCCGATTGGTAATAGTATGAAGAATGAGTATGTATGGGAGACTTGGGGAGTATAAATCGGTACGGAACCGATGTATGTAATGAGTATAAATCGGTACGAAACCAATGTATCTTATGAGTATGAATTGGTATAGCAGATTAATGGGATATTATACCCATGAATTTCTTAAGTATAGTAGTTGGAGAGGATGCGTAATAATTGATGAGTTGATTAGTAAGTAAGTAAGTGAATCATATAAATGGGAAATGTATGTGTATGATTATGAGTAGCAAGATTAAAAGATAGAAAACGAAATAATGTTTGACAATCTGTCTGTTTGTATTGAGGTGGGAAGTGGAACTTGATTTGCTAGCGATCAAGGGAAGCCGAACACAAATTGGGGTGGAAGGATAATTCAACACCAATGCTGATCACATTGGGGTTGAAGGACTCTGGAAGCTCCCTTAAGTGGCCACAATAATAACACTAGTAATAGGAATAACCATCATAAATTGAACTTGGGAGATGTATGCAAGTTTTCAAAATGAATTTCCAAAACTAATTTGGTACAACGTTTTCTTCAAACTTGAGAATGAGGATCGGTTTTAAAACCACTCCCACGGGCGCTAGTGGATCTTCCATGCCTAGGCACGGGTATCCAGTCAAAACCATAGGAGGTGAAGCTAGTTTTGAGTCTGTGGAAGTGTAGAGTAGTTTAAAACCACTACACCGGTTGTACGGTAACAGTGTGTGTTTTGCATTTTTCCAAAGGCACTGGGGCAGCGTAGTCCCGAGTAAGTATGAGTAAGTATGAGTAAAGTATGAGTAAGTAAGTATGAGTAAGTGCCTGAGGATCTCTATATGTGCAAATGAATTTGATCAGAACCAAAGGACCGTAGAGCCAGAAAGCGTAAGTGCTCAAGTCATGACGGCGTGACCACACTAACATACGAGCAGCTTAACCAATGACGAATACACTGTTCAAACAGAAAGGTAAGGTTCAAACTGACCGGTAATGAGGGATCACTCGCCATTGGGGAGGATGGTACCTAATTGTCTTCGGATGGACCCCCTTGGAGAGAAGTAAAACGGATATTTTTGATTTTCCTAGCATGCAGTGACATGCTGTTGGATGCGTAGTATGCATCATGTCAGAATTCGGAGTTTGACAAGTTATATGTAGAGGTCAAACCTTAGCATAGAGTATCGGTACGAGTAACAGTATTAGATTCACCAACTTTGAGGGCAAAGTTCTTTAGGGGGTAGATTGAAATACCTGAAAACGTGATCTTAAGTGGTCAAACAGACCCGTAAAATTATACATCATTGAATAATAATTATTAAGCATTTATGGAACCTTAATAACCAATAAAATAAAGAAACGAGAAAATTCCGGAAAACAGGCCCGGTTGGTGAACAGTATCAAAACCGGGTAAAATAACGAGCGTTTTCTGTAAAAGACGAAAAACGCTCCAGCTAGTATAATAGTGGGGGCCGGTTTACTAGAGTAAAAACTCTCTCACACACACACACACAGGTAACAAATAAGTAAATCAAAAAGTAGAAAGTACAAAAGTGAAGTAACCCTCTTTCACCTCTTATTCTCACTTTCCCTCTTCTCTCTCCTTTCCCCCTCTCTCACCGTCTCCCTCCTTCCTCTCTGGCTTGGGTGATTTTGGGAGCTCTCCCATGGCTTCCATGGCAACTCCAACTTCATCCTCATGCTCCATCCACATGTAAGCTCCAAATCAAAAACAAAATACATATTTGAACTCCTCTCTTCAAGCTCTACATTTCTATCTTTTCAAAATCCGAAAATGAGCAACTTCATCTCCATGGGTTTTCCCCATTTGAAGAGAAAAGCACACCATTGTGAAGCTTGGAGCCTCCTCTTTCCAACAAGGTAAAAATCTCCATGAAAGACCTCATTTTCTCCATCTCTTGTATGGCCGATTTTTGGTCTCCCTCTCTTACCATGTTTTCCTCTTGTTTTGGAGCTTTGCTTCAACCCTCCAATGGTGGTGAGAACACCTTCTTGAACCAAGGGCTAAAACCCCTCTTAAAGCACTCCAAAGGTAAACCCTAGAATTTGTATTTTAAACACTTCAATGAATTAGTGTTATTATGAGGGTTAGTAGGTTAATTATGCTTGTCTTTGTGTGCTTGGGTAATGGGGATGGAGTTTGGCAACTCCATTCCCCACAAAATCGATTTGGACAAGAAAGAGAGGAGATGAGAAATGGAAAAGAAAGAAGTATAAGCTCAAGGTAAGAGCTCCTTCCTAATGTAATTCTATTGCATTAGAGTAATGGGAATGGGTAAAATATTTAAAGAACCCAAAACCTTGTGCTAGTATTGAGGATTGTGAAATTTGAGTATTTAAGAGCAAGTATTGGAATTGAAGGCTTTGAGCCAAGTGTAATGAGTATGTGTATTGGTATTGTGATTGATGGGTATTGATGTATTAAGATTGCTTAGTATGTGTGCTGGTAGAACCCTTGTGGTTTGGCTAGAATAGGAATGAATTTGATGGAAAAGTATGTATGTGGAGAAGCTAGAATAGTAGGTGAACTATGGCAAAATTTTAGTAGGAATTGTGCATTAGGGATGACTTGGTGAATGGAAGAACCAAGGTGTGTATTGGGATTAGTAGATAGGTTTAGTAGCTATGGAATGGTAATTGTAGTATGAGAAATAAGAAGTGTAAAATCTGTAGCAAAGTGTATAAGAATACATTAGAGAAGTTAGGAGAATTTAATGTGCAGAATTTTGTAAGATGAGTGTTGGAACTTGGGCATAGGTAATGCAATGGCTTGGAAATGAATTGGTATGGTAAGGAGAAGTATTAGAATGCTAGGAATGGCATTGTTGAGAAAATATTGGATGGGAGAATTGAATTGTAAAATCTGTAGCATAAGTGTAACAAAAACTGCTACAAGTGTTGGAAAAGGAGTAAGGGAATTGTGTAAGTTATTTGATTGATTTAGTAATAGATTTGGTGGATGGATTGAGGTATAATAGGAAGCCTAAATGGCACTAAAACATGTGGGATTACATGTAGGAAGATTGGGGAAGTAATGGGTAAAAGAGAGAACTGAAAACAGATTTTAAAACTGAAGTACTGGGCCGGACCGGACTTGCGACCGGACTTGCAAGTTCGGTCGAGCCCAGATTTACAAAGACGGGAAACCTTCTGGAATCGAACGGACATGCAAGTTCGGTCGGACCAGGAATTCTTCCGTCAGAAACCTTCTGGAATGGACCGAACTTGCGACCGGACTTGCAAGTTCGGTCGGCCAGAAAAATTCCCGTAATGCAAGCTACTGGAATGGACCGAACTTGCGACCGGACTTGCAAGTTCGGTCGAGCTAGAAAATTTCCCGTACTGGTAGCTACTGGAATGGGCCGGACTTGCAAGGTCGGTCGCAAGTCCGGTCGAGTCAAAAAAAAAATATTTTTACTATATGATTATAATAATCATATGTATATATATATATGCCTATACACATATATGCATATATATGTAGTAGTACACTACAATTGAAATAATAAGGGTAAGAAAGTAAGTATATGAGTATGAAAACAAGTGTAAAAGTAACCAAGCAAGTTGAGAGTATAAGAACATTAAGTACACCGGGATAACGGGGTAAGTACGGGAGTAGTAATTATTTGTGTATCGTAAGAGTATAGTATTAATAATAATGTTGAAACATTATCAGTGGAACAAGTGTGAACCAAGGAACAAGGGAACACGTGTTAAAGCTAACTCCGGTGGAAGGTATGATTTCCTCATGCCCCGTATGCTAACCGAGTTACGTTGATTTGTGTGCTGTATGCCGGCTAATCAAGACTAAAGCATGAAAACGGTTTATTGCCTTTCATTATATGTCTTGCTGTATGTTGATTGAGCTAACCTTCTTGATTGATTGTGTGGCTTTACTTAGTGCGTAGACCGACTCATAGATGAGTCTTATTGTGTAATGACTGTAGTGAGAGTCATGTGTGAATTAATGGAACCGTAGCAACGCACTAAACCAACGAACCAATAAACGATAACGTAAACCAATGAACTCACTAGAATGTGAGAGAGTGTACGGGAGTAATAACCTTCCGATAACGGTAGGAGAAACGAAATGAATAACCCACAAACGAAAGTAGTGGAAGTACATAAGTAACCTATATTAGAGGAACTAATCTTGGTGCAAAACATGAACCATGAGAATAGTAAAGAATGATGAGGGATCTCCAAACCCCTTAGTAATTAGTCGACCCATTATGAGAGGGCCCGACTGATGTAAGTATGTCCCGAACCTGAGAGTATTCGATATGTTGGGGAAACCCTTAAATCTGAGGATACTAGTCGGTAGTAATTCCCTAAGCTGGTGGAGGTTATCAAGAGAGATACTTCTAGGCTAATCCATGAGATTGTATTGTGCTCTGAGAGAAGAGTGTTGGGAATTCGTGTAGTCCGGTAGAACGGACATTTGAGTATTTGAGGAGCTAAGCGTATAGCCCTCGTATTGTAGGTCCGGTGGCGAGTCTTGAGTATGACTCCGCCCAGAGGCCAAAGTAATGAGTATTGCGTATGTATGAGTAAAGTAATGAGTATCGAGTAAGAAGCAAGTATGAGTATGTAATGAGTACCGAGTATTGAGTACGTATGAGTAAGTATCGAGTATTGAGTATGTAAGAGTAAGTATGGAGAATTGAGTAGTGAGTATGCACTAGTATAGTAACGAGTACAGAGTAAGGATCGTGTACGAGTAAGGTATTGAACATGGAGTGATGAGTATGCAAGAGTAAGGAGTAAGTATGAGTAGAGTAACGAATATCGTACTCAGTACGAAGAGTAATGAATGTATAACAAATATGAACGGTTGACTATTGAATTGTCTTCCTCAGTAAGCATTGAACTTGTATATTTATGTAGGTACCTTTATTGTATTGTTGTTGTATGAGTATGTATGTATGCATGTAAAATGAACTCCATGTAAATCCGACCCAAAGTAGTCGGCGTACCGCGGTTAGCACGCGGTATATGCGGATTTCATATGCAGCGTAAGCTGACCCCCTCGGGGACCATTTTAGTGTGCAGGTACTCGAAGCTGACCACCGTTCGAGAGAGTAGGACGGGGACTGCTACGTAAGCATGGGTAGTTGAGTAAAGGGAATTATATTTGTAAACGTAGTATGAATTTGGATGTCTAAACTGTATCGGTAATGTACGGATTGTAGTATACTCGGTATAGTATTGTATTGGAGTTGTATCGAATTTGGATTGGTATGCAAGGGAAAGTAATGTATTGTGTAGAGCACTCGGTATGTTCATATTCATCAGACCGATAGTATGTAGTATTGTAACTCGCCATTGTTAGTCACGTGGGTGACTAACGGCATTGTACACCCGCCGTTGAGTAAGTAATATCCGCTGCGAAGGTAAGTACGGTACGGTAATGACGGTATTAGCGGTAGGGGTGTTACAAAAAGTGGTATCAGAGCGAAGTATCGCTCTGATGGATGAAATACCGAGTTTAGGTAAATACCGAGTTAGGAAGTAGAGACTTAGGGCTAAGGGTTGAGTGCTAGTGTGCGAGGACGCTAGTTAGGAATTTCCAGTGTGACCTGGATACCTACAGTAACCATACCCGCCCTCCGCGTCCCCCGTTGTAAGTTGGGACAAGAACGCCAGAGAGATGGAAAGACCTCTCACACTCGGGTAAAACCCGATCTGGCAGTTGCAAAACAAACCTTATTAGAAAAGAACCTGTCTTACGGTAGAGCCCAAGAACTGGAAGTCCCGAAGACGGTTTCCGTTAAATGACAAGAACCGCACTTAATGGCGGAGAGATGAAGATCATGAACACAAGGATAATGGAATTTATGGCACCATGGGGCGACATGCTTCGCAGTCGCGAGAACCATGTGTAGCCAGCAAGAAGAGAAGCACAATCGTGCAATGAAGCAAGGAAGATGGAGTAACAAGCCTGAGACAAGGGAGTCTACGGAATGTAATGTTCGATAATACCAACAACGGTATGCAAACCGACTAAGGAATTAGTCGAGGTTGGATTAACACCAAACCTGTACGCCAAGAGGCTGCAACAACCGAACGACATAGTTCAGGTGACAATGGAAGTAATCATAAAGCATATACCCATAGGACTACAACGTGGTTCCTAAGGATAAGTCAAGTCTCATTAACCACAGTGAAGGTGTGAGGCACCCGGATGGACGACGACCATGTCAAGTACTTTGAGAAACGACTCAAGAGATCGATCACCAAGATCAAAAGATCAAGGGAAGATCTAATAAAACCACCAATCATGGATGGAAACGATACCGCCACCGGTATACATTAACCGAAAAACAACCTACCCGCGCACTTGCCTAGGGCAAGTGCAGCAACTACAGGATGGTTGGAAGACTTTTAACAACCCGTAAATACTTGCTAAAGTACCGCTATGACGAATGGAGCAAAATAGGATCACCAATCCTGAGTATTTGAATAATGAAACCTCGGAAAGGCCTAACGGCCCGACCATTGTATTGAGAGTATACCGGTCAGCGAGAAGCTGAACTTGGTCAGGACCTGAATCATGGCAACGCCATAAAGAATTTCTTTCACACCGAACTGTTACTTCAAAACCCAAATTTTTCTTTCAAAACCACAAATCCTTCTTTTAAACCTTGGATTTTTCTAAACCAAACAGACGGAATTACGGTGAGTATCATAAATTGATACAAGAGGAGTTGACAATAGAATACTTCACCTAGGCGTGTGACGAACACTACGAGTGTACCCAAATACGGGATGTGGGACGACCGCACTCCGAAGGAGCTTGCGGGCCTGACAGATAGTTAGGTAAGTGGTAACGTGCCAAGACGGTACCCCACGTATGTATACATGTAGTGTACGAAACACGGGAAGTAGTCAACTCTGTTCTACGGACCATAAGTAAATTGGAAACAGAACAGTTGGTTACCTCAACCGAACAAAGGAAACTCAGATAAGCTACAAGCTAAGGAGTCAGAAACTCATTCAGGAGAACCATTAAGAGTTGAAAGTGCAAGAAGCACTAACAACGGGAAGACATTGGATATGTCTCGAGGATATCTAAGTAAAGCATGATAACTGGAAGGAATACCCAGTCTAAGCCAGTAAGGCAAATGCCTAACATTAACACATCAGTGTTCAATGGACGGGATAGAATTCCCAGATCAACTACCACAAAACACAGGATGATGTTATAAGGTACTAGAAATGCCATTCATCACCGGAAGGGATATCAAATCCGTTATAACACAAGGAAAAAAACACCAAGGGTCTACCCTAAGAACGGGAGACGTTACAACCCTCAACGGATAACTCAGATCCAGAACCGCAAGGTAGGACAATCAACCGAACATACTCATGAATGAGCCAGATGCTGCCATATAATCGTACTACCCAGGAGCAATCCATAAAGGGTATCAAGTCAACACAGTCGAACGAATATAGTGGTAAGAACACCACAATTGGAACGAACATACGGTTAGAACACCGAAGGGATCCCACTTGAAAGGGGATACCCCAAATCAATAAATGGTATCGATCAATACCAAGATACAAAAAGGGTCTCCAACAGACGGAAGCGTGATGTGACGATCGTTCAGGGAGCCCAGTATCACCTCCAAACCCAGCGATGGTTTATGGAGAAATAATCACTTGGAAACAACCTATGATGAGCAGAGCTCTAGGCAACATGGCTAGTAGGCCATGAAACTATTAACACACAAACCCAACGGTTATGGAAGGTTGGCAAGGACGACACCGATAAAAGAGTAACAACCGATGAATGAGGACGCCCCCTCATAATATGCAGACCACAAAGAGTGGAGAACACATGATCCCAAGAAGGGGATCCATCATAACTGTCCGGGAATAGTATTCCTTTCAGAACTACTAATGTAGTCAAGCTTGAGCATACAACTATTGCCAAGCAATGTGAAATAAGCTTCAACAGCAATTGTTGACGACCAGGAGTACCGGTTATAAAACCAATGATGCTCAGGGAGCTCAGAAATAAAGGAATACCATATTCGGTATTGCCTAATACATGGGAAACCATTGTATAAATGCATGAGCTGAAGCTAGCAACAGTGGATGCCATGTAAACCAATACTATGGAATCTGTAAGAACATGGTGCACAACAAGCGACCAATGTATATGAGTAATCACTAATGCTATGGAATTGTTAATTCGAGATAGTGGACAGACCGGGCAACAAGCCAGGAGTCCGCACGAAATGATGAAACACCACCTGAGGGAGTAACAATAATTCCTATTGCGACCTCATAAGAGAGTTACTGCCAAGCGTTTACGCCTCTGCACTCTGTAGGACTGAGTGTTTTGGTATTGCACTTGTGTAGTCAATGATCTAGTGGGATAGCTAAGGGTATGAGAACATAAGTAGTGGTAATTTCTTCCTTTCACCAGTAAACACGCGTAAGCCAGTTGAGCAAAAGCTTGGAAACAACCGCGCGGCCTAAGGCCAAGAGCAGAAGAGTGTGAAACACACCAACAATCACAAGATGTGAATTCCTTGGAATAAAAGCGAAAGGAGACTTAAGAAAGTCACAAGGACCGACGCATGGAAAATGCAAGGTCATACAAGTAAAGAACACTTGTAATGAACCAGAGAAACTGGTGTAGCTCAGAAGCTACTAACAACAGAGGAAGCACTATAACTAAGTAGTGACTTAACCTCAACCGACTTAAGTCGGAGAAACCAAGTGAATGATCACTACAAACACAAACAGTATGTATATACATTGCCTGAGAGCTGGTCATGAATCTACAACTCATCGAGTTCGAGCACGGTAAGAGAACACCACATTTGGTCAATAAACCTTATTCCCACAATAAGCTGGACAAAGTGTTGTACAGTACATTTAAGATAACAAGAAGGGCGAATAACCCAAGTTATCAAGGTCGCGCAGCAGAAGCTAGTGGGCCAAATTCTAGTGAAGTACACCTAGTGAATAAATGTTAATCATTAATGCCTTAAAGCCATTCAGGCTAGAACCGAACCCGTTTAAGAGTTAAATAACTCCGATGAAAATTCTTGATGCGGGGACTAACCGTATTACGGTTAAAGACCCGTTGATCAAGGAACATTGTATAATAGACCGCATGGAGCTGAACCACTCCATGACGGCTGAATGCCTTCGACCAATGTTCAATGTTGACACATGGTAGATTACGTGGGCGTAATCCCTTTTAGGGGGGTAGAGCGAAAACCGCAAAATGTATGTTTTACGTGATAGGTGCGTAAACTACAATGCGCATAGCGCAAGAGAATTCGTTTTGATGGCTGATACTTATGCCACATAAACATTTGTATTCACTCATCGTGCAATTGTGGTAATTTGGGAAGTAAGTATAGGAAAAGGAGTAGAGAAACTCCAGGGTAATGAGAAACCCGATTGGTAATAGTATGAAGAATGAGTATGTATGGGAGACTTGGGGAGTATAAATCGGTACGGAACCGATGTATGTAATGAGTATAAATCGGTACGAAACCGATGTATCTTATGAGTATGAATTGGTATAGCAGATTAATGGGATATTATACCCATGAATTTCTTAAGTATAGTAGTTGGAGAGGATGCAGTAATAATTGATGAGATGATTAGTAAGTAAGTAAGTGAATCATATAAATGGGGAAATGTATGTGTATGATTATGAGTAGCAAGATTAAAAAGATAGAAAACGAAATAATGTTTGACAATCTGTCTGTTTGTATTGAGGTGGGAAGTGGAACTTGATTTGCTAGCGATCAAGGGAAGCCGAACACAAATTGGGGTGGAAGGATAATTCAACACCAATGCTGATCACATTGGGGTTGAAGGACTCTGGAAGCTCCCTTAAGTGGCCACAATAATAACACTAGTAATAGGAATAACCATCATAAATTGAACTTGGGAGATGTATGCAAGTTTTCAAAATGAATTTCCAAAACTAATTTGGTACAACGTTTTCTTCAAACTTGAGAATGAGGATCAGTTTTTAAAACCGCTCCCACGGGCGCTAGTGGATCTTCCATGCCTAGGCACGGGTATCCGGTCGAAACCATAGGAGGTGAAGCTAGTTTTGAGTCTGTGGAAGTGTAGAGTAGTTTAAAACCTACAACACCGGTTGTACGGTAACAGTGTGTGTTTTGCATTTTTCCAAAGGCACTGGGGCAGCGTAGTCCCGAGTAAGTATGAGTAAGTATGAGTAAAGTATGAGTAAGTAAGTATGAGTAAGTGCCTGAGGATCTCTATATGTGCAAATGAATTTGATCAGAACCAAAGGACCGTAGAGCCAGAAAGCGTAAGTGCTCAAGTCATGACGGCCGTGAACCAGAAAGCGTAAGTGTTCAAACGTGACCGGTACCTGAGGGATCACTCGCCATTGGGGGAGGATGGTACCTAATTGTCTTCGGATGGACCCCCTTGGAGAGAAGTAAAACGGATATTTTTGATTGCTATGCATGCAGTGACATGCTGTTTGGATGCGTAGTATGCATCATGTCAGACATTCGGAGTTTGACAAGTTATATGTAGAGGTCATAACCTTAGCATAGAGTATCGGTACGAGTAACAGTATTAGATTCACCAACTTTGAGGGCAAAGTTCTTTAAGGGGGTAGATTGAAATACCCTGAACTTAAATATGGTGATTATATTATCCTAATATAGTATTAAGGGCCTAATAGTGCCTAAGTATTTTTGGTAAAGAAAATAAATCCAAAAGAAATGAGAAAAACGCTTAGAAAGCGGAAAACGCTAAAATGAGCGTTAAATAACCATAGGAGGTACGAGACCTCGGTTATAGTATCATAAGGATTCCTATGGCTTATTCATGCCTAATTAGTATACGGGAATGATTCCCGAAGAAAACGGATCCAGAAATGTATTAAAACGCTAAAAAGCTTTAGCGCACTTTTTCGAGGAAACCCGAAAACGTGATCTTAAGTGGTCAAACAGACCCGTAAAATTATACATCATTGAATAATAATTATTAAGCATTTATGGAAGCTTAATAACCAATAAAAATAAAGAAACGAGAAAATTCCGGAAAACAGGCCCGGTTGGTGAACAGTATCAAAACCGGGTAAAATAACGAGCGTTTTCTGTAAAAGACGAAAAACGCTCCAGCTAGTATAATAGTGGGGGGCCGGTTTTTTACTAGAGTAAACAACTCTCTCTCTCTCACACACACAGGTAACAAATAAGTAAATCAAAAAGTAGAAAGTACAAAAGTGAAGTAACCCTCTCTCACCTCTTATTCTCACTTTTCCCTCTTCTCTCTCCTATTTCCCCCTCTCTCACCGTCTCCCTCCTTTCCTCTCTGGCTTGGGTGATTTTTTGGGAGCTCTCCCATGGCTTCCATGGCAACTCCAACTTCATCCTCATGCTCCATCCACATGTAAGCTCCAAATCAAAAACAAAATACATATTTGAACTCCTCTCTTCAAGCTCTACATTTCTATCTTTTCAAAATCCGAAAATGAGCAACTTCATCTCCATGGGTTTTCCCCATTTGAAGAGAAAAGCACACCATTGTGAAGCTTGGAGCCTCCTCTTTCCAACAAGGTAAAAATCTCCATGAAAGACCTCATTTTTTCTCCATCTCTTAGTATGGCCGATTTTTGGTCTCCCTCTCTTACCATGTTTTTCCTCTTGTTTTGGAGCTTTGCTTCAACCCTCCAATGGTGGTGAGAACACCTTCTTGAACCAAGGGCTAAAACCCCTCTTAAAGCACTCCAAAGGTAAACCCTAGAATTTGTATTTTAAACACTTCAATGAATTAGTGTTATTATGAGGGTTAGTAGGTTAATTGCTTGTCTTTGTGTGCTTGGGTAATGAATGGAGTTTGGCAACTCCATTCCCCACAAAATCGATTTGGACAAGAAAGAGAGGAAGATGAGAAATGGAAAAGAAAGAAGTATAAGCTCAAGGTAAGAGCTCCTTCCTAATGTTAAATTCTATTGCATTAGAGTAATGGAATGGGTAAAATATTTAAAGAACCCAAAACCTTGTGCTAGTATTGAGGATTGTGAAATTTGAGTATTTAAGAGCAAGTATTGGAATTGAAGGCTTTGGAGCCAAGTGTAATGAGTATGTGTATTGGTATTGTGATTGATGGGTATTGATGTATTAAGATTGTTTAGTATGTGTGCTGGTAGAACCCTTGTGGTTTGGCTAGAATAGGAATGAATTTGATGGAAAAGTATGTATGTGGAGAAGCTAGAATAGTAGGTGAACTATGGCAAAATTTTAGTAGGAATTGTGCATTAGTGGATGACTTGGTGAATGGAAGAACCAAGGTGTGTATTGGGATTAGTAGAGAGGTTTAGTAGCTATGGAATGGTAATTGTAGTATGAGAAATAAGAAGTGTAAATCTGTAGCAAAGTGTATAAGAATACATTAGAGAAGTTAGGAGAATTTAATGTGCAGAATTTTGTAAGATGAGTGTTGGAACTTGGGCATAGGTAATGCAATGGCTTGAAATGAATTGGTATGGTAAGGAGAAGTATTTAGAATGCTAGGAATGGCATTGGTTGAGAAAAATTGGATGGGAGAATTGAATTGTAAAATCTGTAGCATAAGTGTAACAAAAACTGCTA
This sequence comes from Limonium bicolor, assembly GCA_023374045.1. Lineage (NCBI taxonomy): Eukaryota > Viridiplantae > Streptophyta > Magnoliopsida > Caryophyllales > Plumbaginaceae > Limonium > Limonium bicolor. The sequence goes on along the minus strand of CM041776.1, from coordinate 149,344,373 downwards.
CAAGTGTTGGAAAAGGAGTAAGGGAATTGTGTAAGTTTTTGATTGATTTAGTAATAGATTTGGTGGATGGATTGAGGTATAATAGGAAGCCTAAATGGCACTAAAACATGTGGGATTACATGTAGGAAGATTAGGGAAGTAATGGGTAAAAGAGAGAATTGAAAACAGATTTTAAAACTGAAGTACTGGGCCGGACCGGACTTGCGACCGGACTTGCAAGTTCGGTCGAGCCCAGATTTACAAAGACGGGAAACCTTCTGGAATCGACCGGACTTGCGACCGGACATGCAAGTTCGGTCGGACCAGGAAATTCTTCCGTCAGAAACCTTCTGGAATGGACCGAACTTGCGACCGGACTTGCAAGTTCGGTCGGCCAGAAAAATTCCCGTAATGCAAGCTACTGGAATGGACCGAACTTGCGACCGGACTTGCAAGTTCGGTCGAGCTAGAAAATTTCCCGTACTGGTAGCTACTGGAATGGACCGGACTTGCAAGGTCGGTCGCAAGTCCGGTCGAGTCAAAAAAAAATATTTTTTACTATATGATTATAATAATCATATGTATATATATATATGCCTATACACATATATGCATATATATGTAGTAGTACACTACAATTGAAATAATAAGGGTAAGAAAGTAAGTATATGAGTATGAAAACAAGTGTAAAAGTAACCAAGCAAGTTGAGAGTATAAGAACATTAAGTACAACACCGGATAACGGGGTAAGTACGGGAGTAGTAATTATTTGTGTATCGTAAGAGTATAGTATTAATAATAATGTTGAAACATTATCAGTGGAACAAGTGTGAACCAAGGAACAAGGGAACACGTGTTAAAGCTAACTCCGGTGGAAGGTATGATTTCCTCATGCCCCGTATGCTAACCGAGTTACGTTGATTTGTGTGCTGTATGCCGGCTAATCAAGACTAAAGCATGAAAACGGTTTATTGCCTTTCATTATATGTCTTGCTGTATGTTGATTGAGCTAACCTTCTTGATTGATTGTGTGGCTTTACTTAGTGCGTAGACCGACTCATAGATGAGTCTTATTGTGTAATGACTCGTAGTGAGAGTCATGTGTGAATTAATGGAACCGTAGCAGCGCACTAAACCAACGAACCAATAAACGATAACGTAAACCAATGAACTCACTAGAATGTGAGAGAGTGTACGGGTAATAATAACCTTCCGATAACGGTAGGAGAAACGAAATGAATAACCCACAAACGAAAGTAGTGGAAGTACATAAGTAACCTATATTAGAGGAGCTAATCTTGGTGCAAAACATGAACCATGAGAATAGTAAAGAATGATGAGGGATCTCCAAACCCCTTAGTAATTAGTCGACCCATTATGAGAGGGCCCGACTGATGTAAGTATGTCCCGAACCTGAGAGTATTCGATATGTTGGGGAAACCCTTAAATCTGAGGATACTAGTCGGTAGTAATTCCCTAAGCTGGTGGAGGTTATCAAGAGAGATACTTCTAGGCTAATCCATGAGATTGTATTGTGCTATGAGAGAAGAGTGTTGGGAATTCGTGTAGTCCGGTAGAACGGACATTTGAGTATTTGAGGAGCTAAGCGTATAGCCCTCGTATTGTAGGTCCGGTGGCGAGTCTTGAGTATGACTCCGCCCAGAGGCCAAAGTAATGAGTATTGCGTATGTATGAGTAAAGTAATGAGTATCGAGTAAGAAGCAAGTATGAGTATGTAATGAGTACCGAGTATTGAGTACGTATGAGTAAGTATCGAGTATTGAGTATGTAAGAGTAAGTATGGAGAATTGAGTAGTGAGTATGCACTAGTATAGTAACGAGTACAGAGTAAGGATCGTGTACGAGTAAGGTATTGAACATGGAGTGATGAGTATGCAAGAGTAAGGAGTAAGTATGAGTAGAGTAACGAATATCGTACTCAGTACGAAGAGTAATGAATGTATAACAAATATGAACGGTTGACTATTGAATTGTCTTCCTCAGTAAGCATTGAACTTGTATATTTATGTAGGTACCCTTAATTGTATTGTTGTTGTATGAGTATGTATGTATGCATGTAAATGAACTCCATGTAAATCCGACCCAAAGTAGTCGGCGTACCGCGGTTAGCACGCGGTATATGCGGATTTCATATGCAGCGTAAGCTGACCCCCTCGGGGGACCATTTTTAGTGTGCAGGTACTCGAAGCTGACCACCGTTCGAGAGAGTAGGACGGGGACTGCTACGTAAGCATGGGTAGTTGAGTAAAGGGAGTTATATGTGTAAACGTAGTATGAATTTGGATGTCTAAACTGTATCGGTAATGTACGGATTGTAGTATACTCGGTATAGTATTGTATTGGAGTTGTATCGAATTATGGATTGGTATGCAAGGGTGCAGAGTGGATTTATCGTGAGTGGTTTAAGTGGTGTAATAAAAATTAAAGAAAAGAAATTAAAACCCAAAATAAACGTCGGGCTGCAAACAAATCCCGGTCGCAGTAGTATAGTGAAAATGTAAGCGACCGGATATCGAACCACGGGACTAATATACATATTATAGTACCTAAGCGTGTCACAGGAGGGGGATTAATTGACTTGTTTTTTTTAAATAAAAGGGAAGATAAAATAAACTAAATTAACAGATAAACTAAACGGGACTCTGGTTCACATTAATATTATCTGCTCTTTCATGCTAGGTCTACTGGTTTAATTATAACTGTTTGGCAAGATTCCTGATATTTTCTTAAGGTCCGATGAAAACTCATAAGAACTCGTTCACCTGTAATGCAAGGTCCGATGAAAACTCAAGCAAAAGCCTGCGAACGGCAGAGGAGTGTTGAGGGATTACATTTGCAACTGAGTACTAACTTAAACGATGAAAATAAGTTTCCCCCAGTTTTACGGCTTAATCAACCCATCTGTTTCCAACCGATGAAATCAAAAACAGACTTAGTAAAGCATTTTAATAAATTCATGAGGTTTATTAAAAAGATGGCGAGAAAACCTTTAACCGTAACAAACTTTATTAAAATTAAAACCAGTAAAACATATTGCATAATTAATACAGATACATAATAATTATTCCCAGAGTATATATATAATGAAATGAAAAGAAAATAAATGGAGAAGCGGGAGATTAGAAATGGAATGAACGAGTGAGTGAAAGTGTAGTGGTACGAAGATGGAATGATGGTGTGAATTGGAACTCCAGAGGAACCACGGACGGAACCTCTGGAAGGACACCGAGTAAGGAGGAATGAAGCTCGTATTTATAGAAGAAGAAGAAGCAGAGCAGCAGCTTCATTGATTGAGCTCGATGATTGCAGCTCCCCATTGATTGCAGCTCATTGATTGCGCAGGGGACAGGGCTGCAACGCGTGCGTGATTTCTGGTAGGCGCCGACTGCTTAAAGGATATGGCGGAGGCAAGTTGCAGACGGAGTCGGCGAAGATAACCCGTTGATTTCCTGGACATTTAGACGTGTCCGCGACATAAGTGGCGGTCTCCTCTGTATCTCAACCGCATGTTAATAGGCGGTCTCCTCTGTCTCAACCGCCTCGCGGTTGCCTCTCTGTCGTCCGCCTCGTATGAGGCGGTCGCCTCTGTTTCGTCCGCCCCTTATTGGGCGGTACTCTCTATTCCCGTCCTCACAATATGAGGCGGTTGCCTCCATTCAGAGTGGTCCGCCCCTTATTGGGCGGTTGCATATCTTCCTCACGTGACCATCTTTAATCCCTTATAAACATATGTATGTTTTAGTTAGTATTTTTCCTACAATTTAACACATAAAACATCAGTTAATATAACAACATAATTAATAGGAAAACCCTAGATAAGTGAGAAACATTACAAAAAATGCTATAATTAATAAGGTGATTAAACCCTAAAAAGTCTATATGTTTTGCACTTATCAAACTTCCTCACACTTGACTTTTGCTTGTCCTCAAGCAAATAAGGAATATAATTATCTCTAAGCCAAAATAATAAAACAAGATTAAATAAGTGTAGAAGGGAACTTAGACAAGTGACAATTAAAAAGAATAATTCTACTCTTAGAAGTAGGTTTTTATAAACAGTGAAGAAGAACAATTTAATAAAAGCATAGATAAACTAGACTGCAGAAAACAAGTTAGATTAACCTGGGATTTCCAACCAATTTCAATTCACTTACCCGGGATGACAAGGGGTGTGAAGTAATGCCTTATTCCGCAATACCTTTCAACACCACGTACTCATGTTCATAAACATAAATTGCAATTTATTTATTTACACTTTTTTTTTGAATGTGCAAATTGTATAGACAAAGCACATATTATTTATATAATATTTTTTTTTTTAATTGCATTATTTTTCTGTACCCCAGACTTTTCTCTCTATCCTTGTAGCGGTGTTGGGTCTTCTATCCCAGATCACGAGACCTTAGGTAGATAGGTGTTAAAGCACCCCCAAGAACTTAATAACCGGATAGACGAGGCCTGTTTTTGGTTAGAAAAAATTCATAAACAGCGGAGTACCTTGTCTTTATCCTTTTCTTTCCTTGACTTTCCACATATTTCCATAATCCCAAGCTAAACTAAATTGATTTTTACAATCAGCAGATCTATCATTTTTTCGAGTAAAAATAGAGTATTTTGAAGGAAAATAATTTTATACAAACTCCTTTAAAATAAAACTACCTTTCAGTTGTCACTTGACATAATTTCAGACACTTCTACAAATATTTTACCTCATTTTTTTGCAATTTTTTTTTAATTTAGGCAGTTTAGAGTAGCAAAAAGCGAGTGTGGCATTATCGAACAACTGTCATATTTTCAGGGAAAGGTCTCTCCTTCCTCACACTTAAGAGGAGCAATGTCCTCATTGATCAAAATTAATTCAAGAAAAGGACCTTTCAAAATATGACAGACTCAAAAAGGATTAAACGCATGAAGGTTGAACATTAATATAAATAAGGAAGAATTGAAACTCCCCTTGTATTGTAGATTGAGGAAGGTATCCTTCCTCACACTTAGAGCTTTGGCAGGGGTGAGACGTTCCTCACACTTGAGTTTGCGCAAGTGTTCAACCCAAGATATTGAAATTCCAAAGCAACTGAGGTTGCTTTCCATAGGTGAGTTCAGCTATATTTTCGACATAGAATTTGTTCTGAAAAGAAAATCATATATAGCCAGCAGAACTCCAATTGAACCAAAAGAAAATCATTAAATGAAAAACATAAATAAAAATTCATAAAATAAAAACACAAAGTAAACCACACTATTACCTTCCTGAATATATCAAATGTTAGCACAAGGTTTAAACAGTAATAGTCTACAAAAAGTCAGAGAAATATAAATAAAATAAAAATAACAAGAAAATAAAATAAAAAAATCACTGTGGTGGTGGTGGAGGCTGTGCAGGTCCCTGGCCTGTCTGAGCGAGGAGTCACTCTAGGAGCTGAGCGGTCTGTGCATGTAATCTGTCACCCTGGTCTAAGCGCTGGTGCACCCGTGCCTGCTCAGCCAGTATCCTCTGCTGAGTCTGCTCAAAGCTCTCAAACCTCTGATGGAAGGCCTGGAACTGAGTCTGGAGATCTGTCGGGATAGGTACAGAAGCAGGGATCTGCATCATGGCAGTAGTCGGCACATAGGGCTCCTCTCCCTGTGCAGTGTCAGCGGACGGTGGGTCGGGATCAGCCGAGTGTGTAGCTCCCGTAGAGGTCCCCGCTGCTGTGGAAGATGCAGTGGAAGGCTGAGCAGCGGTACCCCTGACCCAAGTACCGTCATCTGAGCGTATAAAGCCCCAGCTCCGCACAGTCAGCAGTGACACTGGGCGCTTCGCTGGACGGAGCTCTAAAGCTTCCTTGAACTCTGCTGAGAATGGGACGGAACCGATAATGTGGAGCCCGAGGAAGAAGGGAAAAATGGGAGTGATCTTCTTCTTCTTCGTCCTCATGTAGGAGACCACCTTATGGAGCTGGCTGTACATGACGTGGCTGAAGGAGATGCGCTGAGCGGGTGGAAATGGACCTAGGAAGTAGTCTAGTAAGGCACAATCCTCATCAGTAGCATCATGCGCCCCAGATGGCCGAATCTGATGACTGAGGATCTCTAGGAGAACCCTCTGAGTCAGCGTGGGGAAGCTCGCGAACGGGAGGACATCCTTCTCCTCCTCCCCTCTACGTCGGGTCCTCCGACCTACAACCTGAAGCCACCTGGACTTCGACCTCTGCAAGTACTCCTCTGTGAATCCTCGGATATCACCAGGACCATCCGGGATGCAGGAAAGAAGTGAATGTCGAGGGTGTGACCTCCACGGGGCGATGGCGTACATAAGAAGTAATGCTCACATCGCCCGCCCGGGCATTAGCATAAAATTCTCTAACTAAGTCCGGACTAAAGACTCCCTGCCCTAACCTCAGGATCATCGAAAGTCCTAGCCTGGCAAATAGAGTATCCACCACCCCTGCAGCCTCTAGCACCGCAGGCTCAAATTTCTCTCCACAACAAAGTCCTTGCCCTGATCGAACCAGGCACGAGCCTCTACTGAAATAAAGCCGTCGTCCCGGAGACAAGGTGCAGAAGAGGATGATGCACCAGGGCAGTCACCACCACGTGTACGAGACATACTAATATATATTTAAAATTAAAAGCAAACAACATTAACAGCATAACAATTAACATTAAATATCAAACAAAGTAATAAAACATGAGAATCAATAGAAATTAACAGCATAAAAATTAACAAACAAAAACAGCATAAAAATTAAATAGAAAATAACAACAAAAAACGTTAATAAACAACATAGAAATTAATATCAAAATAGAACATTAATATTTAACATAAACAACTCCGTAAATTAATAATAATAGAAAACAAGTTGAAGAAGAATGAAACATAAACAGAATAATTATACAACATAAATTCTGTCGAAAATTCGACAGAGTCTCCCCTAAAATTCTTCGTTTCTCCACAAAAAATTCAGTCAGATTTCAAGGTATTTAGTACCGTCACCAATCAAATCTATAAATAATAACCTATAATCATAATCTATACTCGTTTAATAATCAAGGCTAAATAAAACTGAAAAATGCTAGTTTTAACAATGGATTTTCGTAACTATCATTCTTCAATTTTCGAATTCAACAAAAACACACCCAAACTAAGTGTAATAAGTGAAGATTTAACCTTTGTGTATGTAGATTATGATTAATAGAGGACAAATTCGAGACAAATTATCAACTAGAATTCGAAATTTTCGAATTTAAACAATTAGGGATTCGAAACTTCAGACCTCAATTTCTCCTAATGTAGTTCATCATTTACAGATTTGAAGCTATAGAAACGTAGAAAATTGAAAAACGAAGATTTCGGTACTAACCTTGAGTGATTTGGTGAAGAAATGAGGAAGAAATGTCGATTTGAGGAGGAGGGCGATTCGCGCGGCGTGTTCGTCTTCTCTATCGGGTTCGCTCGAGTTCGAAATGAATTGCGGAAGAACTGGAATGGAAAACGCAGCGTTCAGTTTTTTTTTTTAATATTCTGAAGCACGACCGCCTCGCGGTTGTGTGTGTGGCATCCGCACGTTAGGTCGCGGTTGTGTGTGTGGCGTCCGCATGGTAGGTGGCGGACAAGAGTGAGGCGTCCGCGAGGCGGTCGCGTGGGTGGAGTCCGCGTGGTAAGTGGCGGACAAGACCTTGTTCGATTTTTTTTTTTTTTCGCTTTCATTCGTAACAACAGAAATATAAAGTATAGGTTAGTAATAATATTGACATAAAATTAGAAGTTAATTTAATTAGTTGACAGAATAATTAACGTTAGTAGTTAGAGACAATGGAAAGAAATGACAGGAATTAAATGACAGAAATTATAAGTTAGTAGTTAGTATACAGAGAAATTAAATGTTAGGGACAATGGAAATTAAATGTTAGAGACAATGGAAATAAATGACAATAATATAAGAGTTAGAAGTTAGATGTCAGAAGTTAGAAGTCCGAAGTTAGATGGCCAAAGTCAGGTGTCCAATTGTCCAAATGTCCAATTAATATTAACAGATTATTAGATAATTAATATTAACAAAATATAGTAGATAATTAATATTAACAATAAACAAAATATTATAGACATAGTATTAACATAATAATAAGAACAGAATATATATAATTAACAGGTGAATAATCCGGGGCTTAGGAACTAGAATAAATCTAGTCCCCGGCAACGGCGCCATTTTGCAGACGTTATAATCTGAGTGGTTATATGGTGTAAAATTAAAAGAAAAGAAATTAAAAACTCAAAATAAACGTCGGGCTGCAAACAAATCCCGGTCGCAGTAGTATAGTGAAAATGTAAGCGACCGGATATCGAACCACGGACTAATATACATATTATAGTACCTAAGCGTGTCACAGGAGGGGGATTAATTGACTTGTTTTTTTATAAATAAAAGGGAAGATAAAATAAACTAAATTAACAGATAAACTAAACGGGACTCTGGTTCACATTAATATTATCTGCTCTTTCATGCTAGGTCTACTGGTTTAATTATAACTGTTTGGCAAGATTCCTGATATTTTCTTAAGGTCCGATGAAAACTCATAAGAACTCGTTCACCTGTAATGCAAGGTCCGATGAAAACTCAAGCAAAAGCCTGCGAACGGCAGAGGAGTGTTGAGGGATTACATTTGCAACTGAGTACTAACTTAAACGATGAAAATAAGTTTCCCCCAGTTTTACGGCTTAATCAACCCATCTGTTTCCAACCGATGAAATCAAAAACAGACTTAGTAAAGCATTTTAATAAATTCATGAAGGTTTATTAAAAGATGGCGAGAAAACCTTTAACCGTAACAAACTTTATTAAAATTAAAACAGTAAAACATATTGCATAATTAATACAGATACATAATAATTATTCCCAGATATATATAATGAAATGAAAAGAAAATAAATGGAGAAGCGGGAGATTAGAAATGGAATGAACGAGTGAGTGAAAGTGTAGTGGTACGAAGATGGAATGATGGTGTGAATTGGAACTCCAGAGGAACCACGGACGGAACCTCTGGAAGGACACCGAGTAAGGAGGAATGAAGCTCGTATTTATAGAAGAAGAGAAGAAGCAGAGCAGCAGCTTCATTGATTGAGCTCGATGATTGTAGCTCCCCATTGATTGCAGCTCATTGATTGCGCAGGGGACAGGGCTGCAACGCATGCGTGATTTCTGGTAGGCGCCGACTGATTAAGGATATGGCGGAGGCAAGTTGCAGACGGAGTCGGCGAAGATAACCCGTTGATTCCTGGACATTTAGACGTGTTCCGCGACATAAGTGGCGGTCTCCTCTGTATCTCAACCGCATGTTAATAGGCGGTCTCCTCTGTCTCAACCGCCTCGCGGTTGCCTCTCTGTCGTCCGCCTCGTATGAGGCGGTCGCCTCTGTTTCGTCCGCCCCTTATTGGGCGGTACTCTCTATTCCCGTCCTCACAATATGAGGCGGTTGCCTCCATTCAGAGTGGTCCGCCCTTATTGGGCGGTTGCATATCTTCCTCACGTGACCATCTTTAATCCCTTATAAACATATGTATGTTTTAGGTATTTTCCTACAATTTAACACATAAAATACATCAGTTAATATAACAACATAATTAATAGGAAAACCCTAGATAAGTGAGAAACATTACAAAAAATGCTATAATTAATAAGGTGATTAAACCCTAAAAAGTCTATATGTTTTGCACTTATCAAAGGGAAAGTAATGTATTGTGTAGAGCACTCGGTATGTTCATATTCATCAGACCGATAGTATGTAGTATTGTAACTCGCCTTGTTAGTCACGTGGGTGACTAACGGCATTGTACACCCACCGTTGAGTAAGTAATATCCGCTGCGAAGGTAAGTATGGTACGGTAGTGACGGTATTAGCGGTAGGGGTATTACAGCTGTTATTTTGTGAAGTGTGTACTGAATGTGTAATGTGTTAGCAGCTTGCGCGGGCTCTGGACCGGAGCGCCACTACTACTGTAAGTGGTGTAACGGAGACCAACCCGGCAAGGACTGCAAGGGCAATGACGTGCAGTGCCGATACTACAAGAAGATGGGGCATCGTGACTACGAGTGCTTCCAGAACCCAAATAGCAGGAACTACAAGCCCATGGGGCAGTGGAAGGGTAAGGCCGCCGTGACTACCGATGGCCCGAAGACGGCTAACCAGCCACCCACCGATCAGAGGTACATTGATTCCCAGAAGGGGAAGGGGTCGGGATCCGGCAAGGCAGCCCTGCATGTGGTGGACCGATCTGAGGCGCCAGGACCCTCTTCTAGACCAGGTACCGCACTAAACCGTTAAATGAAATGAGTAATTGCATACCGCATTTCATGCATGTGTGTTAGTGAGTCTAAGTATGCGACCATGTAAGTAAAGAGTTTAAATATTATGTGAAAGTCACCTAAGTTAGGTAATCTGAAAACTTAGGAACCTTCAATATCTGTTATCCAATCCCGCCCACACTAAACCCTGAAGAAACCGCCATCAGCATCACCGACTTTCCAAAGGATCAATGTCAGGTCATCCAACCAGGTATGATACTTTTAAATGGATACCTGACACCGGAAGCACAAATCCACATCATCAGGCGATGCAACGAACTTGGAGCAGCACCTGGAGGGTTCTACACACCCGAATACCTGAGCGGATCGAGGATGAAATTGAAGATGATGTGCATAGGTAAGGACTGGAATCCTTACACCAAGACATATCAAGATGAGCGAGCTGAAGACGGAGCAACTGTACCGAGCATACCTGAGGAGTTCCTTGCGGTCGTTAACCACGCTGTGGGAATTGCTCAGCAAGTTGAATCGGATTCAATACCAAGTGTTAAAACAGATTTATGTATTGTGAACTTCTACCAGAAAGGTGGATGGTTAGGGTTACACCAAGATAAGGACGAGTCACCCGAGTCTCTAAGTAAGGGAGTACCCGTGGTGTCTTGGTCCATTGGTGATACCGTAGAGTTTGTGTACGGCGAGCAGAAGCGTGGTGATCTCGCAAAGAAGTTAGTATTGAAGTCAAGTGATGTATTAATCATGGGTGGGCAGTCAAGGATGCTTTACACACGGTATCAAGAAGATGAAACTGAATACCGCACCTTCGGCAGTGATCAATGCCACACATATGAAGCCGGGTCGTTTGAATTTGACTTTCAGGCAGTTTTAAGCCTTGTGTAACTATATAATTGATGAAGCCAGTTGTATGTTAAGGATGTTATGTGTATGCTAGTTATGTTTGACAGAGTAAACCAACTTATGGTGTAAAAGAGTATGTTAATGAATAAAGAGGTGTTGTTTTGGAAGTACATCAACCGTGTTGTTACCATATACTATGAAGTTTAATGAATTAGTTTGCAAGAATAGGCGTGACTCGGAACGGTATACTGGGCGTTTGTAATAAGGCAGAAGCTGGCAAGAGCGGCACAATCCTCACCGGTACCTTTCTAGTCAATGGTGTGGACACTTCGATCTTGTTTGACTCCGGAGCCTCACATACATTTATCTCGCTATCTTTTGCGAAGAGGCTGGGGTTAGACGGTGAAGAGATGCCAGACTTTCTAGTCACTCTCCCGTCGAAAGAGCGGATCAGGTGTACCCACTACCACCGAGATGTTGTTGTATGAATTAGAGAAGAAGAGTTTCCGATCGACTTGATAGAGTTCGAGGGACTCGGTTTTGATGTGATCATCGGGATGAACTGGTTGGAGCGGTACAAGGGCAGAATCTTGTGCGCCGAGCATCGTCTGCTTCTTCGGAGTCCGTCTGGGGTTACTATATCTTACCGCCAGAGGCCCAGACAGCCTTCGACTCAGATCATCACCGCCATGGCCATGCATCGTGAGTTACGACGAGGGAATGATGTATACCTTTGCTATGTCCAGGACATAGAGAGAGACCCAGAGTTTAGCCCAGATGTGCCGGTAGTGTCGGAGTTTCCTGATGTCTTTCCTAAGGAACTGTCGGGCATGCCGCCAGCATGGGAAGTTGAGTTTGAGATTGATTTGGTTCCGGGCACCGGACCAATAGCGAAGGCGCCCTATCGTATGGCTCCAGCAGAGATGACAGAGCTCAAGGAGCAGCTGAGAGACCTACTCGACAAGGGATTTATCCGCCCTAGCGTTTCACCATGGGGAGCACCGGTCCTCTTCGTGAAGAAGAAGGACGGTAGTCTCCGCCTTTGTATTGATTATCGAGAGCTGAATGCAGTTACGGTGAAGAACTGTTATCCTTTACCATGCATCGACGACTTATTTGATCAGCTGAAAGGAGCATCAGTGTTCTCCAAGATAGATCTACGATCCGGATACCATCAGATTGCCATCCGTGAAAAGGACATTGAGAAGACCGCTTTCAGAACCAGATACGGTCATTATGAGTTTACGGTCATGCGGTTTGTTTATCCAATGCACCGGCGAAGTTCATGGACTTAATGAATCGCTTGTTCCAAGACCAGTTGGACAAGTCAGTGGTAGTCTTCATCGACGATATTCTTGTGTATTCAAAATCGAAGGGTGAGCACGAAAGCCACCTGAGAAGTGTGTTGCAAACATTGAGGAAGAATCAGTTGTATGCGAAATTTTCTAAGTGTGAATTTTGGTTGAACCAAGTATCTTTTCTTGGTCATGTGATATCTGAGGCCGGGATTGCTGTGGATCCGGCAAAGATAGATGCAGTGCGCACCTGGCCTAGGCCGAAGACAGTTACCGACATTCGGAGCTTCCTCGGTCTGGCAGGATATTATAGGAGATTTGTGAAGGACTTCTCCAGTGTCTCGAAGCCGATGACTTCCTTAATGAAGAAGGATGCACCATTCGAGTGGACAGTCGACTGTGAGAGTTCTTTTCAGAGTCTCAAGGATGCTCTGACATCTGCACCAGTCCTGACTTTACCAGATGGTCCAGATGGTTTTGAGGTCTATTGCGATGCATCAGGCAGGGGTATGGGTTGTGTGTTGATGCAACACGGGAAGGTCGTAGCTTACGCCTCCCGACAGTTAAAGAAACATGAGGAGAACTACCCTACCCACGATTTAGAATTGGGTGCCATAGTCTTCGCATTGAAGATATGGCGACATCATTTGTATGGGGTAAGCGTGACAATCTATTCTGACCACAAGAGTTTAAAATACTTGTTCACTCAGAAGGAGTTGAACATGAGACAAAGAAGGTGGGTCGAGTTCTTAAACGACTACGACATCAATCAATAGTATAAAGAGGGTAAAGCAAATGTGGTAGCTGACGCATTGAGTCGCCGCCAGCACACTCTCTCCATTCGCTAGTCTCTCATACTAGCTTGGTTGAAGAGGTGCGGAGTGCTCAAATGACGGATCAGTATATGTTGGAGATCAGGCAGAAGCTTATTGATGGCACATTTGAGGGTCAAAAGTACGACTTCCGTCTCCACGATGATGACCTGATTAGGCTTAATGGCCGACTGTGTATTCCGAGGAGTAGCGCGGAGCTGAAGGAGCGCATACTGAGTGAATCCCATTGTTCTACGACTTCGATTCACCCCGGAGCTTCAAAGATGTATAAGGGTATGAAACGTTATTTTTGGTGGCTGGAATGAAGAAAGATGTGAATGACTATGTATTGAGGTGTCTCACTTGTGAGAAGGTCAAGTTTGAGCACCAACGGCCTGGTGGTATGGTACAGCCAATGCCAGTGCCTGAGTGGAAGTTCCATGACATTTCTATGGACTTCATAGTAGGGCTTCCGCCTACAAGGGGGGTCTGAATATGATTTGGGTTATGTTGACCGACTGACCAAGGTGGCTAGATTCATACCGATGAAGGACACCTGGAAAGTGGCAAAGCTTGCAGAACTCTTCGACAGAGAGATTGTAAGACATCATGGGGTACCGAAAACAATTGTGTCTGACAGGGATACCAGATTCCTCTCGAGGTACTGGAAATCCACACAGGAAGCGCTTGGTACCGAGCTGATGCTAAGTACGGCGTTCCACCCGCAGACTGATGGTCAGAGTGAGCGTACCATCCAGACACTTGAGGATATGTTACGTGCATGTGCACTTGACTTTCAGACCAGCTGGATTGATAAGTTACATCTGATTGAGTTTAGCTACAACAACAGTTACCATGCTTCGATCAAGATGTCTCCCTTCCAGGCTTTGTATGGTAGACCATGCCGCACGCCGTTATGCTGGGATGGGATGACGAGTGAGATGATCATTATAGGACCAGAGTATTTGGAGCAAGTACAGTCAGAAGTACGCCAGATCCGGGCTAACATGAAGGCAGCTTGGGATAGGCAGAAATCATACGCCGATGTGCGCAGACGTGACCTGGAATTCGCCGTGGGCGATCAGGTATTTCTTAGAGTATCCCCCATGAAGGGAGTGTTTCATTTTGGCCAGAAAGGCAAGTTGAGCCCAAAATATGTGGGGCCTTATGTTGTGACGGAGCGGATCGGCCCGGTAGCTTACAGACTTGATTTACCCGCTGAGCTGGGCAAGGTACATGATGAATTTCATGTGTCCCAGTTGAAGAAATATATGTCTCATCCGTCTCATGTACTTCAGCCTGAAAGGCTAACTTTAGAGCCGACCATGCGATCAGTGGAGACTCCCATACGGATTCTGGACACTAAGACTCGAGACACTCGCCATAAGTCGGTGAGACTGGTGAAGGTTCTCTGGTCTAACCAGGACGTTGAGGAGGCCACTTGGGAGCTGGAAGATAAGATGAAGGCGAAGTACCCGTCGTTGTTTACTTCTTAGTTTTTGTATGTATAGGGTACGGGGTGTACCCCAATTTAAGGGGAGTAGATCCGTTTCGGTTATGTGTGTACGACATGTATTTAAATACATCGTCTATGTATGTTGTTACCTTGTTATGTTACAGACCGTGGTGTCTGAATGATGTTATGTTGTTTGGATTTTGTATCCGATGCTATGTAAGTATGTTGTTAATGTTGTTATGGAAGTATTGTTTTATAAGTATTCCCCGTGTTCTAAAATTAAGATATGTGGGAAGTATGAACTTTGGGGACAAAGTTCTTTAAGGGGGGTAGATTGAAATACCCCAAACCTTGGTATGTTGTTTAAACATTAAAATATGGTATATTAAGACTAAAAAGAGTCTAAGAAACATTAGTAAACAATTTAAAAACATAGAAAACACAATAAATTACCTTAAAGTCAATATGGGCAAAATGTGCTCTAAGCTTGGGATAATCTTGGTTAAGACCTAATAAGCTTACCAAGACCTTATTCATATGTTAATGAACATATTAAACCAATTACCAAAGAAAACCAAGCATGGAAACAAGTTAAAACACACAAATGTGCTTTAAGGAGTCTTAAGCACATTTTTGAAAAATTGTCTTGTAAATGAGTTTCGAATGGCTAAATGTCCATCATTACTCTTTAATTAACATGTGTACTACTTAGTATCACATTAGGAAGTCTAAGTCAATGGGAAATCAAAAATTTCACAAATATGTGCCTTGTTTTGTGAATAGTAACTAAATTAAGCTAGTTTATAACATAAGTCAGTATAAGTAAGTTAATTGGTCAACAAAGACTAAAATACCCTTTATTACATAATGGGGGCCGGTTTTATTATAAGGAATGAGTCACCCCCTTGTTAATTTGATAAGATAGAAAATTGATAAAGTAAATCACTATTTACTTTTACTTAAATATCTAAACTAACTAAGTCTTCTTCATTCTCTCATTTCCCTTGCTTTCCCACCGTCTTCTACTACCTCCCTTCTTGCTCTCTTCTGTGGTTGCTATAGCACACCAACATTCACCATCTTCAATCCTTTGTAATTCCTAGCTCCATTCACCAAATCAAAAACCAAGACCACCATTCTCTTTGTCTTGCCAAGCTCTTCAACTTCATCCTTTCAAAACTCCAAGAGCTCCATTTCGGTGCCAAGAGGAATCTCCATGGGAGGAGCTTGAGCTCATCTTTTCACATATTATTGTTCTCCTTTGCTTCTAGGTAAGGAAACTCAAAGAAAAATAACATTTCCTCCATGTTTTTATGTTCACTGAAAATCACCTCTTCATGGTGTTTTCTTTTGCCTTGTTCTAGCTTCATTTGAATCTTCTTCCAAGGGCTTGGTGGAGTCCTCTCTTGCTACATATCCAAACTCTCTTTCATTTCCAAGGTAAAACAATCATCTTAATGTTCTAAGACAATATATGTATCTAGGGTTTACAATGAGATGAAGCATAAAGCTTGAATACTCATTACATTGTTTGTATATTGTAGAGGTTGAAAAGCAACTAAAAGCCTTGTCGATTTAGTCAAGGAAACAAGAAAGAAGTTTGTGAGGAAAAGAGGTAAATGTGTTAACCTAATGAAATTTAAAGCCTTAGGAGAAATGAGCTTATGTTGCTTATTAAAACTACTTTAGGAGCCAATGGTGAATGACCTAGTAAATGTTCTCAAGGAGACTATTAAAGGGCATATGAGTTGTTGTATGTATTTGCAGGTCAAAGGCAAATATATTGTGGAAATTCAATGTTTATGGTGTATGCATTTTAAGGGCCTAAGAGCCATGTTATTTAAGGGCCTAAGTGCCAAGTAATTTAAATAATGCAATATATTGTGATGTAGTGTAAGTTTGGTGAAGTTTTGTGTATAAGAATGCTCTTGATGGATTTAAGTGTTCCTGAATGTTTAATGGTGAAAACCTTGTGTTTTGGTGTAACAAGATGCTAGGAGAACCCATGCCGAAATTTAGATAATGTATAAGAAGTTTTAGGTGTTTAAAATGAGTTTGGTGAGTTAGGAAGTGTTTAGAGTGATTAAGTGTTCTATTAGTGAAAGAAACATACATTAAGGTATTCTAAGATGTAAAAAGGACTTAGGCAATATTTTAGAGGATTTAGAATGCAAGTGAGTGTTTTTGGGATACTTCAAGGTCATGGTAAGATTGTGTTAAGGACTTGTACAATGTTGGTGAACAAGGAAGAAGCGATGTGTTGCATGAAGGAGCTATAAACTTGTGGTGATATTCAAGGAGTTTGTTAGGAAGAAAAGATGCTTGGGAGATGATGTTGTAATGGTGAGAAAACATTTGGGAATAGTGATAGTTTTAGGTATAAAATACCACATAAAAACTTAGTGGAAAATATTGTGTAACACCCCCAACACTGGCCTAGGAGTTAGGGGTATTACACGCCGCGTATTATTACATAATAACGCAAGGCTCTAATAAACAGACTTAAACAGGTAATCAAATAAGGCCCAAACGAAATACTTCAATACAGTATTATCGAAGAGATGTTAAAACATCCCCAAAAGTCATTACAGAACCCACCAAACAGATGTCAAAAGCGGAAGCTTAACAAAATATGCCCAAAGGCTCAAATTCAATACAAAGGTCTCAAAAGAAGTTAAATACAAAGCAGCTAAACTCCAGAAGCTGAGGGGAGACGATCCTCGCTAATCAATCTGCAAAAGCGTTAGAAGTAGGGGAATGAGCACACAACTATGCCCAGTAGATGACCAACTTCATCAACCAGCATGCTCAAAACATTTATAGAATATTGACAAATCAGAAGGAGTCAAGAACCCACAAATATGTCAGAAACCAGAAGCAGAAGTCCATTCATTAAGGGACTAAACAGAGCAGAAGCAGACAGAAGCGGAAAAACAGAGTGGGACACTAGCGATCACACAGCATACAGACAGAACGAGCAACCAGCTCGTGAACAGAACGAGGAAACCTCACTCGTAAACAGAACAGGTGTAAAACACCCGTGAGCAGAACGGGGAACGTCACCCGTGAACAGTAGGATCCTACATAGCGCGCTACGAGACAGCGAAACCAGCCATCCAAAGGCTCAGACACAGAGATAACTAGGTCCCAAAACAGAAGCTTAAACACAGATAAGCATATGTGCACCAAAGGCACCAGAAAGCACATAGATGGCTTGGAAATCAGAAGGGGAATCCAACCCCGCAAACGGAAGTCAAAACGGAGCTCAAACGAGCAAGTTAAGGTCAAAACAGTACCCTGTCCGAACTTGTGTCCGGACATCAATGTTCGGACACAAGTCGAGACTCAGAAGGCGAAATCAGACAGATGTCCGAACTTGTGTCCGGACATCAAAGTTCGGACAGAAGTCAAACCTTAAAACAGAAGAAGAGTCAGAGGTGTCCGAACATCCAAGTTCGGACGGATGTTCGGACATCCTTCGGAAAACAGAACGTGGAGAGTCCGAACTTGTGTCCGGACATCCGATGTTCGGACACAAGTCGAAGCAAAATCAGAAGAATGCAGAAGGCTGTGTCCGAACTTCAAAGCTCGGACGGAAGTTCGGACACAGCGAAAACTTCAGAAAGTAAAAGCGCAGAAGGGCATGTCCGAACTTCAACGGTCGGACAGAAGTTCGGACACGCCGAAAAATGCAGAGAACAGAGGCGATTTTTACACAATCAGAGGTACAAACCAATCCAAATCAGCACACACATTTACAAAACAACCTTGGGGGTTTAATCCATTGAAATGGCATTAAACAGACATAAACCACACCCAAAACACAAGATCAAATCAGTGAGTTAATTTGCAGAACCCAAACTCCCCAAGGCTGAACACACGGATCGAATCCGAAAGCCACCTACCTCAGTATACAGCAGAGACAAATTCCTCAATTCTGAATAGCAGAATCCAGCCCGAGTAGACCCTCGAACGCAGACCGAACGCAAACCAAAACACTGAGCGAAACACAATTGCAATCCCAAATCAGAAACGCAACCAAAACCCCGAAACTGATACTGAAACCTGAACGGGAATACTATTCTCACCTTCTCATCTGAATCGACAGTAGGACAACGGATTCGCGGACGACGCCAACAGTAGAAGAGAATTGACAGAGAATGCGGAGTAGCCACTGATTCACAATCAGATTGCAGAGGGGAATTATTAAGCGAAAATCCTCAGAACCATAGAACCGAAGAATCAAAGAGAAAGCAATCTGACCACCCTACCTCGAAGAAACCAGCAATTCGCAAGGACTAGCAATCTGCAGTGGAACCTTGACAGCAGAATAATGAGGCTTGACTGATCGAGAGAAGGAACGGCTTTGAGAGAGAAGAGAGAGAGAGCAAGGAAGAGAGGAGCGTGAATGATCGTGAGAACGTGCTTTGAAGAGAGAGTAATTAAGAGAATATGGAATAAATAGGTTAGGGAATTAATATGAAGTTAACTTACCAGAAACTAAAACGGATGGGGAAAAAGACTTCCTCGTCCCCAACTTCTTTATTAAGGACTTCCATGTCCTAAATTCAGAATGAACCAACTTAACAAACCATAGTAACTTAAATAAAATTAACCAAATCTTGGGTTATAACATCACCTCCCCCTTAAAAGAATTTCGTCCTCGAAATTAAAACATACCTACTGCTCGAAGAGAGCGGGAAACTTAGAACGAACTTCGCTTTCGACCTCCCAGGTCGCCTCTTCCTCTGACTGACCCGACCACTGCACCTTCACCAAGGGCATGGTCTTGCTCCTAAGCTTACGAACATCTCGGGCTAGAATCCTCGAAGGAACTGCCTCGAACGTGAAGTCCTCCCTCAACTGAAGCGGACTGAAGTCGATCACATGAGATGGGTCCGGAATATACTTCCTCAGCATAGAAACGTGGAACACACTGTGCACTGCTGCTAAAGACGGAGGCAGAGCCAAACGATAGGCAACCGGTCCGATCCTCTCTAGGATCTCAAAAGGACCCACAAAACGAGGGCTAAGCTTGCCTCTCTTCCCAAAACGAATGACTCCTCGAACTGGGGAAACCTTCAAATACACATGGTCGCCCACCTCAAACTCTAGAGGTCGTCTCCTCTGATCGGCGTAGCTCTTCTGACGACTCTGAGCCACAAGCAAGCGCTCTCTAATCGACTGAATCTTGCCCACAGCATCCTGAACCAAGTCTGGACCAATCACAGCTCTCTCCTTCAGATCATCCCAACAGATGGGTGATCTGCACCTCCTGCCATACAAGGCCTCGAACGGTGCCATCCCAATACTGGTCTGAAAGCTGTTATTGTACGCGAACTCTATCAGTGCCACGTGCTGATCCCAGCTGCCCCCAAAGTCGAGTACACATGCCCTGAGCATGTCCTCTAGGACCTGATTCGTCCTCTCTGTCTGCCCGTCTGACTGAGGATGATAAGCTGAACTGAAGGACAACTTCGTCCCCAAAGCCTGATGCAAACTCTGCCAGAATCTGGACACAAACCTCGGATCTCTGTCAGACACGATCGAAGCAGGAACCCCATGTAGACGCACAATCTCATCCAACTTCGCATCCTTGCGAACCTCAGGGATGTAGCACAGATATCCCTGGCATCCTTTCCTCAGAAAACGGAACGCCTGCATAGCTGATATGACTGGCGGCGAGCACGGGAGTCCATTCCCTGCTACAACTAGATGGGGCTGACCCGGCTCCTCAAAAGTGACTCTCGAAGCAGCACAATCAATATGGGCATGGTGCGCAGCAAGCCAATCCATGCCCAGAATCACATCAAAAGAAGTCATCTCCATCGGGATGAGGTTAGCACACAGAGTCCTATCTCTGACTAACACAGGACTATCTTTGCAAACAGAATTCAACAACATAGAAGAGTCCCTAACTAATGGACTATGCAAACACAACTCAACACCCAGAGGCACCACAGGCAAACCGAGCTCACCCACTAACTCAGCAGAAATAAAAGAGTGGGTGGATCCAGAGTCAAACAAACAGAAAACAGAACGAGATGACAGCTGGAGAATACCTGTGACAACTCTGTCAGTCGATCGGTCTCTCTCTCTCCAGCCATCGCGTACACTCTGGCCTGGCCCTGGGGCTTCTTCTGCTCAGCCCGGTCTCGATCTCTGGACCCTGAAGCAGACTCAACGGCTCTACCTCCAGAACTACCTCTGCTCCTCTCAGCCTGAGGGCAATCAGCAATCCTATGCTCCAAGGACCCACACTTGAAGCAGGCTCCAGACTTCCTGTAGCAGTCCTGGCCTCTATGAAACTTGCCGCAGACCCGGCACTTCGGAGCGGGAGCTGACGAAGACGAACCACCTCTATCTCGTGCGCGGTCTCCAGAGCGGTCTCCAGCTCGGTCTCCAGTAGACTGCTTCTTCTGAGAAGCAGACTGATCCCTCCTATCACTGTCATCGGACCTCTGCTTCCTCTTCTGGTCCTTCCCTCCAGACTGACGACCTCTCAAGTCAGCCTCTACCAACAGGGCGACATCAGCTACGTCCCTGAAGGTCTTGTGACGCAGCGGCGTCACAACAGAACGGATGTCTGGCCTCAAGCCACTCTCAAACTTCCTGGCCTTCCTATGCTCGTCAGGCTCAGGTGCAAACTTAGATAGGCTGATAAACTTCCGGACGTACTCCTCCACACTCATATCCCGACCCTGGCGCAGTCGGTTATACTCCAGGATGCGCTGATCCTTGTAGACGTCGGGGTAGAACTGCTTGTTGAACTCCCCAATGAACTGCTCCCACGTCCATGGCTGTGGGAACTTCCCCATCACTGACCTCCACCACTCCTTGGCTTCGGCCTTGAACAGAAAGGTGGCGAAGTCGACCTTCTGCTCCTCCTCAGAGCCCATCACCCGCAGCAAATCCTCCACCTCTGACAGCCAGTGGCTGGCCTCCTGGGGATCTCCTGCCCCATCAAATGACGGCGGCTTCAGCTTCATGAACTCCTGAAGCGCCTTCACGTTCCTCCTCTCCAGCATCCGCCCCAGCAGGGCCTGCTCCGCCAGCTGGTCCTCCTCCAGCTGGACCGCCCCCTGCAGCCATGGTCTGCATGAGCTGCGTCATAAACTGCTGAACAGCATCAGCCACATTCCCTGGAGGGTTATTAGCTCTTCTTGGCGGCATTCTGAAAGTCCAACACAAGCAGTTAAACTCAGACACTAATACTGACATTTCTGACTGACTGGCTAACTTAAAATCCCAGCAGATTAGAACCCAGAGCTCTGATACCTAAATGTAACACCCCCAAACACTGGCCTAGGAGTTAGGGGTATTACACGCCGCGTATTATTAGATAATAACGCAAGGCTCTAATAAACAGACTTAAACAGGTAATCAAATAAGGCCCAAACGAAATACTTCAATACAGTATTATCGAAGAGATGTTAAAACATCCCCAAAAGTCATTACAGAACCCACCAAACAGATGTCAAAAGCGGAAGCTTAACAAAATATGCCCAAAGGCTCAAATTCAATACAAAGGTCTCAAAAGAAGTTAAATACAAAGCAGCTAAACTCCAGAAGCTGAGGGGAGACGATCCTCGCTAATCAATCTGCAAAAGCGTTAGAAGTAGGGGAATGAGCACACAACTATGCCCAGTAGATGACCAACTTCATCAACCAGCATGCTCAAAACATTTACAGAATATTGACAAATCAGAAGGAGTCAAGAACCCATAAATATGTCAGAAACCAGAAGCAGAAGTCCATTCATTAAGGGACTAAACAGAGCAGAAGCAGACAGAAGCGGAAAAACAGAGTGGGACACTAGCGATCACAGCATACAGACAGAACGAGCAACCAGCTCGTGAACAGAACGAGGAAACCTCACTCGTAAACAGAACAGGTGTAAACACCCGTGAGCAGAACGGGGAACGTCACCCGTGAACAGAAGGATCCTACATAGCGCGCTACGAGACAGCGAAACCAGCCATCCAAAGGCTCAGACACAGAGATAACTAGGTCCCAAAACAGAAGCTTAAACACAGATAAGCATATGTGCACCAAAGGCACCAGAAAGCACATAGATGGCTTGGAAATCAGAAGGGGAATCCAACCCCGCAAACGGAAGTCAAAACGGAGCTCAAACGAGCAAGTTAAGGTCAAAACAGTACCCTGTCCGAACTTGTGTCCGGACATCAATGTTCGGACACAAGTCGAGACTCAGAAGGCGAAATCAGACAGATGTCCGAACTTGTGTCCGGACATCAAAGTTCGGACAGAAGTCGAACCTTAAAACAGAAGAAGAGTCAGAGGTGTCCGAACATCCAAGTTCGGACGGATGTTCGGACATCCTTCGGAAAACAGAACGTGGAGAGTCCGAACTTGTGTCCGGACATCCGATGTTCGGACACAAGTCGAAGCAAAATCAGAAGAATGCAGAAGGCTGTGTCCGAACTTCAAAGCTCGGACGGAAGTTCGGACACAGCGAAAACTTCAGAAAGTAAAAGCGCAGAAGGGCATGTCCGAACTTCAACGGTCGGACAGAAGTTCGGACACGCCGAAAAATGCAGAGAACAGAGGCGATTTTTACACAATCAGAGGTACAAAACCAATCCAAATCAGCACACACATTTACAAAACAACCTTGGGGGTTTAATCCATTGAAATGGCATTAAACAGACATAAACCACACCCAAACACAAAGATTAAATCAGTGAGTTAATTTGCAGAACCCAAACTCCCCAAGGCTGAACACACGGATCGAATCCGAAAGCCACCTACCTCAGTATACAGCAGACAAATTCCTCAATTCTGAATAGCAGAATCCAGCCCGAGTAGACCCTCGAACGCAGACCGAACGCAAACCAAAACACTGAGCGAACACAATTGCAATCCCAAATCAGAAACGCAACCAAAACCCCGAAACTGATACTGAAACCTGAACGGGAATACTATTCTCACCTGAATCTGACAGTAGGACAACGGATTCGCGGACGACGCCAACAGTAGAAGAGAATTGACAGAGAATGCGGAGTAGCCACTGATTCACAATCAGATTGCAGAGGGGAATTATTAAGCGAAAATCCTCAGAACCATAGAACCGAAGAATCAAAGAGAAAGCAATCTGACCACCCTACCTCGAAGAAACCAGCAATTCGCAAGGACTAGCAATCTGCAGTGGAACCTTGACAGCAGAATAATGAGGCTTGACTGATCGAGAGAAGGAACGGCTTTGAGAGAGAAGAGAGAGAGAGCAAGGAAGAGAGGAGCGTGAATGATCGTGAGAACGTGCTTTGAAGAGAGAGTAATTAAGAGAATATGGAATAAATAGGTTAGGGAATTAATATGAAGTTAACTTACCAGAAACTAAAACAGATGGGGAAAAAGACTTCCTCGTCCCCAACTTCTTTATTAAGGACTTCCATGTCCTAAATTCAGAATGAACCAACTTAACAAACCATAGTAACTTAAATAAATTAACCAAATCTTGGGTTATAACATCACCTCCCCCTTAAAAGAATTTCGTCCTCGAAATTAAAACATACCTACTGCTCGAAGAGAGCGGGAAACTTAGAACGAACTTCGCTTTCGACCTCCCAGGTCGCCTCTTCCTCTGACTGACCCGACCACTGCACCTTCACCAAGGGCATGGTCTTGCTCCTAAGCTTACGAACATCTCGGGCTAGAATCCTCGAAGGAACTGCCTCGAACGTGAAGTCCTCCCTCAACTGAAGCGGACTGAAGTCGATCACATGAGATGGGTCCGGAATATACTTCCTCAGCATAGAAACGTGGAACACACTGTGCACTGCTGCTAAAGACGGAGGCAGAGCCAAACGATAGGCAACCGGTCCGATCCTCTCTAGGATCTCAAAAGGACCCACAAAACGAGGGCTAAGCTTGCCTCTCTTCCCAAAACGAATGACTCCTCGAACTGGGGAAACCTTCAAATACACATGGTCGCCCACCTCAAACTCTAGAGGTCGTCTCCTCTGATCGGCGTAGCTCTTCTGACGACTCTGAGCCACAAGCAAGCGCTCTCTAATCGACTGAATCTTGCCCACAGCATCCTGAACCAAGTCTGGACCAATCACAGCTCTCTCCTTCAGATCATCCCAACAGATGGGTGATCTGCACCTCCTGCCATACAAGGCCTCGAACGGTGCCATCCCAATACTGGTCTGAAAGCTGTTATTGTACGCGAACTCTATCAGTGCCACGTGCTGATCCCAGCTGCCCCCAAAGTCGAGTACACATGCCCTGAGCATGTCCTCTAGGACCTGATTCGTCCTCTCTGTCTGCCCGTCTGACTGAGGATGATAAGCTGAACTGAAGGACAACTTCGTCCCCAAAGCCTGATGCAAACTCTGCCAGAATCTGGACACAAACCTCGGATCTCTGTCAGACACGATCGAAGCAGGAACCCCATGTAGACGCACAATCTCATCCAACTTCGCATCCTTGCGAACCTCAGGGATGTAGCACAGATATCCCTGGCATCCTTTCCTCAGAAAACGGAACGCCTGCATAGCTGATATGACTGGCGGCGAGCACGGGAGTCCATTCCCTGCTACAACTAGATGGGGCTGACCCGGCTCCTCAAAAGTGACTCTCGAAGCAGCACAATCAATATGGGCATGGTGCGCAGCAAGCCAATCCATGCCCAGAATCACATCAAAAGAAGTCATCTCCATCGGGATGAGGCTAGCACACAGAGTCCTATCTCTGACTAACACAGGACTATCTTTGCAAACAGAATTCAACAACATAGAAGAGTCCCTAACTAATGGACTATGCACACACAACTCAACACCCAGAGGCACCACAGGCAAACCGAGCTCACCCACTAACTCAGCAGAAATAAAAGAGTGGGTGGATCCAGAGTCAAACAAACAGAAAACAGAACGAGATGACAGCTGGAGAATACCTGTGACAACTCTGTCAGTCGATCGGTCTCTCTCTCCAGCCATCGCGTACACTCTGGCCTGGCCCTGGGGCTTCTTCTGCTCAGCCCGGTCTCGATCTCTGGACCCTGAAGCAGACTCAACGGCTCTACCTCCAGAACTACCTCTGCTCCTCTCAGCCTGAGGGCAATCAGCAATCCTATGCTCCAAGGACCCACACTTGAAGCAGGCTCCAGACTTCCTGTAGCAGTCCTGGCCTCTATGAAACTTGCCGCAGACCCGGCACTTCGGAGCGGGAGCTGACGAAGACGAACCACCTCTATCTCGTGCGCGGTCTCCAGAGCGGTCTCCAGCTCGGTCTCCAGTAGACTGCTTCTTCTGAGAAGCAGACTGATCCCTCCTATCACTGTCATCGGACCTCTGCTTCCTCTTCTGGTCCTTCCCTCCAGACTGACGACCTCTCAAGTCAGCCTCTACCAACAGGGCGACATCAGCTACGTCCCTGAAGGTCTTGTGACGCAGCGGCGTCACAGCAGAACGGATGTCTGGCCTCAAGCCACTCTCAAACTTCCTGGCCTTCCTATGCTCGTCAGGCTCAGGTGCAAACTTAGATAGGCTGATAAACTTCCGGACGTACTCCTCCACACTCATATCCCGACCCTGGCGCAGTCGGTTATACTCCAGGATGCGCTGATCCTTGTAGACGTCGGGGTAGAACTGCTTGTTGAACTCCCCAATGAACTGCTCCCACGTCCATGGCTGTGGGAACTTCCCCATCACTGACCTCCACCACTCCTTGGCTTCGGCCTTGAACAGAAAGGTGGCGAAGTCGACCTTCTGCTCCTCCTCAGAGCCCATCACCCGCAGCAAATCCTCCACCTCTGACAGCCAGTGGCTGGCCTCCTGGGGATCTCCTGCCCCATCAAATGACGGCGGCTTCAGCTTCATGAACTCCTGAAGCGCCTTCACGTTCCTCCCTCCAGCATCCGCCCCAGCTGGGCCTGCTCCGCCAGCTGGTCCTCCTCCAGCTGGACCGCCCCCTGCAGCCATGGTCTGCATGAGCTGCGTCATAAACTGCTGAACAGCATCAGCCACATTCCCTGGAGGGTTATTAGCTCTTCTTGGGGCATTCTGAAAGTCCAACAGCAAGCAGTTAAACTCAGACACTAATACTGACATTTCTGACTGACTGGCTAACTTAAAATCCCAGCAGATTAGAACCCAGAGCTCTGATACCACTAAATGTAACACCCCCAAACACTGGCCTAGGAGTTAGGGGTATTACACGCCGCGTATTATTACATAATAACGCAAGGCTCTAATAAACAGACTTAAACAGGTAATCAAATAAGGCCCAAACGAAATACTTCAATACAGTATTATCGAAGAGATGTTAAAACATCCCCAAAAGTCATTACAGAACCCACCAAACAGATGTCAAAAGCGGAAGCTTAACAAAATATGCCCAAAGGCTCAAATTCAATACAAAGGTCTCAAAAGAAGTTAAATACAAAGCAGCTAAACTCCAGAAGCTGAGGGGAGACGATCCTCGCTAATCAATCTGCAAAAGCGTTAGAAGTAGGGGAATGAGCACACAACTATGCCCAGTAGATGACCAACTTCATCAACCAGCATGCTCAAAACATTTACAGAATATTGACAAATCAGAAGGAGTCAAGAACCCATAAATATGTCAGAAACCAGAAGCAGAAGTCCATTCATTAAGGGACTAAACAGAGCAGAAGCAGACAGAAGCGGAAAAACAGAGTGGGACACTAGCGATCACAGCATACAGACAGAACGAGCAACCAGCTCGTGAACAGAACGAGGAAACCTCACTCGTAAACAGAACAGGTGTAAACACCCGTGAGCAGAACGGGGAACGTCACCCGTGAACAGAAGGATCCTACATAGCGCGCTACGAGACAGCGAAACCAGCCATCCAAAGGCTCAGACACAGAGATAACTAGGTCCCAAAACAGAAGCTTAAAAACAGATAAGTATATGTGCACCAAAGGCACCAGAAAGCACATAGATGGCTTGGAAATCAGAAGGGGAATCCAACCCCGCAAACGGAAGTCAAAACGGAGCTCAAACGAGCAAGTTAAGGTCAAAACAGTACCCTGTCCGAACTTGTGTCCGGACATCAATGTTCGGACACAAGTCGAGACTCAGAAGGCGAAATCAGACAGATGTCCGAACTTGTGTCCGGACATCAAAGTTCGGACAGAAGTCGAACCTTAAAACAGAAGAAGAGTCAGAGGTGTCCGAACATCCAAGTTCGGACGGATGTTCGGACATCCTTCGGAAAACAGAACGTGGAGAGTCCGAACTTGTGTCCGGACATCCGATGTTCGGACACAAGTCGAAGCAAAATCAGAAGAATGCAGAAGGCTGTGTCCGAACTTCAAAACTCGGACGGAAGTTCGGACACAGCGAAAACTTCAGAAAGTAAAAGCGCAGAAGGGCATGTCCGAACTTCAACGGTCGGACAGAAGTTCGGACACGCCGAAAAATGCAGAGAACAGAGGCGATTTTTACACAATCAGAGGTACAAAACCAATCCAAATCAACACACACATTTACAAAACAACCTTGGGGGTTTAATCCATTGAAATGGCATTAAACAGACATAAACCACACCCAAACACAAGATCAAATCAGTGAGTTAATTTGCAGAACCCAAACTCCCCAAGGCTGAACACACGGATCGAATCCGAAAGCCACCTACCTCAGTATACAGCAGAGACAAATTCCTCAATTCTGAATAGCAGAATCCAGCCCGAGTAGACCCTCGAACGCAGACCGAACGCAAACCCAAAACACTGAGCGAAACACAATTGCAATCCCAAATCAGAAACGCAACCAAACCCCGAAACTGATACTGAAACCTGAACGGGAATACTATTCTCACCTGAATCTGACAGTAGGACAACGGATTCGCGGACGACGCCAACAGTAGAAGAGAATTGACAAAGAATGCGGAGTAGCCACTGATTCACAATCAGATTGCAGAGGGGAATTAGAAAGCGAAAATCCTCAGAACCATAGAATCGAAGAATCAAAGAGAAAGCAATCTGACCACCCTACCTCGAAGAAACCAGCAATTCGCAAGGACTAGCAATCTGCAGTGGAACCTTGACAGCAGAATAATGAGGCTTGACTGATCGAGAGAAGGAACGGCTTTGAGAGAGAAGAGAGAGAGAGCAAGGAAGAGAGGAGCGTGAATGATCGTGAGAACGTGCTTTGAAGAGAGAGTAATTAAGAGAATATGGAATAAATAGGTTAGGGAATTAATATGAAGTTAACTTACCAGAAACTAAAACGGATGGGGAAAAAGACTTCCTCGTCCCCAACTTCTTTATTAAGGACTTCCATGTCCTAAATTCAGAATGAACCAACTTAACAAACCATAGTAACTTAAATAAAATTAACCAAATCTTGGGTTATAACATCACCTCCCCCTTAAAGAATTTCGTCCTCGAAATTAAAACATACCTACTGCTCGAAGAGAGCGGGAAACTTAGAACGAACTTCGCTTTCGACCTCCCAGGTCGCCTCTTCCTCTGACTGACCCGACCACTGCACCTTCACCAAGGGCATGGTCTTGCTCCTAAGCTTATGAACATCTCGGGCTAGAATCCTTGAAGGAACTGCCTCGAACGTGAAGTCCTCCCTCAACTGAAGCGGACTGAAGTCGATCACATGAGATGGGTCCGGAATATACTTCCTCAGCATAGAAACGTGGAACACATTGTGCACTGCTGCTAAAGACGGAGGCAGAGCCAAACGATAGGCAACCGGTCCGATCCTCTCTAGGATCTCAAAAGGACCCACAAAACGAGGGCTAAGCTTGCCTCTCTTCCCAAAACGAATGACTCCTCGAACTGGGGAAACCTTCAAATACACATGGTCGCCCACCTCAAACTCTAGAGGTCGTCTCCTCTGATCGGCGTAGCTCTTCTGACGACTCTGAGCCACAAGCAAGCGCTCTCTAATCGACTGAATCTTGCCCACAGCATCCTGAACCAAGTCTGGACCAATCACAGCTCTCTCCTTCAGATCATCCCAACAGATGGGTGATCTGCACCTCCTGCCATACAAGGCCTCGAACGGTGCCATCCCAATACTGGTCTGAAAGCTGTTATTGTACGCGAACTCTATCAGTGCCACGTGCTGATCCCAGCTGCCCCCAAAGTCGAGTACACATGCCCTGAGCATGTCCTCTAGGACCTGATTCGTCCTCTCTGTCTACCCGTCTGACTGAGGATGATAAGCTGAACTGAAGGACAACTTCGTCCCCAAAGCCTGATGCAAACTCTGCCAGAATCTGGACACAAACCTCGGATCTCTGTCAGACACGATCGAAGCAGGAACCCCATGTAGACGCACAATCTCATCCAACTTCGCATCCTTGCGAACCTCAGGGATGTAGCACAGATATCCCTGGCATCCTTTCCTCAGAAAACGGAACGCCTGCATAGCTGATATGACTGGCGGCGAGCACGGGAGTCCATTCCCTGCTACAACTAGATGGGGCTGACCCGGCTCCTCAAAAGTGACTCTCGAAGCAGCACAATCAATATGGGCATGGTGCGCAGCAAGCCAATCCATGCCCAGAATCACATCAAAAGAAGTCATCTCCATCGGGATGAGGTTAGCACACAGAGTCCTATCTCTGACTAACACAGGACTATCTTTGCAAACAGAATTCAACAACATAGAAGAGTCCCTAACTAATGGACTATGCACACACAACTCAACACCCAGAGGCACCACAGGCAAACCGAGCTCACCCACTAACTCAGCAGAAATAAAAGAGTGGGTGGATCCAGAGTCAAACAAATAGAAAACAGAACGAGATGACAGCTGGAAAATACCTGTGACAACTCTGTCAGTCGATCGGTCTCTCTCTCCAGCCATCGCGTACACTCTGGCCTGGCCTTGGGGCTTCTTCTGCTCAGCCCGGTCTTGATCTCTGGACCCTGAAGCAGACTCAACGGCTCTACCTCCAGAACTACCTCTGCTCCTGCTCCTCTAAGCCTGAGGGCAATCAGCAATCCTATGCTCCAAGGACCCACACTTGAAGCAGGCTCCAGACTTCTTGTAGCAGTCCTGGCCTCTATGAAACTTGCCGCAGACCCGGCACTTCGGAGCGGGAGCTGACAAAGACGAACCACCTCTATCTCGTGCGCGGTCTCCAGAGCGGTCTCCAGCTCGGTCTCCAGTAGACTGCTTCTTCTGAGAAGTAGACTGATCCCTCCTATCACTGTCATCGGACCTCTGCTTCCTCTTCTGGTCCTTCCCTCCAGACTGACGACCTCTCATGTCAGCCTCTACCAACAGGGCGACATCAGCTACGTCCCTGAAGGTCTTGTGACGCAGCGGCGTCACAGCAGAACGGATGTCTGGCCTCAATCCACTCTCAAACTTCCTGGCCTTCCTATGCTCGTCAGGCTCAGGTGCAAACTTAGATAGGCTGATAAACTTCCGGACGTACTCCTCCACACTCATATCCCGACCCTGGCGCAGTCGGTTATACTCCAGGATGCGCTGATCCTTGTAGACGTCGGGGTAGAACTGCTTGTTGAACTCCCCAATGAACTGCTCCCACGTCCATGGCTGTGGGAACTTCCCCATCACTGACCTCCACCACTCCTTGGCTTCGGCCTTGAACAGAAAGGTGGCGAAGTCGACCTTCTGCTCCTCCTCAGAGCCCATCACCCGCAGCGAATCCTCCACCTCTGACAGCCAGTGGCTGGCCTCCTGGGGATCTCCTGCCCCATCAAACGACGGCGGCTTCAGCTTCATGAACTCCTGAAGCGCCTTCACGTTCCTCCCTCCAGCATCCGCCCCAGCTGGGCCTGCTCCGCCAGCTAGTCCTCCTCCTGCTGGACCGCCCCCTGCAGCCATGGTCTGCATGAGCTGCATCATAAACTGCTGAACAGCATCAGCCACATTCCCTGGAGGGTTATTAGCTCTTCTTGGCGGCATTCTGAAAGTCCAACAGCAAGCAGTTAAACTCAGACACTAATACTGACATTTCTGACTGACTGGCTAACTTAAAATCCCAGCAGATTAGAACCCAGAGCTCTGATACCACTAAATGTAACACCCCCAAACACTGGCCTAGGAGTTAGGGGTATTACACACCGCGTATAAGAATTTGTGTAATGTTGAGGAGGTTTTTTGTGAATGATTTAAGGAGTTTAATGGATGTCTTATGGGGTGTTGGAAGTGCCAAATGTGGTTAGAACATACTAGGGCACTATGAAGTGAAGTTTGGTGTTAAATGAGCAATTAAAAACAAGGGTCTGGAGCAGACCGACCTTGGGACCGGACCTGCAAGGTCGGTCGAGCCTAGTTTACCCTGCGAGAAATGGTCTCTGGAATGGACCGACCTTGGGGATCGGACTTGCAAGGTCGGTCGGACATGGATTTTTGGTACGGATTAAATCTCTGGAATAGACTGACCTTGGGACCGAACTTACAAGGTCGGTCATGCCTAAATCTTTGTACGTAAGTGAGTCTCGGGAATCGACCGATCTTGGGACCGAACTTGCCAAGATCGGTCGGGCCTGAAATTTCAAAGGGGAAAAACTCTCGGTAATAGACCGACCTTGTGGACCGAACTTGCAAGGTCGGTCGGAGTAGAATTTTCTGACGGTAATATGTTCTGGAATGGACCGACCTTGTTAATAAGGTCGGTCGGTAAGGTCGGGTCGGCCAAAACTTGTTAAAAAAAAAAGAAAAATCAAACAAAGTTGCTTAAGTATTAACCCTAGGGGTATAATGAAGGTAATCAAGGGTGAGTTTAGGCATAGAACCTGTCATACAATCATGTAAATGCTTAGTAGCCGGAGGTTAAATAAGTTTAATAACCGACATTATTAATTATGTTTAGGGACTACGCTTGGCGGGTCACGTTCGCAGCAAGAACCAAGGTATGGTTTTCTTGCAGTCTGTTGCCTACCGATTTACACCCGGCTTGTGTGTTGTTTGTTTTTTTTTTCTGTGTGTTTATGACCTTGTAAGACTTAAGTCATGTAACGAGTTTACGGTTGTTTATATTATGATGTTGTTAAGATGTGACTCATTTCCCTTGCGTGTGTGTCTAACAAGACTTAACCACTTGTTGTGATTTGTTTATTGAGTTCACTGTTGAACATCTAACAAGTGCTAACCGGGGGTGAGGAGTCCGGTAGTTCTGGCCACGCGTGTGAGTATGGGAGTCGATGTCATAACCGGTTCGATTCTCTTTGTATGTTATGGTTGTTTTCCATTTTGGTTTTCAACCTTCCCTTTAGCTATCCAAGGCTATTTTACTGACTCACGTCGGGCCACAGGGGCATACTATGTTTTGTTCGGTGTGCTTGGATCACTATATCTGACGCACCTTTGTGTTAACATATTCGTTCAATTTACAGGACGGTAACGAGTTATGTCAAGCTTAGCATGAGTTTGGCAACATTCTCTATACTCTCCATGGGATCTAATTGTGTTGGTTCGCTCCCTAAAGGATTCGTTCTTGTATGTTATGTGTGATGTTGTTATGCAATACTCTTGCTATGATATATATGTTGTATGTTAAAAATGAATGCCATGTCATCATGACAAATAGTTGCGCGTATCCCGGTAGCCGATGGGCTGCGCGTTAATTATACCAGCCAAGGGTTGCTGACCCCCTCGGGGGCTCCATATTTATATTTGCAGGATGATGATCGAAGAGGCGGAATGGCTTTAGATCTTAGGTTATGAGTACTTTGGTTATTTTTGGATGTTGAGCCCGGGATGCGCCTGTGCTCCCGTGGCGATATTTTTGGTACCGTTTGTATTACAGTGACGGTCGTTGACAGTTGACAATGGAGTTTATTTGTACAGTTTACAGTGATGGATGTTGCTAAATACTCGGTATGTTGGTTATGTATATGGATGTTAGTGCCTAATGCTCGAGAGTCTGATCATTAGACCGATACACTTGTATTTATTCTGCCTTGTTAACCACGTGGGTGGCTAACGGCGTTGTAGCACCGAATCATTTAGTTATTGTTTAGTTGTTATTTTTCTGCGATTTCAATTATTGCTAAGTGTGTAGTAGGGGTGTTACAAAAGTATAACAACATTATATAATATATACGTACCTAGGTGTATATATAAATGTCATCACATGTTCGTAAGTATAACTATGTAAATTATCTCGTATAACAAAATGGTTAGGCAACATGCATGCGCGCACGTAAACGTTATTTCCGCATGCATGCATCTCGACAATTACATGAACAATGTGAGAATGTAACTTCCATGTAATAAATATTATTACCGTAGCAATTATTACATACCCGTAGGATATGACGAGTAGTTGGAATCTAAATCCCTAAGATTAACAAATATCAAGTTGAACAACAGATCGACTAAGGGTTAGCTACGGGATGGAAGTAAGGGTTGGATCTAGGATGATTAAGTGAGTTTGAATTGTATATACTAATATGAGAACAACATATGTACAAGAGGTACGAGTTGGTAGACACGAGTCTTGGGAGCACTAGAAACTACGCGGGGTTGTTACGCGAGTGTCGACGGTGTACGGTATGTTTATTGTGTGGTCTAAACCTCTGAGGGAAGCCTCGGTTCGGGTTTGGTTGACTATGTGACAAGAGCGATATGTTTGTTATGCATGACTGTGTGGATTATTTATAAGGTTGGTAAGCGATTGTTATTGTGCGCGACATCTTCGGACAATGTTACTATGATTTTTTATACGGTTGGAATGCTAATATTCGGGAACTTTATCCCTAACTGACCTAAGTAAAACACTTAGGAACGAGACTCGGGATCCCCAGTCTCTAGAGCTTAAATACTCAAACATGACCATAACCTAGACTATGTCTAGGGAAGTATATAAGACTTCAAAGGTAATAATGGTAAAGACTTCTTTAAGACCTATGTATTTACTTAGGGCAGTTGATTAAGGATTAATTATACAATGGAGAGTGTTGGTTATGGTAAATGGTATGGGAATCCAATTAGTTTTGACTAGTTGGTTGCGCATTGGTGATCACCGGAGTATAACGTCCGTATCGGACTGACTCCCTCTATATTCCGACGGGCCTAGATAGACTGTTGGACAAGGTGCCGACTTTGGCACACGACTTCGGCCATTCATGGACGCCTTTATTAGGCAAGTGGAAGCCCGGGATCGAATAATCCTTGGCAATGAGCACTTCGTGTGTACGGGAGGACTACTGTCCAGTAGGTTATTTCCGGGTTGTCCTAACATGACGCCCAATGGTGTTGAGAGTAAGACTAAATGGTGATTAACATAATTTAAAGTAAAAACTACTAACATCTCGATGGAAGTATCTACGCGTTTGTATGAATGTTTATAGCACAAGGTATTTGGTATGTCGTGGATTGTATGTAATGTATGGATTGTCACTTTGATGGATTACTGTATGCTTATGCATGTTATTTACTGCCGTTATATAAAATGTAAAATGAACCAGCATGTAATCAACCTCATGTTCAGACGGCTAATTGACCTAAGTGACCTAAAGGGTCTAGGATTACACTTTAGCATACCAGCATATAGTTTGCTGAGCCACTTTTGGGGCCAACACATTTCAGGTTGTGGATCGGGACATGAAGCCGGAGTGCGGGAATATGGGTAGACGACCTCGACTTTTATTTATCGCATGTTTAATATTAAATCGGTTAGCACGTTGAAATTCTGGGAACTCTTTAAATGCTCACTTGTCATAGGTATTGGTTTGTATATAGGATAATGTAATAAATATCTCGTTCATCACTGTGGTTAGTTGTTGTTGTTCATTGTTAGATTACGGTTATGCTTCTTTACTCGCATGGGCGAGTAATGGCATGTGACACCCAAGTGGGGATTAATGTAGTTTAACTTCCGCTGTGAGACGTCTCTAATTATTCTACGTGAGTGATTATACGAGAGTGATTATTACGAGATTAGCGAGTGGGGTGTTACAATCATTGAACCCAAGCCGTTTAACCCATTTAAATACAATACATTGTTTTTTTGCAGAATGATCAGTCATCCATAAAAGCGTGCACATGACTTTCATTTATTTCGAATCATCGTATACCGTTTTTTCAAATGTCAACATTCTGTTAAATGGGTCAATAATCTCAATCCATAGCCGTAATTTGTGCGGATGAAATAGTATGAATGGTGGAGTTTGCGCGACTAATGATTGACATAGTATTTAGGTTTTCATACAAAGAGTGAATGGTGAATATAGATGGCTTAGACAATGTATTTGGATTTATAAAATAATTATTTGTGTGGCCTTAAAGAAGCTATAGTATTTTTGTTTGCTATTATACTAATGGTTATAGAATTAATGCATATCCAAGTAAAATATATACATATTTATTTATTTTTAATTAAATTAAGTAAACGGGTCGGGTTGAATTCGGGTTAGGACCCTTATCCCATACCCAACCCATATATTTAATAGGTAACCCATACCCGACCCAAAATTAAATGGGTCAATAATCTTAACCCATACCCGCTATTTACGGGTTGGGTAAAAATTGCCACCTCTAAATGTTTGGGATATGTGGAGCTATAAGAGTGACCAAAGCTGCAACTTACGCCTTCTCTTGGACTTGCCTTCTTTGTCTTAAAGTCGTTTGGCTACTTTGCCTTGATCTTGCTTTTGGACGTTGGATTTAGAACTTTTGAAGTCATCTCTTCTTTTGGTTTTAGAATGGGATTTCTTTTAGGCTTTTCAGTTTTTCCTTGCATTCCTACCCTTTTTCGGGGTTCTTGTGGTTCCCGTTTTTCAACTTCGAGAGCTATTTTTGATGTGAGCTCCTTGGATCCTGTGTCGCTTTGGGACCATTTGCGGATCATTTTATCGTCTTGGTAGCGGCGTTGCTTCTTTGGACTTGTGAAGTTGTTGTCCAGGAGTCGGGCTCCTTGCTTCCTTTGGTCACTGGGTTGGTTATTCATCATTGGCTGGCTTGTTTTGTGGAGCTTGTAATGTTGCGGAAAGAGGAGATATATGAAAAGCTCAGCGGGGGTGCCTAGGGTATAGTGTAACACCCATCTCGGTAATCACGTAATAATCCCTCACGTAGCAATAATAAACACTCTCACAGCGGAAGAAGTAATGATAAATAATCTACACACGGGTGTCACTTGCCATCACTCGCCCATGCGAGTGATAAAGCAAAACGAAATACAATAACTGAACAACGATAATAAATAAACTCTGTGGTGATAACGAGATACCGCCTATACAATAGACTAAATCCCAAAAGCATACCAACAACAATGAGCATCTAACCGTATCCCGAATATGTACAACATCATCATAAGTAAGTTTAACGTCTAGACTAATACAGTAGGAAGTTCCGTGCGGTAATAAAAAACAAAAGCCCTAGCTACCCGGGTCCCGCACTTCGGCTTCATCAATAATCATCAACCTGCAAAAAGCCGTGTAGGCTCAGCGATAAACGCTGAGTATGCTAGGCTTGGAGGACCCTAGTGGTCACTTAAGTCATTATTAACCGTCTTTGCATTAGATTCATTTCATGCTTTGCCGGTTTACAATTTATATTGAAAGTTGTAGAAGCATAAGTAAACACACAACATTCATGTAAAGTCGAAGGCGGTAAAATGCGTAGTCGCTTATCACAATCGATACACATCATAACAACCAGCCCCCCGGGCCCTCCCATAACATTGTAATTTTAGTTAGCCTATTCGGGTGTCAAATTAGGACAACCCGAAATAAATCACATGGATGGTAGTCCCACGTACACACGAAGGTGCTCATAATGCCAAGGATCAGAAGATCCCGAGACTCTCACTTTGCCTTTTTAAAGGCGTCCTTAAATGGCCAAGGGCCTGGTTCCAATTGTAACACACTCTGCCTGACGATCTATGTAGGTTCATCAGGATTTCACAAGAGTAGACCCGATCCGGGTGTTAACTCTAGAGATCTCTATGCGCAACCAGTAGCTGGTGGCTATCTGTGTTTATATATATCATCACACTCATTCACACTCCAACACTTGATTAAAATTAATCAGTTACCTAAAGTATAGTTTTTAGGTCTGGAGAATTCATTTATTTCTTCGCTGCCCTGTGGGTCTTACGCATACCTAGAAGTAATCTAGGTCGTATTCATGTTCGAGTCCAAGCTCTAGAGATCGACGATGTCGTATCTCATTCCTAAGTATTTTACTTAGGTTATTATTTACATAATTATAATACTATGAGTATTATTTAAGTAACGGCAGTCACAACACATTGCTCGTATATGTATGTTTATATAAGTAGATCTATAGTGGACGTAATATTAGCCCGATGGGCATTCGCGCATAATAATTAAATGCGAGTAAACAAGCAGATAGCACAAATCATTCCATGTGTACGCACTGAAATACCCCAAACTTAAATGTGTTAATAAATTGTGTAATTATGATATTCTAGGGATAATTAAGTCTTTAAGAATATTGGTGAAGAAAGAGAAACCAAAAGAAAAAGGAAAACGCATAAAAGTCACAAAACATAAAAACACGCGTTATGAACCATAGGAGGTATATAACCTCAAATATGGTCCTAAATGGATTCCTAGTACTTGGTTACATACAAAGAACATGTGGGAAAATCCCGAAGACGACGGATCCATATAGTGGATCAAAAACGTAAACGAAACCTTAAAACACATTTTCGAGAAACCCGGAAAATGTGATTTTAAGTGGTCTAATGGACTAGTAAAAAAATTATAGTTGATCATATAACTATAATTAAACATTAATGAAGGTCTAAGAACCATTAAAATTAAAGAAACGGAAAACAAATCCGGAAAACGCCCCGGTTAGTGAATAGTGCCAAACAGGGACTTATGGGGTGTTAATTGCTAAATGACCAAAGTGCTCCTCACTCATTTTGTAAAAATATGGCCTCCTGCTCTATACACTCACGTTTTGTTCCCCTCTCACAATTGATTTCTCTATTAGTGACATAAAATAAAAAGAATAAAGCAAATAGTACATATTCACTTTAGATTTTCTCTTTCTTCTATTCCCTCCTTCTCTTACGATTTTTCTGCCTCTCTCCCAGAATTCTCTCTGCTCCTTCACCCTTCAATGGTGATTTCACCATCCTCTCAACCAGCTCAACTTCCTTCTTCATTTCCAAGGCTAAATCTAAGCCAAACACCAAAAAAAATTACTTATTCTTGCTCACCTCATCTTAGAGCTTCTTTCCCTCTTTTCAAAATCTGAAAATATTGAAGTTGAACTCCATGGATGTAGCTCCTTTTTAAGGTAGGAGCACCATTTCTAGAGCTAGAATCTCCTTGTTGTCTTAAGGTAAGAAAAAACTTCAAAATCACCTTCTTCTTCCCAGTTCTTTCATGGCCGGTTTTCCCAAGTGTTGAACTCCTTCTCCTTCTTGTGCCAGCCAAATTTTGTTGTCTAAAGAGGGGCTGGAGCTTGTTTGTTTTGTTGCCCAAAATACTCCATTGGAGACTAGAAGGTAATTCCCTCCTTTTAGTGCTTTAAACACTCTCTTGCTGTAGGATGGTTTCAAGAGCTTAAGTGATCTCTTAATACTCATTATTGTTCCATTGGAAAATGGTCTTTAGCTTAGCAAAATAACCCCACATGACCGGTTGTAAAACAAGAACAAAGAGGAAAGAAAGAGCAAGAAAGAAAGGAGGAAAGAAAGGAATAGAAACCAAGAAATTCTAAGGTAAATTGGCTTACCTTTGGAATTGATTCTTGAATGCAATGTGAGGTTAAAGTTATATAGCTTTAGAGTTGTTTGTGTTAGTGTAGTTGTGATCAAGAAAAGATTGATGAAAAATGGAGTTATTTTAGTTGTTTATATTTATGTTTAAGGTACTTGGAGCCAAGTTGTTTAAGTTGATTTAACCTTGGTTATATTGTGGAGAATGTGCTGAAATTGATGTGTGGTTAGTATCTAGGATGAATGTGGTTATTGAAATTGACTTAGGTGAGTGAAATGATGCTTGTGGGCATGCTAGAATTGTAGGGAAACTATGGCGAATTTTCGGTAGAAAATAAGTGTGTTAATGGTATTTTTGAGTAAAAATGACCTAGGGGATTGCTAGGTAATTGTAATGATCAATTGAGTAACTAATCACCTTAGAGCTATACCTTGAAGGAAAATATGTAGTTTGGGAAAACTTGGAGTGGTAATAATGTAGGGTGTTATGAGAATGTATTGGAGTGCATTCGTGGGTATAATGTGGTAAATGGGGAGTTTAGTGTGTTAAGGAAGAGGAATAAGTTATAAGGGATTAGTATGACCAAAATGTGTGAGAGTAATGGAGTATAACTAATTGTAAGGAAAACCATTGAGGTGGTAAAGATTGAAGTAAAAATCTGCAAGTTCTAGGAAACTAAGTATAATGTGTTAGGAATTATGAGTGGGAAATGGTGAATGATGATCAAATTAAGTGACAAGGTTGTTCAATGGTTTAGGAAGGTTTAAAGCATAATTATGGAGTTAGAACATGCTTAAATGTTCGGGGAAAGATTAGAGAATAAATGAGTAAGAAATGATGTTAGGATAGCAATATCAAAGTGAAAAATGTAACAATATGTTACAGGGTCCGGGACTTAGGTCTAGGAAGAAGTCCCGGACCAACACCTAAAAAACTGCCAAAAATTGCCTGTAACATTGGTCCGGGACTTGGGTCTTGCATTAAGTCCCGGACCACCCTCAAAATCAGTCCGAAATTAAGGTATACAACTGGTCCGGGACCTACCTCCAGTACAAAGTCCCGGACCTATACTTAAATTTTGCCGAAAATAGAAAATCAACTGGTCCTGGACTATAGGTCCAGACCTAGTCCCGGACCACACTAAAAATCAAGTTTAAGGTTAGAAATGGCATTTAATAATGGGGATTGTTAGGTATTGTTGTTATATTATTGTTTAGGATTTGTTTGGTGACTTATAATGGTCATTAGGTGTGTGAATAAGTGTACGAGATAATGAGAAGTGAGTAACTTATGAGGAAGTGTTTGAATTACAAGGAGTTAGTAGTTGTTAATCGGGTATCATTAGAGATGCTATGAACTAGGCTAATTACAGATAATTAATCACCCGATTCCATGAATATTGTAGGACTTGAATAGTCGGACTCCGGAGGAAAGTCGACAACCAGCAAACGATGGTGAAAGGTATGGTTTTCTTGAAATCTGTGTCCTGTCGAGTTATACTCGGCTTGTGTGCTTGTGTGTTTTAATGGATGTTTACGACCTTATAAGATAAGAATGTAATGAGTTTACGGTATTTGATTATGTGGCGTTTTGCTTCCGATACCGTCTAACCTCGAGGGAGTGTTAACCCCGTTAGCTTCCCAACACTAGGATCACATGAGAGAACGGTATTCGGGTTTAACGTTCTAACCAACGGAACGTTCTAACTACGGCTATGATTGTGTTAATTGTGAATGTTGTGTGTGGATGTATCTACCTCCCCTGTGTGTCTAACTGGACCTGAATAACTACAATGTGACATGATGTGATAAGTTCCATAAGGGAACTTTTAACCAACGTATAACTTGGGGGGTGAGAAATCCGGGTGTCCGGTCGCGCGTGAATGTATGGGAGTTGATATCTATAGCAGATTCAACTCTCTCCCTGTTTCATTGTTTTCCTTCTTGGAATTCAATCTCCCACGAGCCTCATAAATGGCTCTCCTGCCTTGACTTATGATCGGGGTTAGGGGTATGTGTACGGTGTGTTCGGATCTATATTATATCCGACATATCTTAAGTAAAGTATACGTTCTCTAAGAAGAATGGTAATATGTTATGTAATGAGCTCGACATGAGAATGAAGATATTCTCTAGAGTCTAAAAATTGGCTAACCCTTGTTTCGGTCCGAGTCCTCACGTGACTCGTTCCTAAGTCATGTTGTGCGTATGTTATTGTGTGATGTATGACGATATGTTCGTCAGTTCATACCCCTCTATCAATTTAACCAATTAGGCAATACATTGAGAGAATTTGTAGAAATTCGAGTCAGAAACTCGTATGAACCCTAAGTCGATAACCCAGAATCGAAATCCCTAAGCCGTACATTATAATTGACGAAATTGATATCATTGCAACCGGCTTTTAATTTCAAATCCAACGAGACAAAAATCAACGAATTTGGTTCTGTAGATCTTGAGAAAACGGCGAAAACGTAATCGGCATTCAACTGGGTTTTCGCTAAAGAACTCGACCAATCTGGGCTGTCCGATCGTAGTTAGGAGAAACGGACGGCCGAGATTATAACGTAGGTAATTAGTAATATATTTAGTAATATAAATTCCAGAATAAAACTCTAACTTGTTGATTTATATAATGGTCTTCCTTAATGTATTTTGACACGAAATTTTAACCATAGATTCCATATAAAATCCAATTTATTTTTATGTAAATTAATATGGGTTTTGAGTTTTTAAACGCAATATAATTTTTGTAAGTTCTGAGTATTATGGATTTATTTAGATAATTAACAAAGAGATTTTTATGAAATAAAAATTTTATAATATGTATAAAATATCATAGTTACTATAAATTAAATTTGAGCATTTTTGGACAAGAGGAAATAGGTCTAAAAATTGTAATTATGGAATTTTCATAAGTTATTTTATAATCTATGATTTTTAATGTAACAAAAAATTAAAGTATAGTTGATTAATAAACTTTATAGGCTGGGAATAATATAATAAGACTAAACTAACATTTAATACAGAATATTAATGAAATACCCCGAACCTAATTAATACTTGTTTATTATTAAATAATGGAGAATTGATCTAGAAACAAATCATTTTAGTTATGCATGCTAATCTATACATGCTAACGTTACGTGAATTAATATTATTACACGTGCGCATGCAAACTCACGCAGGCGAACGTCACGAAAAACAGTCGTTTTACCGTAAACGCTAACGGGCGTAATGTTACTAAAAGTATTAACGTACTTGTACGAACGTTCATGTACGATTATTAACAAGGATTAAACTTCTTGCATAACTAGCTCGATAGAAAGAGCGTCAACAAGAAAAGAACAATACCAACGTGTATACAAACGAGCAACGTAAATACTTTACGAATGCCTAAGCATCTATAAATGCTACAATAAATTGAAATACACACTTCTATAAATGTAACAACTTATGTTACACCTATTGTATATATTATGAAGATATAATAACTCATCAAATGAAATACCCCGAACTTAAATATAGGGATTAAAATTAATCTAATACGTATTTAGGGGCCTAATGGTACCTAATTAATATTGGTAAGGAAAATAAATCCAAAAGAAATAAAGAAACGCTTAAAAAGCGAAAAACGCTAAATAAGCGTTAAATAACCATAAGAGGTATGAGACCTCGGTTAGCGTATTATAGGGATTCTAAAGGTTTAATAAGACCTAAATAATATATGGGAACAACTCCCGAAGAAAACGGATCCAAATAATGTATTAAAGCGCTAATAGAGCTTTAGCACGTTTTTCGAGAAAACCCGAAAACGTGACTTTAAGTGGTCAAACGGACCCGTAAAGATTATAAGTCATTAAATAAATATTATTAAGCATTTATGGAAGCTTAATAACCAATAAAATCAATAAAACGAGGAAATAGTGAAAACTGTCAAAAACGGGAAGTTTGTGGGTAGAAACATAAATAAACCAAACTAGTGTGTCCACTTTCATAAATAAAATTTTAAAAACCCACAAAGGGCTGTGTACAGCCGGTTCCCTTCCCTCTCACACACAACAATAAGTAAATAAATAAAGGAGAAAAGAAAGAAGAAAGAAAAGAATACAAAAAGGTAAAAGAACACTCTCTTTCCTCACTTTTCTTCTCTCTCTCCTATTCTTTCCTTTCCCCATCGATTCCTCCCTTCTCTTTCCTCTGGTATGGGCGATTTCTTGAAGCTCCACAAGCCTCCCATGGCTTCCCTTCTTCTACCTCATGCTCAAGCCACATTTGAGCTCCAATCACAAAAATAATTACATATTTGTAATCCCCTCATCCCTCTATCATTCTCTCTTTTCAAAATTCGAAAAGGATGAGTTTCATCTCCATGGGTTTTCCCCATTCAAAGAGAAAATGGCACCAATGTAAAGCTTGGAGTCTCCTCTTCCAACAAGGTAAAAATCTACATGAAAAACTCATGTTTCCCCCATCTCCTTTCATAACCGATTTTTACCCATATGTGATACCTTGTTTTCTCTCTCTCTCTTTTGAGCAAAATATCAACCTAGCAATGGTGGTGGATTCACCTTCTCGAACCAAGGGCAACCCCTATTCTAAAACTCTCCAAGGTAAAACCCAGAAATCTTGTTTTAAGCATTTATATGAACTAACATTAATTAAGGGGTTGGTATATTAATTATAGTTGTTTTGTGTTCATTGGGTGATGGGAATGGAGTTTGGCAACTCCATTCCCCACATGGCCGATTTGGGCAAGAAAGAAAGAAGAGGAGAATTGGGAAAAGAATGAAGGAATTATAAGCTCAAGGTAAGAGCTCTTTACTAAGGTTAATTTTCATGCATTAGAGCAATGGAGTGGGGAACAAGTAAAAGAACCTAAACTATTGCATTGGTATGGAGCTTATGAAGTTTTGAGTATTTGGGAACTAGTGAGTAAATTGTAGGCCTTAGAGCCAAGTACATTGTGTATGAGTATTAGTATTGATGTTGATGGAGTATTGGTGTATTGGGATGGATTATATTTTGTATGTGTGCTGGTAGAACCCTTGTGGTTTGGCTGGATTAGGAATGAGTTTGATGAGAAAGTGCATATGGGAGCAAGTAAGAATTATAGGGGAGACTATGTCGAATTTTACCTAGGAATTTGAGGACTTAGATACATTTGGAACAGGTCTTGGAAAATTAAAATGAGTGGTTTAGTAGCTTGTAACAGATTTGGATAAGAGGTTGTAAATGGGACGGAATTAGGTTGTGAGTGATGTATTTTGAATGCGAGGAGTAGCATTAGTTGAGGAAGTAATGGAGGTTAGAAGTTGAGTGATAAATCGGTAGCATGGTAGTGGAAACCAAATCTGTAGCAAAGTGTAAAAATGCCTTGGAGAAGTTAGGCAACTAGTGTGTAAGAATTGGTAAATGAATGTTGGACTTGGGTATAGATGGTACAATTGCTTGGAAGTGAATTGGCAAGTAAGAGAGGGTATTTGGGATGCTA
This sequence comes from Limonium bicolor, assembly GCA_023374045.1. Lineage (NCBI taxonomy): Eukaryota > Viridiplantae > Streptophyta > Magnoliopsida > Caryophyllales > Plumbaginaceae > Limonium > Limonium bicolor. The sequence continues at coordinate 149,299,548 of CM041776.1, read as the reverse complement.
GGAGTGACATTGGTAGAGGAAGTATGGATGATAGAAGTTGGTTTAAAAATCTGTAGCAATGAAGAGACAAAATAGGTATAAGTGCTGGAATGAAGTGAGGAAAATTGTGTAGTGGATTGATGGATTTGGTAAGGGATTGGTGGATGAACTAAGGCAATTTGGAGGGAAAGCTTCTGGAATCGACCGGACTGCGACAGGACTTGCAAGTTCGGTCGGACCAGAAAAATTCTCCCGTCTGTAACCTACTGGAATCGACCGGACTTGCGACCAGACTTGCAAGTTCGGTCGGCCAGAAAAAAATTTCCGTCTTGTAAGCTACTGGAATGGACCGACCTTGCGACCGGACTTGCAAGGTCGGTCGGGCTAAAATTTTCCGTTAAGTAACTCTCTGGAATGGACCGACCTTGGGACCGAACTTGCAAGGTCGGTCGGCCCTGGAATTTTCACCCGATGTAGCCTACTGACTTGGACCGAACTTGCAAGGTCGGTCGCAAGTTCGGTCGGGTCAAAACTTACAGAAAAAAAAACTATAGGTTATAAACTAGTATATATATATATGTACCCACCTATACATATGTATATATATATATATGTAAGTAAATCATGGATAAGTAAAGAAAAGGAAGTAAATGGAATATAAGTGTAAGGAATGTAAAACTTAGTAAGTATGAATTAGGAAATGTAAGAGTAATCGAATTGAGTTCATGATAGTTAGAGTAATCATTCGGTTATATGTATATCATAGGAATTTGATTTGTGAACACCGGAGGAACATTGGGATACAAGTACAACGGTGAAAGGTATGATTTCTTCATGCCCTGTATCCTAATCTGGTTACCCCGATTTGTGTGCTTATTTGATCACCTAATAAGATAAATGCATGAATCGGACTATATTGCACCTACTCGTGCTTGTTTACATTGTTCTTGATATTTGCCTCGAACAATAGTTTGTATAATTCATGAAATATATGAATGATGATGAAGTGTACGTATTTTGTAGTGTACTTGTATATTGTAATGTATTTCGTATGTATGTGTATATGTGTATTGTATTATTGTGGCTTGAATGTTGACTTCTGCTAATTCCTAACTACCTAGCTCCTAACTTAAGTGAGTAAACCGGAATGAGTAGAAGTCCGATATAGTTTCGGCCACGCGTGAGGATGCGGAGTCACAAGAGGTTGGCTGCAATTCCTGACTCTTAAACTGGTCCGCGGCCCAAATCCCTTAAATGGGTAGCATCCCGGATTGGTGAGTCAAGTAAATCCCGGAGGTGGGACGGTGTAGTCCCCAGGGCCGGAGGTCCCGACGACTTAACTTGAGTAAGAGTAAGAGTAAGTAAGTATGGATCCGTAAGTATGTATGAGTATGTATGTGTATGTATGAAGTAACGAGTAAAAGAGTAATCTCCACCCGATTAACCCGGGTGGAACAATGAAGCTAACAAGAACTGTACTTTGTGTATGTAGTAAGTATGTGTATTCGGAAGAAGGTAAGTAAGTATTTCATGGTTATATCGTATTCCTTGTATGTGATGGATTGTATGTATGTATGTTTGCGTAAGTACTATTGTATTGTGTGTAAGAGCATGTATGCATGTATGTTTGTATGAAAATGAACTGCATGTATTCGACCAAGTGGTCGGCGTACCCTCACTAGTACGCGGGGTATGCGGTTATCATGCTCGGCGAAAGCTGACCCCTTCGGGGGACATTTTTTAGTGTGCAGGTACCCGAAACGAATATGGTCAAGGAAGAGACCGGAGGCACACCCTGGTATTTAGAAGTAAGTAGCGAGTGAGGAACGGGTAGTAAGTAGCCTCTTAGTGAGTATGTATGAACTTGGAAGAAGCATGTAATGGTATTGGGAACCTAGTAAACTCGGTTATGTATTTTGTATTGTATGGTTAATGAAGGAGTAAAGTATTGAATGGAACCTTGTAGTATTCGTTTGATGAATGAGTATGTGTTGTGGAAGTGTAGTACTCGGGATTCCGGTCCATCAGAACGATGTTGTAAGCAGTAGTAGTAGCCTCGTTAGCCACGTGGGTGGCTAACGGCATTGTATCACCCATTGTACGTAAGTAAATATCCGCTGCGTGTATCTGACGTGTAAGAGATTGGACGGTAAGCATGTATTAATGGTAGGGGTGTTACAAAAAGTGGTATCAGAGCGAAGTATCGCTCTGATGACTGGAAATACCGAGTTTAGGAAATACCGAGTTAGGAATTAGAAGCTTAGGGCTATGGGCTGAGTGATAGCATTAGAGAGATGCTAGTTAGGAACTCCCGGTGAGTACCGGATACCTACAATACCAGTCCCGCCCGCCGCAAACCCACTGTGTAACTTGGGAAAGGACGTCAGAGAGAAGAAAAGTCTTCTCATACTCGGGGAAACCCGATCTGGCAGTGGTGAATCAATCACACAGTAAACAAGAACCAACATGTAGTAGATCCCAAGAACTGGAAGTCCCGGAGATAGTTCCCGGTTGAACCACAACCCCGCACGTAATAGCGGTAGAATGAGCACTCCAACCACGAGGAGGCTATAACTTGCAATAGCATGGGGCGACCTGCTTAGCAGTCGCGAACCTAGCTAGTCAACCAACAGCAGGACAGAAGCACTAACCGTGCAACGGAATGAAAAAGGGAGCAGTAACGGAACCCGAGACACAAGTCTACGGGATAGTAATACTTGAATAATACCACCAACGGTATGCTAGCCGACTAAGGACATAGTCGGAAGCGGTTAACTCCAAAACTACGATGCCATCAAGGTTGCGACACCTGGCCAATATAGCTCAGACAACTACAAGAACAACCATGAGATATAAACCAATAGGACTACAAGCGTAGTGCCTAAACAAGGAAGGCTCAGTAACCACCACAATGGTGGGAACGAGCCACAAGGAGCGACACTAAACCAAATATAACGGGAACCTCCAAGGAGTGGAGGAGTACCCAGATCTACGACAGCCATGTCTAGACCACCAAGAAGCTACCTAAAGGAGCGAGTATACCAATTATAGATCAATAAGATCGAGGGAAGCGTCAACGAGACTAACAAACCCAAATGGAAACCATACCGAGATTGGCATAGGATTATCCAAAAACCACCGATACCACGCACTTGCCAAGGCAAGTGCAGTAAAGACAGAGATATGTAAAGGAACACTAACACGTCACAAGTACATAGTAATGTACGGTGACTGTAACGAAACAACCACAGGATCACACATCCTAACAACCAGACGTATGAAAACCTTGGGAAGGCTTAACGGCCGACTACGGTACTTACCAGTCAGCGAGAGGCTAGACTGGGTCAAGACCTCAAACATGGCTATGCCATGAGAGATTTCTTTTAACACCGAACCGTTGTTTTTAAAACCCAAAAATTTTCTTCAAAACCATAAACCTTCTTTTAAAACCTTGGATTTTAAAACCAGACCAACAGCATTACGGTGAGTATCAAAGAATGATACAAGAGGAGTTGACAATAGAATACTTCACCTAGGCATGTGCCGAACACTACGAGTGTACCCGTTACGGGATGTGGGACAACCGCACTCCTAAGGAGCTTGCGGGCCCGACATATAGTTGGGTAAGTGGTAACGTATCAATATGGTACCCCACGTATGTATACATGTAGTGTGCGACACACGGGAAGTAGTCAACTCCATTCTACCGACCATGAGTGAGTTCAATCAGAACAGCTGGACACCTCAGACGATCAAGTATCAAGGAACTCAGAGAATCCATCTGAAGATGAGGAATAAGAACTAGGAAGTGCAAAAAGCACAGACTAATAAGTATAGACATTGGATATGTCTCAAATAACCCAAGCAACTACCTGACAGCTGGATGGAATACCCAGCCTAAACACAGTGAGGCGAATGCCTAACGTGAACCTAACAATGCTCAACAAACGAGGCGGAATTCTCAAGAGCAACCCAAGATTACCACAAGTATACTCCATCATTGAAGGGGATATCAAACCTAGTCCTAAGCACTAGGAGCAAGTGTAAACAGTCTACCCAAGAACGGGAGACGTTACAACCCAAAAGGGACAACTCAAGAACGATACCACAAGACGGTACAGTGGACAACATATCATAACCATTAGCCGGAAGTAACGGCATAATTTAACAACACCCAGGAGCAATCCTTGAGGGTGACTAGATGGACAACAGTCAAGCAAAGCGTCGAGATGAGAATACAGGAACTGGAACGAACACTCGGTTAGGACACCAAAGGGATTTCACTTAACAGGAAATGCCCTAAATTACTGAGAGGCACCTATTAACACCAGATTGCCTAAAGGGTCTCCTATGAACGGAAGCGTGATGTCACGACTTACCATGGAGCCAATAATATCTCAACCTATGACGGTATACATGGAGTGCAGACATGTATAAGCAGCTTGCAAGGGGCATAGCTTGTAGCAATACGGCTCAGAAGCCGTAAACCAAATACGTTATACGAACTCAAATGGTTGCAAAACCCACACCATGGGTAACAAGACTTGCAAGAGGGATTGCCTCATACGACAAGAAATCAACAACTGGACCATGAATTCAAACCCAACATCCTGAGTGGCTTGGAGTAATGGCCAACTCAATGTCACTGTCACTAGAGCATCAGCCTAGTATACAGTTGACGGAGTTCTTAATTACTGCCATGCCTTCTGTAGCAGTGGTAGCACAGGGGCATAAGAATCATGATAATGCCAACATTGGCCTAGTCCACACTTGAACACTACGGGAAACCCAAGGGAAGGTACCCCTCGTTAACCAAAGACCACTAATGCGGTGATGATGTGAACCCTTAGAAAAGGCTTCCATCTACTGTAACAATAAAAACCACGCAATAGATATTGCCAAGGGATGATGGGATAAGGAAATGAGATTTCCAAACCATTACGACTTAAGGGAGTAAGCATACTCCATATACACCCAAACATGTGGTGGACCATTGCGTAAACACCAACATAGCAAACCTTGTTATGAGACATATGAGTGGTGACAAACCCCTCAACAAGAACCTTCACTTGTCAGTGATAGAATACCCTCCAATTGGAGAACGGGACCAGAAAACCCTGGAAGTTTCGTGGGATGTCCTGGTAATATACATACAAGCAAAACTACACAGCCAGAGCCTAAACCAATGCTCAGCTTTGGGAGGACAGTAATTGTCAAAAACAATCAATGTGAGTGCACGTTGCACATCACGAATGACCAACGCTCAAGAGAGCTTGTAAACCGGTAAATTGCTTTATCCTTGGTCAACCAAGATACTTGGTAAATTGTATCACAAATGATGATAGAATGTGAGGTAAGTTAACCTACACATAAAACCTAAGTGGAATAAGACATCTCCACATTGGGAAGATAATAAGATTGTCGTACGCTACGACAACCGTCATACACACAAACACAGGGAACTCCTAGTGTATTTACACCATAAGGAAATGGTGCCAATGACAATGTCACTAAGTAAAAAGGAACTACCACAGTAACAGAAACAGTAAAAGCAATGTTGTACAATGAGTAAGAATACGGTGCGCAATAAGCGACCGCTATGAGGAAGTAGTTAAGCAATAACACGGAGTATAAGTATGAGATGACACACAGAAATATTCTTTCCTATCACATAAGTGACTTACTGTCAAGCGTTTACACCTCTGCACTCTGTATGACTGAGTGTTTTGGCATTGCACTTGTTCAGCTAATGATCTAATGAGATGGTTAGGGATATGGAGAATGTAAACCGTAGTAAATCCTTCCTTTCACCAAAACACGGCATAAGCCAGTTAAGCAAGCTTAGCAACAAACCGTGCGGCCTAAGGCCAAAGAAGCACGAAGAGTGTAACACACACTAACAGTCACAGAGGTGAATTCCAATGGAATAAAAGGCGAAAGGAGACTTAAGAAAGTCACTAGGACTGACGCATATCAATGCAAGGTCATACAAGTAAAGAACACTTGTACTGAACCAGGAGAACTGGCATAATTCAGAAGCTATTGACAACAGAGGAAGTACTACAACTAAGTAGTGACTTAACCTCGCCCGACAATAAGTCGGAGGAACTTAACGAATAATCGTGGAAGCACGAATAGCATGTGCAGTAGATTACCAGAGAGCTGGCTATAAATCTTAACTCGTTGAGTTCAAACACGGTAAAAGAATACCACAGTTGTTTAGTAAACCTTATTCCCATAATAGACGGATGAGAAGGTGATGTATAGCACATTAATGATAACACGAAGGGTAAGTAACCCAAGCTATCAGGGTCGCGCAGCAGAAGCTAGTGGGCCCTAGCTAGGAGACAATATACCTAGTGAGTATAATACAATGGCTTAATGCCTTGAAGCCTAATAGGCTAGAACCGAATTAATGATGAGTTAAATAAACTCATATAGGAACTCTTGGTGCAAAGACTAAACCGTTGGTATGGTTAAGACCTTTGACCAGAGCATATTCTATAGTATACCGTAGTGAAGCTAAACGCTTCAGTTTGCCGAACTGATTAAACCAATGTTTAACAATAATATATGGTAGATTACGTGGGCGTAATCCCTTTTAAGGGGGGTAGAGCGAAAACCGCTTAATGCAAGTTTTATGAATAAAACACTTAAACCGTAATGTGCATAGCACAATGAGAACCAAATGGATGATTGATACTATGTTAAATAAACATAAGTACTCATTCATATTGTAATTATGGTAATTAGGCATTAGACATGCAAACAATGTTCATAGGATCGCGATCCGGATCGTAGGATCGTACGATCCTACGATCCCACCTCATAAATACGAGTTGGATCGGTGCTAGACTCGGAATTTGGTAGGATCGTGGTAGGATCGGGTAGGATCGGTGGGATCGTTCAGGATCGCGATCCATCACCGATCCCACCATTTTACATTTTACAACATACAAAAATATAAAAAACATAAAATGAGCTTTATCTTATTAACTGATATCACCTCACGTCCTCTCCTAATGACTTAACTCGTATTTCTTAAATTAAACCCAAACTTATTCAATCTTCCTCTTCATTCAACCACAACAGCTTCAATCCTCTTCATTCAACCACCAAAGTGAACATCAACTTCAATCCTCTTCATTTACCAGCAAAGCGAAGCAGCATAGCAGCTTCAATCCTCTTTGTTCAACTAGCAAAGAGAAAGCAACACAACAACTTTAATCCAAATTGAACAGCAGCACATTACTTCAATCTCCTCTTCATTCAACCAGAAAATAACAGCGAACAACAACACAACAGCGAACAATTGGTTTCTTTTTTAACAGCTGTTTTATCAAACTAAATGTTAATCAATATCTAGCATATTACAGTGGCATAATTGACCAGAATCAATTTGGCTACTATCTCATTATAATTTAATTGCTGTTATAGTTTAATGGTTCAATTTTTTCTTTTGACTATTATGATGCAAAGACACTAGCGTTACAGCAGTGTATATCAATGGTAGTGCAAACTACTAGATTGAAATGCTTATTTGAAATCTCATAAAGCTAGTGGATAGATAATAATATTTAATTTGTTCTTATTATCTTCTAGTCTAAAGCATGTTGTGGGACTTTTAAGTTTTGAAGTTGGCAAGCAGCAATGTCAAATTCTGGTTGGAGCTGGACCTAAAGATTGTGTTGTAGATAGAAGGAAATTGCTCCTAGTAATAGATCAGATCTAGGATGGGAACAAGGTATTGAGGTTTATCGTGCTACTGAAAAAGTAAAGTGCATGCACCATGTATTGCAACATGTGTTGTAGGGGGTATTTATAGGCGGAAAGTAGGAAACATCATCTCATTGGCACCAACATTGATGTTGAAGCATGTTGACAGTCCAAGCTGAGTGATATGTTCATATCTAACATTTTTTGTTTAAGAACAGAATTATAGGATTTTGTGATTCCACATGCTAATATTTTGATGTTGTAGAGTATATCTTACTTATCGATTGCTTAAGATGATGAAACTATATGTTATCGTTGCTCATGTTTATTTGCGCAAAATTTATATGTTTTAGGTTGGCTAAGCTTTTTCTTATTAAAGTTTCATAAATGCAAGATTACATGAACTACGAACTTATGTTTATCAAATTTTCCTAGGATCATTCGATCCTACGATTCGATCCCACGATCCGATCCTAGGGGTCCATTACGTCATACGGTAGGATCGCGATCCTGAAAACATTGCATGCAAATACCATAGGAGGAGTATACCCATCTTGTAACACCCAATGTAAGAGTATAGTAAAAGGAAAATAACGGGTAGTGGACGGAGTTCCACAAGTATTGTAACCTTTGAAGAAGTAGTACGAAATGAACGAGGATAGTAGATGAATGAAGTTTATGAGTAGTGGAATCGTAAGTAAAATATTTGAAACAATGTAGTCAACTAAATCTTATAAATGTAGTATTCCTTAGTTAGAATATAGGATATGATGGTGAGTAATGGATGGAAGTAGTGAAGGTTGATGAAATGAGATTCGGATTGAACCATGGAGTAAAAGCATTTGGGGAATAGAGTGAGGATGATTGATGGACTGATTCCATCCTTTGGAGATGTATGAATTCGTAATCATGACTAGAAAGAATAAAAAGATAGAAAATGAAAAAATTAAATATTTTGTTTGGTGAAACCTGATGTGGGAAGTCGAACTTGATCCTGATCAGATCAAGGGAAAACCGAACAAAAATTGGTGGGGAAAAGATAGTTCAACACTGATGCTGATCACATCCAGGGTCGAATGATTCTTGAAAGCCCCTCAAGTGGTCACAAGATCACACATAGGATAGAAGTAATGAATATAAATTGGAATATGGAGTCGTATGTTTTAGAAATTTTTAATTGGTAGTGGGTGGAAGAATTTCTTTTAGTAGGGAGAATGAGGATGTGTTAGAAGTGAGTACCGAAGAAGATAGTAAGGTAGTATGTGGCATAATTCCAAGGGCGGCGGGACATAGAGGAGTCCCGTGTTTAGATGACCTGAGCGCCTACGAGATTGAATGTGTATTGCATTGCTTCGGGAATAGCTTTGCATTGTATGTATGTATAAATTGGTAAGGAGGAACCTGAATGGTCGGTGTAGTAATGCGGATTGGAGTAGCTATTGTACATTGGTATGGTATGGTATGTAGGAACCTTGAGGAGTAGATTTGAGAATTGTAAGGAGGAAGGATGTATGACTTTGGCACTAGACAGGTATAAAAGAGTAAGTATAGTAATCCCATAACCTCGAACAACTTTGAGGACAAAGTTCTTAAGGGGGGTTGATTGAAATACCCCGAACTTAAATATGGGATTAAAATTAATATAATACGTATTTAGGGGCCTAATGGTACCTAATTAATATTGGTAAGGAAAAATAAATCAAAAGAAATAAAGAAACGCTTAAAAAGTGAAAAACGCTAAATAAGCGTTAAATAACCATAAGAGGTATGAGACCTCGGTTAGCGTATTATAGGGATTCTAAAGGTTTAATAAGACCTAAATAATATATGGGAACAACTCCCGAAGAAAACGGATCCAATAATGTATTAAAACGCTAATAGAGCTTTAGAGCACGTTTTTCGAGAAAACCAAAAAAAAACGTGACTTTAAGTGGTCAAACGGACCGTAAAGATTATAAGTCATAAATAAATATATTAGCATTTATGGAAGATTAATAACCAATAAATCAATAAAACGAGGAAATAGTGAAAACTGTCAAAATGGGAAGTTGTGGGTAGAGAAAAATAAATAAACCAAAACTAGGTGTCCATTTCATAATAAAATTTAAAACCCACAAAGGGCTGTGTACAGCCGGTTCCCTTCCCTCTCACACACAACAAATAAGTAAATAAAGAAAGGAGAAAAGAAGAAGAAAGAAAAGAATACAAAAAGGTAAAAGAACACTCTCTTTCCTCACTTTTCTTCTCTCTCCTATCTTCTTTCCCCATCGATTCCTCCCTTCTCTTTCTCTGGTATGGGCAATTTCTTGAAGCTCCACAAGCCTCCCATGGCTTCCCTTCTTCTACCTCATGCTCAAGCCACATTTGAGCTCCAATCACAAAAATAATACATATTTGTAATCCTCTCATCCTCCTCTATCATTTCTCTTTTCAAAAATTCGAAAAGGATGAGTTTCATCTCCATGGGTTTTCCCCATTCAAAGAGAAAATGGCACCAATGTAAAGCTTGGAGTCTCCTCTTTCCAACAAGGTAAAAATCTACATGAAAAACTCATGTTTCCCCATCTCCTTTCATAACCGATTTTTACCCATATGTGGTACCTTGTTTTCTCTCTCTTTTGAGCAAAATATCAACTAGCAATGGTGGTGGATTCACCTTCTCGAACCAGGGCAAAGACCCCTTCTAAAACTCTCCAAAGGTAAACCCTAGAAATCTTGTTTTAAGCATTTATATGAACTAACATTAATTAAGGGGTTGGTATATTAATTATAGTTGTTTTGTGTTCATTGGTGATGGGAATGGAGTTTGGCAACTCCATTCCCCACATGGCCGATTTGGGCAAGAAAGAAAGAAGAGGAGAATTGGGAAAAGAATGAAGGAATTATAAGCTCAAAGGTAAGAGCTCTTTACTAAGGTTAATTTTCATGCATTAGAGCAATGGAGTGGGTGAACAAGTAAAAGAACCTAAACTATTGCATTGGTATTGGAGCTTATGAAGTTTTGAGTATTTGGGAACTAGTGAGTAATTGTAGGCCTTAGAGCCAAGTACATTGTGTATGAGTATTAGTATTGATGTTGATGGAGTATTGGTGTATTGGGATGGATTTATATTTGTTATGTGTGCTGGTAGAACCCTTGTGGTTTGGCTGGATTAGGAATGAGTTTGATGAGAAAGTGCATATGGGAGCAAGTAAGAATTATAGGGGAGACTATGTCGAATTTTACCTAGGAATTTGAGGACTTAGATACATTTGGAACAGGTCTTGGAAAGTTAAAAGAGTGGTTTAGTAGCTTGTAACAGATTTGGATAAGAGGTTGTAAATGGGACGGAATTAGGTTGTGAGTGATGTATTTTGAATGCGAGGAGTAGCATTAGTTGAGGAAGTAATGGAGGTTAGAAGTTGAGTGATAAATCGGGTAGCATGGTAGTGGAAACCAAAATCTGTAGCAAAGTGTAAAAATGCCTTGGAGAAGTTAGGGAAAAACTAGTGTGTAAGAATTGGTAAATGAATGTTGGACTTGGGTATAGATGGTACAATTGCTTGGAAGTGATTGGCAAAGTAAGAAGAGGTATTTGGGATGCTAGGAGTGACATTGGTAGAGGACGTATTGGATGATAGAAGTTGGTTTAAAAATCTGTAGCAATGAAGAGACAAAATAGGTATAAGCTGGAATGGAATGAAGTGAGGAAAATGTGTAAGTGGATTGATGGATTTGGTAAGGAGGGTGGATGATGAACTAAGGCAATTTGGAGGGCCTAGGTAGTGTTTAAACATGTGGGATTACATGTAAGAAGATTGGAGAAACAATGGGTAAAGTATAGGACTGAAAATAGAAGTAAAAATGCAAATACTGGCCGGACCGAACTTGCGACCGGACTTGCAAGTTCGGTCGAGCCCAGATTTACAAAGACGGGAAAGCTTCTGGAATCGACCAGACTTGCGACCGGACTTGCAAGTTCGGTCAGACCAGAAAAATTCTCCCGTCTGTAACCTACTGGAATCGACCGGACTTGCAAGTCGGTCGGCCAGAAAAAAAATTCCGTCTTGTAAGCTACTGGAATGGACCGACCTTGCGACCGGACTTGCAAGGTCGGTCGGGCTAAAATTTTCCGTTAAGTAACTCTCTGGAATGGACCGACCTTGGGACCGAACTTGCAAGGTCGTCCGGCCCTGGAATTTTCACCCGATGTAGCCTACTGACTTGGACCGAACTTGCAAGGTCGGTCGCAAGTTCGGTCGGGTCAAAACTTACAAGAAAAAAAAAACTATAGGATTATAACTATATATATATATATATATATATATATATGTGTACCCACCTATACATAGGTATATATATATATGTAAGTAAATCATGGATAAGTAAAGAGAAAGGACGTAAATGGAATATAAGCGTAAGGAATGTAAAAACTTAGTAAGTATGAATTAGGAAATGTAAGAGTAATCGAATTGAGTTCATGATAGTTAGAGTAATCATTCGGTTATATGTATATCATAGGAATTTGATTTGTGAACACCGGAGGAACATTGGGATACAAGTACAACGGTGAAAGGTATGATTTCTTCATGCCTGTATCCTAATCTGGTTACCCCGATTTGTGTGCTTATTGATCACCTAATAAGATAAATGCATGAATCGGACTATATTGCACCTACTCGTGCTTGTTTACATTGTTCTTGATATTTTGCCTCGAACAATATTGTATAATCATGAAATATATGAATGATGATGAAGTGTACTGTATTCTGTAGTGTACTTGTATATTGTAATGTATTTCGTATGTATGTGTATATGTGTATTGTATTATTGTGGCTTGAATGTTGACTTTGCTAATTCCTAACTACCTAGCTCCTAACTTAAGTGAGTAAACCGGAATGAGTAGAAGTCCGATATAGTTTCGGCCACGCGTGAGGATGCGGAGTCACAAGAGGGTTGGCTGCAATTCCTGACTTCTTAAACTGGTCCGCGGCCCAAATCCCTTAAATGGGTAGCATCCGGATTGGTGAGTCAAGTAAATCCCGGAGGTGGGACGGTGTAGTCCCCAGGGCCGGAGGTCCTGACGACTTAACTGAGTAAGAGTAAGAGTAAGTAAGTATGGATCCGTAAGTATGTATGAGTATGTATGCGTATGTATGAAGTAACGAGTAAAAGAGTAATCTCCACCCGATTAACCCGGGTGGAACAATGAAGCTAACAAGAATTGTACTGTGTATGTAGTAAGTATGTGTATTCGGAAGAAGGTAAGTAAGTATTGCATGGTTATATCGTATTCCTTGTATGTGATGGATTGTATGTATGTATGTTTGCGTAAGTACTATTGTATTGTGTGTAAGAACATGTATGCATGTATGTTTGTATGAAAATGTACTGCATGTATTCGACCAAGTGGTCGGCGTACCCTCACTAGTACGCGGGGTATGCGGTTATCATGCTCGGCGAAAGCTGACCCCTTCGGGGGACATTTTTTAGTGTGCAGGTACCCGAAATGAATATGGTCAAGGAAGAGACCGGAGGCACACCCTGGTATTTAGAAGTAAGTAGCGTGTGAGGAACGGGTAGTAAGTAGCCTCTTAGTGAGTATGTATGAACTTGGAAGAAGCATTGTAATGGTATTGGGAACCTAGTAAACTCGGTTATGTTTTTGTATTGTATGGTTAATGAAGGAGTAAAGTATTGAATGGAACCTTGTAGTATTCGTTTGATGAATGGAGTATGTGTTGTGGAAGTGTAGTACTCGGGATTCCGGTCCATCAGACCGATGCTGTAAGCAGTAGTAGTAGCCTCGTAGCCACGTGGGTGGCTAACGGCATTGCATCACCCATTGTACATAAGTAAATATCCGCTGTGTGTATCTGACGGTGTAAGAAGATTGGACGGTAAGCATGTATTAATGGTAGGGGTGTTACATCAAAGGTCAAGATGCGCACTAAAACATCTTGACAAGAAGAACGTTCGTAAAACACTTAGAAACATGCGATAAGCATGACCTTGTATGACCTTCTAAAACTCAAACCAAATGCTCATACACTCATTATATGAATATATAAACATTCCCTAGGCTATATTCAGTCAAAAACACAAAATGCTCGGGAGTGCTCACGCACGCTCCTTAAAGCACGAAAAGCCCGGAGGAGTGCCGAGGTGGCACGAACTCCTATAAAATTAATTCCTAGAGTCCTAAAATCATTATTAACCATTATAAAGAGAATCCATGAAGTGGTTTCTCAAAATTCAACAAAAATCTCAGGAGTATTTCTTAACGCTCCTTTTTGGCCCGGGAGTGTCCCGAAGCCCGTAAATTATGACTTGGGTTGATGTAAACCCATATAACTCAATGTAACATCCTAATATATCATTATTTACCATAATAAGTGTTTATAAACACTTGTAACTCATAAAACCAATTTATTTCCCAAAATTTCCTTAGAGCACAAAAACACACCTTCGGGTGTCACTAAAACGCGTTTTACGCAATTACCTTGTAGTTTGACATGCCACGAATTAAGAATCTTAAATAGGGTTAAAATGACCTTCTAAATCAGTTGGAGTCAGTGTCAAACCAGGTGCTCTATAGGGGCCGATTTTATGTGCCAAAAAACTAGTATAAAATTGCATTTAAAGTTTATAAAAGGCATAGAACATGGTTTCTCACCTTCCCATGTGCTATAATACTTAATGACAGAAGAATATAAGTCTCATGTGAGCTCCATGCTGTCGAAATTATGAAGGGAAACAAGACCATGTGTGCTAGACAAAAACAAAATGAAAAAGGCAAAAAGTGGATCTAGATTCCACCTTTTTGATTTCTTATAATCAAGTGACCTTCCTTGCTTGTCCTTGGCTCTTCATTACCGGTTGAGACACTCCATTTAAGCTCTGATTTCGTGGGTCTACATAAGAGGAAGAAGACATCATTCAACAATTGAAAAATCAAAGGAATAAAGCTTACCTTTACCTTGTCATTTAGCTTGCATATATTGTTCCCACCAGCTGCTTGACTTGCCTGTCTGCATTATAACCGAAAAGCTAGCATAGAACATGGGCATTTATTGAGCCAATAACCCATGGAATAAACTAAGGAAAAAGAATAGTCATTTGACATTGAAAATTAACAAAAACAAAATCAAATTCCAAATTGCATTCTCTTCTTACGTGAGCTTAGTCTCATTCTTCCCCTTGCACACTTCACTCACGAATTGGTAAGGCTCTCTCCTCTCTCTTCTTGCTTCATCTTCTACCTTTGAAGCTCTTAAGTCCATTAATGGAGTTTTAACTTCTATCTTCATCTTAAGGCAATTTCCTAGCATTTTTTGTCAAGCCTTGAAGCAAACTCTTCCTAGCATACCTACAAGGATTCGGCATCAATTAGTACTCCAAGGAGGTTGTCTAAACCAACATTAATCCAAGGAGCATCTCAAAGTTATCTTAAGGTAGTTTTCATGCTTGAAAATCCTTAAAGCACATTTTCGTGTGTAACCGATTTTACTTCTTCTAAGACTCCTTTCTTCTTCATTTTCATGAAGGAAAATTTGTTCTTCATCCATATTAGGTGTGCCGAATTTATAAGGAGAAAAAAAACTTAAGGTAAATCCTTGGAAAACTACTTACAAATCTACTTAAGATCTTTATTGAAGATCTAACTCCTAAACTCCTTCACCACTTGCATATAACCGAAGTGGAGCATCAAGATTACCTTGGAGAAAGCTTGGAGATCCAAGAAGAGTTTAAGCACTTAACCACCTTTGTTAAGAAGTAAGTTTACTAAGTTAATCTTTATGTTTTAAGCTTTGTTAAGCTTCTAAAAATTATACAAAAAATATGTACATCTCCTAGGTTATATAAAACCGAAACTACATGGTATAATATACCAAAAAATATAATATAACCTATATGGAAAATATTTACCTTAAGGCATTTTGTGTCACAAAATTTATCTATGTAGGTACACAATTCAAACCGAATTACCAAGGGTAAAAATGTTCTGTGTTTGAGCTAAGAATCAATATAAGACATTACAATAATTTTTACATGAGTTATATAACTCCTATGAATTTATGTATAATTATTTTGACATATAAATCCACTTTTATATACTATATGGTCACTAATTAATTATGGCCGAATGGTCTAAGTGATAAATAGGTATTAATGACCTACTTAGGTATATAAACATATATATAAAGTTTGGAGAGTTAAAAATATTTTATTAGTGCTTAAATGGTTAATTAATTAAGTTATGTGGCTTAAATGTAATTTTTACAAAGTTTGGTGAGTTTAATGTGAAAACTGAGAGTTAAGGGTCTGTTGGTGTAATTATAATATAATATAAGGTTAGGAATTAGTTTATGAATTTTAGATAATTTAAACAAGTGTTAAAATAACATTTTATAAAGTTTTGGGCTATTATGTAATTTATAAAAGTTGTTATGAAAGTTTGGAACTTATTAGTGGGTGAATTCATAATTAAGGGAATTATTAAGTTCACTTTCGAAATTTTGAGGAATTAAATATTTAAACTATAGTTTATAAGTTATTAAGTAACTATTATAAAGTTTTGGAATGAAAATGTAATTAATGGAAAGTATGTGACAAAGCCGAATTACTTTGGGTTAGAATTGTAATTTAAGAATTTATATATATGTATTCGGCAATTATGGAGAATTGAAAATTAAAACTATAGCTTATAAGGCACTATGTAAAGATTATAAGATTTGTGGTTAAATTGTAATAATAGGAAAAATATATATATGTAGGCCGAGAATTTAAGGGGCTAAATGGTAATTTATGAAAAGTTATAATATTCCAAAGTATATATACCAAAATATTAATGGTAGTTTGGAATTTAATTAAATAAGCAATTAAAACTATATAATATAATGAGATTAGAGTTGAAATGTAATTATAAGAAAAATATGGCAAAGCCGAAAATGAATGTGGCTAATTGGTGATTTATTAAAGTTATGGTGTTCAAATAAAAATTACTAAATTTATAGTGGTTGTTTAGTGAATTAATTAATTAAGAAAAAAACTATGTATTATAATGTATTTGGAGTATAATGTAAAGTTTAAGAAATAAATGTGGTTATAATAAGATAACCGAAAGGTATGTTGTATTATGGGAATAAAAATATTTGTAGGTCCTATATGGATATTTAGGAAATATAGAAAAGGAAATTATGATTTAAGGATTTATGAAATTAAAACTATATGATATACAAGTACAAGTAATTCATTTGTAAATAAATAATATTTGTTGAGGTTAGTTTGTAAATAATAAAAGATAAGGGGATAATATGTCCATATGTGACATGTAAATATAATTTGAGGATATATTAAGTGGTTATGTCATTTAGACAATTATATATAAGTATCATAAATAATACATGTGTATGAAATATATACATTTTAGATTTTCAAGTAAATCAAAAAGGAAATGAATATAAGGAATTATGGAATTTAAAACTATGGTTATATAGTTATAAGGAATTTAATTGTAACCAATGAATAATAATTATGGTAAGTAGAGAATAACAAAGAATTATAAGAATATTATGTCCATGTATGACATATAAAAATATTGGGGAATTATGAGGATGTCAATTAGACAATTGTAAAACATGTAACATAAACGGTACATGAATATGTAGTTATATACATTAAAGGATTTTTAAACAAATCAAAGAAATAACAAATAAGTTATATATTAAGTCATAACGTGGTTAAAAAGAATTACCACACAATATAAGTTTATAAATTAGGATTACATGTTTTGGAAATATATAAATGCCTTAATCAAATAATAAGGCTAAGAGGTTAAAGGAACTACTTAAGTATGAAGAAATAAACCTCACATGAAATAACGAATACGAAATCGTTTCATGAACCAATAAAATTATTACACGAGAGTTACATAATTAACACTCTCAGTTAATCCTATTCTAGGACATTGTTTGACCAGACGTTGACCGGGAACTAAACAAGTACAGTCTACGGTGAACGGTATAGAATTGTTGCAGTCTACTTCCTACCGGATTACACCGGCTTGTGTGCTATCTGTTGTTTGAATTAACGACCAAGATAATTGAATGTAAAATGTGTATTACTCTTGTGCACTGTTGTGTTATTTTATGTGCGTGATGTTACTAACTATAACGTGCATGTTCCACGCATACAACACTACATTACCAGTGGATTAAATACCTGCGCTTTATTGTACCGAGAACTTGTTCACAAGTTTCTCACTAACTTCACTTCATAACAAACGTCATTATCCTAAACGTGATAATTGACAATACACATTATGTTCTTGTTTAACGTCTTCTATGACACCTAACAATTCTATACTACGAGAACGAGAGCCCAGTTGGGTCTGGCCATGCATGCTACAGGAGTTGTACCTGTCTCAGGTCGTCTCCTATTCAGTTATACGTCGCGATGGAACATTTCAGTGGAGAGGAAGACTTTATTCCTCTCGAGGGTTCAATTCCCAACAGTTCAGTGGAGAGGAAGACTTCATTCCTCTCGAGGGTTTCGATTCCCACATTTCTCAGTACAGGAGTTAACTACGTTTTCTTCTGAGGGTCTAGTTACCCAACCTTTCAATCTTAACGAGGTCACTATACCTTCACTATTTGAAAATACATTTATACCTGTCAGTCCCATTGTGTGGACTCGACTATCATTAAAGGATTCAGTTCATCTAACTTGACCTTCTGCAGTCTTGTTCTATGTGACATTGTTATCCTTGTATGGATGCTTGTTGTGATTATGTTATGATGTTTATTTACAGCTTTATAAAAATGACTTGCATGTATTCGACAAAATAGTTGGGTGGCCCAGTAGCTTGTGGGCTGCACGATTTCATACCGGCAAATTATTTTGCTGAGCCGTTCATGGCTAAACAATTCCAGGTACCTGAAGAATGAAGAGATTGCCCGACGAGTGTAGGTGGGGTAGAATTAGGACAGGGGTTATTACCACCGGTGTCATCTTACAGTATTGTACTTTATTATTATCTTTGTTGTTTTAAGAGGTTTGTATTCAGCGCTCAGACCGCATCTTTTGTAAGTTATGTTGGAGTTAGCCTTGTTAGTCACATTGGTGACTAGCGGCGTTGTAGCACACCCGTTATTATGTATATATTTTCCGCTGCATTTCCAGTTATCTTTGGGAGCTATCATCGTACAGGTTGAGGAGTTTCGGGTTGGGGGTGTTACAAAAAGTGGTATCAGAGCGTAGTGCGCTCTGAGATCTGAGTACAACCGAAATTAGCCTTGGGATACAGGGTGTGTGATAGAACAGTGAGGAATAGAAAGTCAGTTTTTACTTGGTCCGCCGAAGGGCGTTAATAACTGTTCAAACTTACAGTAACTACAAACTATGACCTGCCTAAATAACGAGCAGATGTCATGAGAAGGAATACACTAAAACAAATACTAAGACTACCTGTAACACCCCTGTGGAGGGTGATTTTTCGGTATGGGGGGGGGGGGTCTATCTAAATATGGTACCTGACTGAAAAGCCTAGATCCTAAAATGCCATTCTGTGGAGGGTGAAAACCCGTTATTCTGGCATCCCTCAAATATACTACTAAATCGTCCGTCTTTCCCAGAAAGCTTAAAGGGGAGTGCAAGTGAACACTACACCCGCTCTCAATGGGCTCCACGCGGACTAATGTCTCTATAAGGCGGAGTTGACTAGAGTCGCCACCTAGTTTGACCTACGATACTAGGAAGGAGGGAATGAGGGTTCTAAGAACCGTGGTTGACTCTGAATTTGTTGCTTATGGATAGGACTTAGCTGGTCGCGTCAGAGATTCTATTGTGGGTTCGTACTGGGTTACACCCTTAAAAGTGGCAACGACCACGACTTCGGATTGGTGCCCGAGGAAACCTCGGTCTCCAATTGTCGGGATTGCCATCTTTCAAAACCTTTAGATTCATTTAAAAGCCAAAGGATAGGATTGGGATGAGAAGAGAGAGAGTAGATGAGGCGAGCTTCTTGCCAAGCTGTGCCAATAGGAATTGGTCAATTCGGATGATTGTGGAATGAAAGATTAGGAGTCTGATTTTGAGAGTTGAAGCAGTCGAGAGTTTGTGAGAGTGAGAGGGGATTTGAATGTTTGATAGACATGAATATCGCCCTAGCGGGAGGGGAAGGAAAGGATTTTTTGATTGGAATGGGGTCACGCCCTAGATGGGCTGCCTACGTACTCAACTCCCTGTTGAGATCAGACCTTACGTAGTACACGGGTGTTTGGGTTTGGAAGTTTTGATGTTTGTGCAGCTTGAGGATATTTGTAGTGTTTGAGATTTAGAAGGATTCGAAGTTTCAAGAAGTTTCGGGTTTTGGAGGTTAGAGTCTGTGAGACGCCCAGGTCTGTGAGACATTGAAATCTCAGAATGATTGAGTCTGTGAGACGCTCGGGTCTGTGGGACATTCAAGTTCGTGAGATGTTCGAGTCTATGTGACGCTCGGGTCTGTGAGACTTTAGAAGTTTGAATGAAGCTGGAATTTGCAAGAGGATTTGAGTTTAATGCAAATTGGAGTTTGAATGATGATTGGGTATGAAGTGATTTGAGTTTTGAAGATGATTGAGTATGTGAGGCAATTGGTATTTGAATAGAGATCCTGAGTTTTTTTAAATTTGAGGTTTGAAAGCAATTGAGGAAAATCATTTTATTGTAAGAGGGCGGATAATCCCGAGGGATTACCCTATGTACCCCCCTCGAACACGACACTTAATTAATGGTAAGTGCCGAGGCTCGAAAGATGGGGCAATGAATTTATGTCGAAAAAAAGGATTCAGAGATAAACACCATGAATGAGATGTTCTCGGTCGAACCCTAATAACGTCTCTAAACTCCCGGGTTTTAAAACATTAAAAGCCAAAAATACTGAAATCGAGTGGAAAGGGAGTTAGACGATTTTAAAATCCGGGGCGACTAGGAAGGTCGTTACTTCCCTAGCACCCTACCTTGTAAAAATCTAGGCTGCAATTAGGGGAGGTTTGTCACCCTAATGCCCCGCCTAAAGAGATCCAGACTGCGACAAGGGAGGTTATGACCAGCGCCGCCCGCCTCGGATTTTTTTTTTGGAAGAGAGACAAGCGATGTTCTAACCATGGAGGAAAATGTTTTGAAGGGGTTAGACATTTCTTGCTCCCTGAAAACGGTTTACGTTTTTAGTTGAAAACTAAGTTAAAAGAACTTTTGAAGTTGTTCGGATTCTCTGTAAAGAAATGCTGATTTTGAGAAATGTTTTAGGAGAAAAAAACTCTGTATATGTGAGAAGAACTTTCCATTTGAGAAGAGTTTTCTGTGATGTGAGAAGAGTTTTTTTTTCTTTTTAAATTCCACAAAATAGTTTCTTTTGAAAACTTGATGAAACTTGAATAAAATGATGGTTTGAAATTCTTTTTGGAGTTTGAAAGGAATTTACAAATTGAGTATGAGTTGAAAGGAATCGGGTTTGAAAAATGAGTTAGGTTTGATTTGATCTTGGTTTGATTTGTATTGGAAGAAGAGTTGGGTTTGGTAATGGGCTTAATGGGGGCTTAGACTTGGGCTTATTGTTGGGCTTCGGGTTTGGGCCTTGGTCAAGGTTTAGACCGGATTGGGCCTTGGTGGACTGAGTGGGCTTTAAGTCCAAAATGGGTTTGGGGCTGAAATGGGCTTGGGCCAATGGGCTTGGGCCTTGGGATTGGGCTCAGAGTGGTCTTTTGATTTGGCTGAAGTGGGATTTGAATTGGGCCTTGGAATTAAATTGGGCCCGCTCTGGGCTTTGTTGGAAATTGGGTTGAAATTTGGACCTTATCTAGAGTTGGGCCGAAAAAAGGGCCTTGCTTGAAGTTGGGCCGCAATTGGGCCTTGTTTGGATGGCTGAAGTGGGATTTGAATTGGGCCTTGGAATTAATTGGGCCCGCTCTGGGCTTGTTGGAAATTGGGTTGAAATTTGGACCTATCTAGAGTTGGGCCGAAAAAAGGGCCTTGCTTGAAGTTGGGCCGCAATTGGGCCTCGTTTGGATTGGCTGAAGTGGCCCTTTTTATGCGGGCTTTTCGTGATTGGGCTAAAAAAATGTTGTTGGGCTGAAAAAGAATGTTGTTGGGCTGAAAAAATGTGTGGTGGGCTGAAAAAATGTTGTTGGGCTGATTTGTGAGATATTAACAAGCGAGAGGAATTGATTTATTGGTTTGTTTATTAACTCTTGATTATGGGTGTGTTGAGGTTAAAGGAGGATTCCACCCACATAAAACGAATGAGAGACCCGCTAGGCATGGGGTGGTTTCACATCCTAAACCCTCATAAGCTAGCCTTAAGGGCTTGTTTTTTGAAGTTTTTGTTCTTATATACATATAAAGGTGGTTAAGGTATTTTCTGAAGTTATAGGAGATTATTGCCCCACAAAACGAATGAGAGACCCGTTAGGTGTGGAGCGATAATAAATCCAAAACTTTTCTGTCAGTTGAAGGGTCCTAGGGGATAATAAATAGGGGGCTTAGCAAATAATTTGGTGTACAAGGAATAAATTGAAGATTGCAATCAAGTTAAATATAAAAACATGTACGTGTGCATAACAAAGAGATGAATACACGGAACAGAGTCTAATGATGAATGATTTCAAAACCATCAAGAAATGCAAACCGAAACTTGAGGTGAACGGTCATGTTTTAATGCTATTTACAGTTAAAAATAATATAAGAAGCAGAAATTCCCAAACAACACTGTTTTGAAGCGTAATGTTACTAATCTAAAGCACTTATCAAGCGTAAACTACATTGCCAAAACACCTTATTTCCTTTCTGGTCGTTTCGTCACCTATTTTTCCCTTGGGGTGACCAGATTGCAGATTCTAAATTAGCGAACATGGAGAAACTGAACTTTCATCACAGGTTATCAAATTAACCGTAGGTTATCTCCTGAACCAAATGGAACCAAAATTATGACAGACGACGCGCACTTGCGAGTATTTACTCCAACGATTATCTGAAAGCAAAACATGAGTTTACTGTCTTAGGGTTTCTAATGATTTCTTCACATTCCCACACCATTTACATAAGCAGATTCCAAAAGCTAAGTCTGATAGTTCCTCTCTTCATCTCCTTCTCTCCTCATTCCCATCCGATTAGCAAGTAGCAAACTACGCTAATTCATTTCACTTTTATCCTAAAGCTTAAGTGCAAGGACAAGGATTAACATACGAACATGAATAAAAATGCTGAATGCTCTCTTTCCCATTTCTTGAACTCCAAAATGTAAGTCTCTTTAAACAGATCAGACATAAAACATGAGTTGATTGGTTGCACCACGTGAAGTAAAAGGGATTGTGAAATATGTACAGATTTGATAATAAACACAGCAATCTAGCATACTACACACATAACAGATAGAAGACGAACATGCATTTTTCAGATGAGTACCGAAATATACCCCCAGATAAGGATCATAAGCTTAAAATGGTTTAGGAATAGGTACCGAGAGGCGAGCAATTGGGAAAACTCCTGCAAATAGTCTAAAGAAAACGTAGACAGACAAACAATCACCCATTAAACTGCAAGCGTAATCACAAGGAAATATGCATTATAAATAAAAATTAAGAAATAATCCAGAAGCGGAGAGAACAGATACAGCAGCGGTCGGAACCAAGGAGCTCTTGCTCAAATCAGTCTAATACGAACAGATCCGCACACCCAGAAAGAAAGAGCCATCTCAGTAGCAAAACGGACTCGCGCGAAACCAAATCTGCATCTCAAACTTCTAGTCATATTGTGGACTTCGATGACTCATAACAGTCCAAACAACCACAAAGAGATTTTGTGAGCGAAAATGAAGACAGACACCGTTTATATGGCCATCACAACTATGGGGCTCTCTTGGTGAAAAACACAGATAGGTATACAACAGAGAGAACTATAGACAACGAAATCGGTTTTTCTGATGGAATCGAGAACACCCAGGCCATTCCTCGTCAAGCTCAATGAGTTATTAGATGAGTTGAGAGAGAGGAGAAACGAGAGCAAGAATAACAAAATAGAAGGAGATACAGAGAATTAAAATAGGGGTTTCCTTGAACCATAAGTAACAGAGAGTTGAGTGAGCTACGAAACAAATTTCCGGCCGGTTAGAGTCAGAAGTTCAAGTTCATCCTCATAGTTCACGTTGGCGTGCACAACCGACAAAGTCACAGATTATACCAAAATAAAAAAATGCGACAATAGAAGAAGAAGAAGAAGAAACAGACGGACGGAGGTCGGGGGAGGGTTAAGCCAATTCCCAAACCAAAAGATGAAATGCTGTACTCTGTTGCTGAATCGAGAAGGATGAGACCGAGGAGAGATGAGAGGAGAGGGAAGTCTTAGGGAGGTCTTCGGGGGGTGTGGATCTGGGGGTTTTGAAATCTCAAACCAAACCAGTAGGGAATGTGAAGTCCGCTTTTCGGTCGAGTTAGTGTGGCGGTCGTCTGGAATGTGGAGTGTTCTGGAGAGTATTCAAGACGGGGAGTGTGAATGGTGAGGATCACCGTCGAGGGATGAGGAGAATGTGGAGAGTGGAGAAGATGGTGTTGGTGGTGGTTCTTCCGAGTGTGGGCTGGAGATCGGAGGCGGAAGGAAATCTCGAAGGCGATGGAAAATCTTTTGGGTGCCCAGTTTCGGATTCGAAATCGAGAAAAGAACACCGACGACCGTGGCAAAAATTTTCGGGTTTCCTCCTTGTTTCTCGGTCTGAGATTTCCAGGCGTGTGTGTGGGATAGGTGGGCTGATGAATGGAGATACGGTAGTTCGATGATGGTCAAGGTGGTATGTAGATGGTGATGCGAGAGTCGGGGAGTGGTAACGATGGTGTGGAGATGGGATGTAGTCCGATGTTCCTGCTCGCGTGAATGGTGACGGGTTCGTGGAGGATGGAGTCGGTGAAGATGGTCTCTCGACAGTGTAACGGTGGTCTCGTCCTCGGGAGGGAATGTGAGGCGTGAATATGAGGGGGTGGGTGAGGAGGAGGAATCTGAATCGATGAAGAAGGAGAGGCTTGGTCGCGATGGCTCTGCCCGTAGGATGAAGAGGAAATGACATTTTAAAGGGGTTAGAAATTCTTCAGCTTGAGTACCGATGAAGCTTCAGAGAACGTTGGGGAATGAAATTGGTTCTTTCAAAACAAAACCCATGCTATCGTGTTGTCATCGGTTTTTTCCCTGCCCATACTGTAGTGTTTCTTTGTAAACGAGGCCACAACAAAATAAAATAAAAAGGTTTTGCATACACATAGACAAAACAGATTCTGCTTCTACTGAGGTTTGAACTCGTATCCCCACACCCTCTATGTGCACTTAACCAGTTGAGCTGCAGCACATTCAGTCAGTAGATGGTGGCGGAGAAACAAAATAAAGGTCAAGTCACGCATGCTGAAATAATAAAAAAAACGCCCCTACACCAGGAATCGAACACGGGATCTGCGGGTTGCATGACGGGTACCTTAACCAGTTACGCTATGTCAGATTTCAATATGTTTATGCGAGAATAATACAAGAGCCCTAATTTCAACTGGATAACTCTTCTAAAAATGCTGCTGAGTTTAAAAGAAAGTATACAAGTAAAAAGAGAAGACTAATCTAATGGCATGAAATTATGGAATGTAAATAATAAGATAAGTAAATAAAACAAAATGAATGGGTTTTAAAACCAGATTATTTTTGAAAATTCCTTTTTGGAAAATCGTGTTTTTATGAAATGCTTTGAAAAAAAAAAGGTTATAAAATGACGGTTTCGTTGTGGCACGCACGCAAATATGTTTTGAAAAAGAAAGGCGACGACCCCTCTTATTATTTCGAAATTTGCTTTATGGGGTGAGAGATTTTTGGTGTCTACAAACCCATCCATAACCTTAACACTTAATCAATAATCGCAGCGGAAATCATTACTTAAATATATACCAAAAAGGGCGGTGTTACACGCCGTTAGCCACCCACGTGGCTAACTAGGCTGTTACTTACAATGTATCGGTCTGATTACGAGAATGCCGAGCATAATTACAACCTTACAAAATCACCTATCCAAAAAGAATGACAATATACCGAGTGTAACTATTCAAACATCACCAACTGGTTTTACATCCACCAAAAGTAAATGACCTCGAGTGTACAGACACTACTCGGGTTCAACATCCAAAAATAACAAAACATCAACAACCTAGGATCTAAAGCCATTCTGCTTCCTCGGTCCTCATCCTGCAAATAAACATAGCCCCCAAAGGGGGTCAGCAACTTTTGCTGGCATGGTTAACGTGCAGCCCGCTGACTACCGGGATACACGCAACTATTTGTCATTATAACATGGCGTTGATTTTATCAATACAACATGCATATACATAACAGAAATTTTTGCAGAACAATAACAACACATGCATAGTGGAAACAATTCACTTTAGGTAACAACCAACATGGTTAGTCAGCTTGTAAGCCTAGAGAATGTCTTCATCCTCATGTTAAGCTTAACACATATCACATTACTGTTTGTTGGTTAGATGAATAACTTAACTTGAAAGATGAGACGAGCGTAGTAACCCGAACACATCAACACATAATTTCCCCCTAGCCCGAGTGGAAGTCAGGTAGGTAGCTTTGGCTAAGCTATGGGAGGTCGAATTCCCCATAAAAGGAAAACTACCCTAAATAAGGAGAGAGTCGAATCTGATTCAGATGTCGACACCCATACATACACGCGTGACCGGAACGACCGGATTCCTCACTCCCTTGGTTAGCACTCGTTAGAAGTCCCACAATGGGAGCTTAACATAATCTCACACAAGTAAGTGTTTAAGTCCAGTTAGACATGCAAGGGAAGTAAGGCATAATATAGCTACACGCATCACAACCAAACACATATAGCGGGTTAGAACGTTCCTTAGGTTGGGAACGTTGTTACCGGATACCGTTCTCTTACGTTCTAGACTGGGGTTAATTAATGGTTAGCACGCATTCAAGGTTACCGGTATCGGCACGTACACGTCACATTAATAATAGAACTGTAAACTCGTTTCATGATTTAATCTTACAAGGTTGTAAACACACAGAAAAGCAAACAGCACACAAGCCGGTGTTAAACCGGTAGGCAACAGACTGCAAGAAAACCATACCTTGGTCCTTGCCGCTCTAGTGTTCCACCGTACGTGGTTCCTAAACACGATTGATAACGTCGGTCAATTAATATACGAGACCTTTATTAATTTATCACTTCACTTGCCTTGTTTATTTTTCTTTCACACTTAATTATGATTTTTCCATCTTTTTAGTTGTTATTATAACCCACCTATATGTCCTAGACAAACCCCCCGCAAACGGAAGTCAAAACGGGGCTTAAACGAGCAATTTATGTTGAAAAAACTGTGACATGTCCGAACTTGTGTCCGGACATCAATGTTCGGACACAAGTCGAGACTTGAAAGGTGAAAACTGGCGTTTGTCCGAACTTGTGTCCGGACATATAAGTTCGGACACAAGTCGAATGAAATCTGGAAAAAAATTTTTCAACCGTCCGAACTTGTGTCCGGACATATAAGTCGGACACAAGTCGAATGAATGAAAATCTGGAAAAATTTTCAACCGTCCAAACTTGTGTCCGGACATATAAGTTCGGACACAAGTCGAATGAAAATCTGAGAAAACTCTTTCAAGTGTCCGAACTTCCAATGTTCGGACGGAAGTCCGGACACACCTAAAACTCTGAAAAAATTTTCCGCAACGAGGCATGTCCGAACTTCCAAGTCCGGACGGAAGTTCGGACGTGCCTGGAAGTTCATAAAACAGTGGCGTTTCTACACCAAAAATACACCCAAACCATACACAACTTTTGGCATTATCTCCCCATGGTTATTACATGTTTCCCCCACATTATTTAGCCCCCCAAAACACTTGACCACACTCATTCCAAAACACAATTTGTATACAAATCCCATCATTTACAACAACACCACAATGCACACAACCCTTAAAGTTTGGCACTTAAACAACAAAAATTAAGCACTGAATTCCTCATATTATTAGCAACACCTGCACTTCACTGAGCATTTATATTTGCACAAAATATAAACACCCTCATACATCACAACTAGTTTAAGGTAGGTTAATTACCTTTGGTTTTCTTTTTAAAACTTTCCTCTTCTCTTCACTTCTTGTTCCTCAATCGGTACTCAACCGGATAATTGCTACACTAATGACCAAGCCAAGATAGCCACAATGAGTATTTAGGGTTTATGATTCCATCAACCCTAGAATTTAGAATTTGCTTGAACACATTGGAGGGAATTACCTTCTATTTCAAAATGAAATGTTTGGCAATGGAAATAGGCTAGCTCCAGCTCCTCTTGAAGATTTAACAAGCTTGAATATGAAGAGAAACAATGGTGTTCAACACACATAAAAATCGGTTACCCTAAAATGGGGGAATGAACAGATTTTTGAGTTACTTCTTACCTTAGCACAACAAGGAGATGATGGGCTTCAAGAATATGAAGTTTCTTCTTCAAAATGTGTACACCCATGGAAATGAAGTATGGTGTTTTGAGATTTTGAAAGGTACAAAATAATCCCCAAGGTGAGAGGAGTATTGGTGGTGAAAGAATTCTTGATTTGGAGCTAGAATGAAGAAGTTACAAGGAGATGAAGTTGGGTTGTTTTGTTGGCTTGCAAATCGCCATGGTTAGCAACAAGAAGAGAAAAGAGAGCTGGGTGAGGGGGAAGGAACCGTGAGTGAAGAGAATGAAGGGGAGAGAGAGAGTGTGAGAGGGAGTTAGTGTGTGAGAGAGTTTTATTATTTTGTATTTAGTGTGTAAAGTGAAATTAATGGAATAGAGAGGGGAATAAAATCTGATTTTATTTTACAATGTGAGAGGGTGGCACTTGGTCATTAGAGAACACCAGTTAATTCCCGAACACACGTTTTCGATCAGTTAACAGTTCGGGTCCGATTTCCGGAATATATTTTTGATTCTAAAAATTCTTAGACTTTAATTAGTATATAATTATAGTTATAAAATCAACTATAATTTATACAAGTCCGTTTTAAACGTTTACGGTCACGTTTTTCGGTTTTCTCGAAAAACATGTTTTAAAGTCTCGTTTGTGCTTTAATCCATTATATGGATTCTTTCCTTCGGGAATTTCTCCCACATGTTCGTAGTGACTAATTAGGTCTTAAAAATATTAATTATGTAATTAACTAACATATTAAGGTTTGGGGTATTTCACTACCTGAATTAGTGAAGGGTGTGTTGAAGAACCGTACGACGCCAATAGTCACCCACACGGGAAGCTGACGATGAATAATCGTGACGCCATACTGATGATAACCAGAAGGGCTGACAATACCGCCAAGTATACAGTGATGATGGAGTAAAAATATATCTCAATGGACATACACTGCGTGATGATACAACCTGCATGGCGCACTTGCTACAACAAGTGCTGCTCCAGTAAACCAAACAAAAAGAACGAAGACCTACACGGGAAGAGGAAAAAAAACACTGAATTTATGGGATACCCAGGCACTGAGCTTGCTGCCCAGTGCGGGACGGGAAAATCTTACAATCCCTCATTAACTTCGCGAGAAGACCGTGCGAAACCTTGGGATATAACTATCAGTATAGTCCTAAATATATATATATATATATATATATATAAAACCAATGATAATACCAAAAAAAATCATAACAGTGACACACTATATATAATCAATCATCCCACGTAAATAAACACGGGATAGAAAAAGGGGGTCTCAGCTAGTATCATTACAGTGACAATGTTGTGAATAACTATAAACAGTGAGAAGGAACTTTTTAATCCGTATATTCCGAAGTCAAGAGAACTACCAAAAATAGCAATACTAAGTGCTATATATAAATACATATAATGGGAGGTTATAAACCTAAAACTTTTGAGGAGTATTGATATATTTCAGAGGGATGAGTATTGAGTATCATAAAATATACCTACCTTATTTTGAGGCACATGTCCTACTCTATCCTTATGGATTTATACGAGCATATATCTTCCATGGCAGCTCAATTTGAGAATGTAAGTAAGAACACCTGAGAACAAATGAAGTTACCTCCCAATGTAGTATAAATTTTTATACGATCATAATAACCAATAACTCTCTAAGGAGGCAGAGTGAGCTATATTGAGAGTTTGAATTCATATATACACTAAAGGTGAGTGGAGTTAATTTTTTAAGGGGAGGGAGAACATACCCCTGACTTGCAACAAACGTTTTACACGTGAACTTTCCTAACGAGATATACTAATCTCCATGATTATAAATTCTCTATTTTATACACCTAAGCAATCTATTTTTGAAAGCCAATGAGTGTGGATTAACCGTGTATCTAAGAGATAGAAACAAACCATAAAGTTGACTGTCTTGTCACCAAACCGTAGGATTCAAACTGGGAACCCCTAGTCTTGAAAGGGTACTATTATTTAAATATAATTAACCTAGGGTGAACACATAATTCACCTGATCCATGAAATTTAAATATAACAAGAAAAAGCCAAGCTTAAGGCGGAGAGATTAATACCTTATGGGATCTTAATTGTAGAATGGCTTATAAAAAACTTTCTTGGAGTCTTAGTCCAAATTCAGAAATAACTATGACTGTCTTTATTCTAAGTGATGGTAACCAAAGTCTAGGCAATGATCAAGCCTTGATAAGTTAAATACTAGATAAAGCCTTTTAAAGAGAAGAGTATATTCCAAGGTATCCAAGCCCATAACTAAATTTATTTATTGCTTGCATGATGTGTTTAAGAGTCAATGATTGCTGAATATAATTAATAGACAATATGTGTCTAGATGTTTAACAAGAATTTATCTTTTATGCCAAGAGGAAAAACTGGCTTCCCCGCTTAATGATTTGATCAAAGGAATTTAATTCCGGGGATTAAGGAATACACTAGTTTCAAGTGTAAGTTACAACAGTTACTAGAGTAGTTGCGTAACAATCAAGGAAGAATGTAGTAATCACCACGTCACAAAGTCTTGATAAGATAAAATTTGGAAATTTGCAATTATGTGGTTGTTTGATATTTGACGTGGGAGGTCGAACTTGTCCTGGTCAGATCAAGGGAAAACCAACACAAAATGGAGTGGAGGGATAGTTCGACACTAACGCTGATCCCGGCAGGGTTGGATGATTCCTGAGACTCCCTACAAGTGGTCACCAATATCTCTGTGATAAGTAAATATTTGTTTTTAAGTCTAAACAAAAATCTGTCTAATGAAGTATATTAGATGTTGAGAATGTAAGTTAAAAGTTAAATTAACCAAGCTATCCTGAAGAGACTTAACAGCTAAAACAACTCCGCGTTTGTCGGAAAAATAGTCAACTATGAAGGAAATACTAATTGTTATTATACCATAAGTCATGATAATAAGTTAAAAATGAGATCAAGAGACATCTACCTATAATGTGAGAATTTACAAGCTACCTTCTAAGTTATGGCCTTATTGCCATCTGAAGGGAAGGATCGACTTTAAGTCTTTCTTTATAAATTCAAACCCAGTATATTAAATGGGAACCCACCTATAAGTAACTTTATACTAACCCACAGGAGTTATTTTATAAACCGCAAGAACATGTGGAATTGTGAGAAAATTATACCTTGTTAGAAACCTTAACGGGAACCCATTGTGGTATACTTGATGAACAGACAATAAAAGATCGTGTATGTACTACCGATAATTTGTGAAACAATAATAACAGAAATCTTTCTACATTATATATACAAGATGCACGGCTCGACCGTAACTCGTACTCTACATTGAAAATGGAAACCAAACATGGTAACAGTAAACCCAAATACCTGAACCACGGGATGATGACCTAAAGGTCAAAGAGAAGAACTTTAATATACCCCAGTATTTATTCAAGACCTGAAGGCCGACGATTACAGCTACAAGAGGTGACGAATAGAAGGCAAAGTCAAGACCAACAAGAACACTACAACCATTTACAACAACTGAACCACTGAATGCATCAGCAACACCGACAAAGATGATGAACCCCACTATCAGGACGCTACCACTACCAATGATGAATTTATATAGTAAACCAATCGAGTAAGGACCCATGGAAGGAAGAATGCTTCAACCAAACGTGCGAGAGCTTATGGACTTGACAAGGAGTAATCCTAAATTGGACAAGTAAGTAATAATATATATCAAGAAGATACCCCATATGCGAAGGCAACTAGCGGGAAGAACACAGGAAAAGAACTCGACGACGAAAAATCAAATGGAAGGTGAACTGTATTACAGTATATGCCACATAGAGGAAGAACCTCGTAGTATATTTGCTCAAAAGGATAATGAAAGATACATCACATGTGCCTGAACATCACAGGATGGACAAACCTTACAATATTATTGGAAGCCGACGTACAGTAAAAAGATATACAACGAAGAATACCAAGCTATGCTGCAACTAACAGCTACTAAGAGACAAGATAATCAGGAGCGGTGGCATACCGCGGCACATCAATCCGACAGTCTAAACAAGACATGGAATAATTGACAACAAACAAGATGGAAGATCACCTTCACCCATATACGGGATTCAAATATAAAAGCATGATAATGCAAAATAAAACATGTCAGAGAATGCATGAATTTTTAGGGGCAATACCCCGTAACGGACAAAAGTCCAGTCAAGATAAACAATGACAATCAAACGAAAATAATGGTGAACACAACTCATCAACCCTACATGTGAACATAAAGAAACTTAAATATACCACCTATGAAGCGCATTTAGGACTATTCCAAAATGATTGAACATTACTTATTCAGAGTCGCGCAACGGAAGCGGGTGGTCCCATCAGTTAAAATTATATACTTAGCTCAAGGGAAATGCACAACGTATTTCACGTATCTTAACCAAAATATGTGTCATCCCACCTAAAATCTTACAGCCGAGAGGCTATCTTTTAAACTAATTGTAAGTTTTAAATAAGAGTGAAGATTGCTCACTATTTCCAGACAAGTTGTGATAGTCTAGGGTACGGGGGCGTACCCCTCTTTTTAAGGGGGGGAGAGCCTACCGCGTTTTAGCATTTTAGCATGGAAGTACACTTTCATCGTACTGTTGCACTGTGATTTGTATGTGAACAAGTATGACTTTGTGATTCTATGAACTCTTACTTGATGATGTGTACTACGTTACACTAGCATGAATGGATTATGTGTACTACGTTACACTATATTGAAGCTACTTTGGCACTACGAAATTATGTGTACTACATATCTATATATATCAATGACTCTATGTTTGCATGATCTGTACTTTGCTACACTGCTATGAATGAATTACGTGCTCTATGTTGCATTGCACTAAGTTGTTTTTTGGTGATGACCTTTCATGCTCATTACACTGTATGTTACGATTGAATATATACTACGAACTGAGAAGTAGTGGAACTTGGGACTTGATCCCTAAAATAGAATTGAGTTGTGGATGCTTAGCGGAACTTGATTCCCCACAACCATTTGAACTTAGATATGAGACTTCGGGGTGAAGTCCTTTTTAAGGGGGGTAGATTGAAATACCCCGAACCTAATTAATACTTGTTTATTATTAAATAATGGAGAATTGATCTAGAAATAGATCATTTTAGTTACGCATGCCAATCTATACATGCTAACGTTACGTGAATTAATATTATTACACGTGCGCATGCAAACTCACGCAGGCGAACGTCACGAAAAACAGTCGTTTTACCGTAACGCTAACGGGCGTAATGTTACTAAAAGTATTAACGTACTTGTACGAACGTTCATGTATGATTATTAACAAGGATTAACTTCTTGCATAACTAGCTCGATAGAAAGAGCGTCAACAAGAAAAGAACAATACCAACGTGTATACAAACGAGCAACGTAAATACTTTACGAATGCCTAAGCATCTATAAATGCTACAATAAATTGAAATACACACTTATATAAATGTAACAACTTATGTTACACCTATGTATATATTATGAAGATATAATAACTCATCAAAGGTCAAAGATGCGCACTAAAACATCTTGACAAGAAGAACGTTCGTAAAACGCCTTAGAAACATGCGATTAAGCATGACCTTGTATGACCTTCTAAAACTCAAACCAAATGCTCATACACTCATTATATGAATATATAAACATATTCCCTAGGCTATATTCAGTTAAAAACACAAAATGCTCGGGAGTGCTCACGCACGCTCCTTAAAGCACGAAAAGCCCGGAGGAGTGCCGAGGTGGCACGAACTCCTATAAAATTAATTCCTAGAGTTCCTAACATCATTATTAACCATTATAAAGAGAAACCATGAAGTGGTTTCTCAAAATTCAACAAAAATCTCAGGAGTATTTCTTAACGCTCCTTTTTGGCCCGGGAGTGTCCCGAAGCCCGTAAATTATGACTTGGGTTGATGTAACTCCATATAACTCAATGTAACATCCTAATATATCATTATTTACCATAATAAGTGTTTATAAACACTTGGAACTCATAAAACCAATTTATTTCCCAAAATTTCCTTAGAGCACAAAAACACACCTTCGGGTGTCACTAAAACGTGTATTACGCAATTACCTTGTAGTTTTTGACATGCCACGAATTAAGAATCTTAAATAGGGTTAAAATGACCTTCTAAATAAGTTGGAGGCAGTGTCAAACCAGGTGCTCTATAGGGGCCGATTTTATGTGCAAAAAACTAGTATAAAATTTGCATTTAAAGTTTATAAAAGGCATAGAACATGGTGACTCACCTTCCCATGTGCTATAATACTTAATGACAGAAGAATATAAGTCTCATTTGAGGTCCATGCTGTCGAAATTATGAAGGGAAACAAGACCATGTGTGCTAGACAAAAACAAAATGAAAAAGGCAAAAAGTGGATCTAGATTCCACCTTTTTGATTTCTTATAATTCAAGTGACCTTCCTTGCTTGTCCTTGGCTCTTCATTACCGGTTGAGACACTCCATTTAAGCTCTGATTTCGTGGGTCTACATAAGAGGAAGAAGACATCATTCAACAATTGAAAAATCAAAGGAATAAAGCCTTACTTTTCTTACCTTGTCATTTAGCTTGCATAATTGTTCCCACCTTGCCTTGTCTTGCATTATAACCGAAAAGCTAGCATAGAACATGGGCATTTATTGAGCCAATAACCCATGGAATAAACTAAGGAAAAATAATAGTCATTTGACATTGAAAATTAACAAAACAAAAATCAAATTCTAAATTGCATTCTCTTCTTACGTGAGCTTAGTCTCATTCTTCCCCTTGCACACTTCACTCACTCACGAATTGGTAAGCTCTCTCCTCTCTCTCTTCTTCTTGCTTCATCTTCTTCCTTTGAAGCTCTTAAGTCCATTAATGGAGTTTTAACTTCTATCTTCATCTTTAAGGCAATTTCCTAGCATTTCTTGTCAAGCCTTGAAGCAAAACTCTTCCTAGCATACCTACAAGGATTCGGCATCAATTAGTACTCCAAGGAGGTTGTATAAACCAACATTAATCCAAGGAGCATCTCAAAGTTATCTTAAGGTAGTTTTCATGCTTGAAAATCCTTAAAGCACATTTTCGTGTGTAACCGATTTCTACTTCTTCTAAGACTCCTTTCTTCTTCATTTTCATGAAGGAAAATTTGTTCTTCATCTATATTAGGTGTGCCGAATTTATAAGGAGAAAAAAACTTAAGGTAAATCCTTGGAAAACTACTTACAAATCTACTTAAGATCTTTATTGAAGATCTAACTCCTAAACTCCTTCACCACTTGCATATAACCGAAGTGGAGCATCAAGATTACCTTGGAGAAAGCTTGGAGATCCAAGAAGAGTTTAAGCACTTAACCACCTTTGTTAAGAAGTAAGTTTACTAAGTTAATCTTTATGTTTTAAGCTTTGTTAAGCTTCTAAAAATTATACAAAAATTATGTACATCTCCTAGGTTATATAAAACCGAAACTACATGGTATAATATACCAAAAATATAATCTATAACCTATATGGAAAATATTTACCTTAAGGCACATTTTTGTGTCACAAAATTTATCTATGTTAGGTACAAATTCAAACCGAATTACCAAGGGTAAAAATGTTCTATTTTGAGCTAAGAATCAATATAAGACATTACAATAATTTTTACATGAGTTATATAACTCCTATGAATTTATGTATAATTATTTTGACATATAAATCCACTTTTATATACTATATGGTCACTAATTAATTATGGCCGAATGGTCTAAGTGATAAATAGGTATTAATGACCTACTTAGGTATATAAACATATATTATAAAGTTTGGAGAGTTAAAAATATTTTATTAGTGCTTAAATGGTTAATTAATTAAGTTATGTGGCTTAAATGTAATTTTTACAAAGTTTGGTGAGTTTAATGTGAAAACCGAGAGTTAAGGGTCTGTTTGGTGTAATTATAATATAATATAAGGTTAGGAATTAAGTTTATGAATTTTAGATAATTTAAACAAGTGTTAAAATAACATTTTATAAAGTTTTGGGCTATTATGTAATTTATAAACGTTGTTATGAAAGTTTGGAACTTATTAGTGGGCAAATTCATAATTAAGGGAATTATTAAGTTCACTTTCGAAATTTTGAGGAATTAAATATTTAAACTATAGTTTATAAGTTATTAAGTAACTATTATAAAGTTTTGGAATGAAAATGTAATTAATGGAAAGTATGTGACAAAGCCGAATTACTTTGGGTTAGAATTGTAATTTAAGAATTTATATATATGTATTCGGCAATTATGGAGAATTGAAATTAAAACTATAGCTTATAAGGCACTATGTAAAGATTATAAGATTTTGTGGTAAAATTGTAATAATAGGAAATATATATATGTAGGCCGAGAATTTAAGGGGCTAAATGGTAATTTGTGAAAAGTTATAATATTACAAAAGTAATATACCAAAATATTAATGGTAGTTTTGGAATTTAATTAAATAAGGAATTAAAACTATATATATAATGAGATTAGAGTTGAAATGTAATTATAAGAAAATATGGCAAAGCCGAAAATGAATGTGGCTAATTGGTGATTTATTAAAGTTATGGTGTTCAAATAAAAATTACTAAATTTATAGTGGTTGTTTAGTGAATTAATTAATTAAGAAAATAAAACTATGTATTATAATGTATTTGGAGTATAATGTAAAGTTTAAGAAATAAATGTGGTTATAATAAGATAACCGAAAGGTATGTTGTATTATGGGAATAAAAATATTTGTAGGTCCTATATGGATATTTAGGAAATATAGAAAAGGAAATTATGATTTAAGGATTTATGAAATTAAAACTATATGATATACAAGTACAAGTAATTCATTTGTAAATAAATAATATTTGTTGAGGTTTGAAATACCCCGACCTTAAATATGGCGATTAAATTATCCTAAGGTATTTAAGAGCCTAATAATGATTAAGAAGTATTGGTAAGGGAAAATAAATCCGAAAGAAATAAAGAAACGCTTAAAAAGCGAAAAACGCTAAATAAGCTTTAAAATAACCATAGGAGGTATGAGACCTCGGTTAGCGTATTATGTGGATTCTAAAGGTTTAATAAGAGCCTAAATAATATAGGGAACGATTCCCAAGAAAACGGATTCAAGAAATGTATTAAAACGCTAAAAGAGCTTAAGCGCAACACGTTTTCGAGGAAACCCAAAACGTGACTTTAAGTGGTCAAACAGACCCGTAAAAATTATGAATCATTAAATAATAGTTATTAAGCATTTATGGAAGCTTAATAACCAATAAAAATAAAGAAACGAGAAAATTCCGGAAAACGGGCCCGGTTAGTGAGTAGTATCAAAAACCGGGTAAAATAACGAGTGTTTTCTGTAAAAGACGAAAAACGCTCCAACTAGCAGTAATGTGTGGGGCCGATTTTTAAGGGTCAAATAACCCTCTCCCAGACCCATGTAACTAGCTAGATTAATGTAGAGTCAAAAGCAAAAGGTGGGAAAGTAAAAAGCTCTCACACACTCTCTCTCCCCTCATTTCTCTCTTCTCTCTCCTTCCCTCCTTCCCTCTCCATTGATTTTGCCCTCTCTCTCTTATGGTTGGGCGATTTCAAAGCCCCAAAGGAAGCTCCCATGGCTTCCTCACTTCTTCCTCATGCTCTAGCTCCAATTGAGCTCCAAATGTAAAATAAATTACATATTGTAATCCTCTCATCCTCCTCTACATTTCTATCTTTTCAAAATTCGAAAAGGATGAGTTTCATCTCCATGGGTTTTCCCCATTTGAAGAGAAAAGCACACCATTATGGAGCTTGGAGTCTCCTCTTTCCAACAAGGTAAAAATCTCATGAAAAACTCATGTTTTCTTCATCTCCCTTCATAACCGATTTTACCCTTGTGTAATACCTTGTTTTCTCTCTCTCTTTGAGCAAAATATCAACCTAGCAACGGTGGTGGACTCACCTTCTTGAACCAAGGGCTAAAACCCCTTCTAAAACTCTCCAAAGGTAAACCCTAGAAAGTTCATTTCAAACACTTCAAGGAATTGACATTGATTTAATGGTTAGTATATTAATTGTAGTGTTTTGTGTTCATTGGGTGATGGGAATGGAGTTTGGCAACCCCATTCCCCATGTAGCCGATTTTGAAGCAAGAAAGGAAGAAGGAGGAAAAATGTGAAAGAAAGAAGGGAGTATAAGCTCAAGGTAAGAGCCCTTTCCTAATGTTAAATTCTATTGCATTAGAGTAAGGGGAATGGGTAAAATATTTAAAGAACCCAAAACCTTGTACTAGTATTGAGAATTGTGAAGTTTGAGTATTTAAGAGCAAGTATGTGGATTGTAGGCCTTAGAGCCAAATAATTGTATATGAGTATTGTATTGTGGATTGAGGAAATATTGGTGTATTGGGATTTGTATGTGTGTGCTGGTAGAACCCTTGTATGGGTATGGCTAGAATAGGCATGAATTTGGTGAGAATGTGTATGTGTGGCTAAGTAAGAAAAGTAGTGAGCTATGGCAAAATTTTGGTAGGAATATGTACAATTATGGGTGACTTGGTGAATGGGAGAACCAAGGTGTGTATGGAAGTTAGTGGAGATATTTAGTAACTATGGATTGGTACTTGTAGTATGAGGATGTGAAAGTGTAAAATCTGTAGCAAGAAGTAGTATAATGCATTGGAGGAACTAGGAGAAACTAGGTGTGCTTGGAGAGCCTAAAGTGTGAAGTAAACCACTTTGTAACAGATTTTGAAAGGAGCTAGGTAATGGGAAGGATTGAGTGGAAGGTAATGTAATGAGGATATTAGTAGTGGTATTGGTAGTAAGAGTATTGAATGATAAAGGTTAGGTTGAAATCTGTAGCATTTGAGGAAAGAGCAAAATCTGTAACATTGGTGAAATGGGAACTAGTATAAGTGTTGAGATGAAATGAGAAAATATTGAGTAAGTTGCGTAAGAATGGAGTAGCAAATTTGGAGAATGAATTAAGGCGATTTAGAGCATCCAAATGAGTGGTAAACATGTGGGGAAGTATTGGTAAAGATTTGGGAAGTAATGGGCAAATAAATCAGTTGAAAACAGATTTTAAAACTGAAGTACTGGGCCGGACCGGACTTGCGACCGGACTTGCAAGTTCGGTCGAGCCCAGATTTACAAGACGGGAAACCTTCTGGAATCGACCGGACTTGCGACCGGACATGCAAGTTCGGTCGGACCAGAAAATTCTCCCGTCTGAAACCTTCTGGAATGGACCGAACTTGCGACCGGACTTGCAAGTTCGGTCGGCCAGAAAAATTCCCGTAATGCAAGCTACTGGAATGGACTGACCTTGCGACCGGACTTGCAAGGTCGGTCGGGCTAAAATTCTCACGAAGGGAACTTACTGGAATGGACCGACCTTGGGACCGGACTTGCAAGGTCGGTCGGCCCTGGAATTTTTACACGATGTAGCCTACTGGAATGGACCGGACTTGCAAGGTCGGTCGCAAGTCCGGTCGAGTAAAAAAAAAAACAAATGTTTTAATTATATGATTATAGTAATCATATATACATGTATATATGCCTATATATACATATGTATATATATGTAGTAATACACCATTAATGAAGTAGTAATGGTAAGAAAGTAAGTAAATGAGTAAGGAAGCAAGCTTAAGAAATAATAAGGAAAAGAATGGTTCTGTAACCAAGTATGAATGTAAAGGAATAGTAAGTAAACATTGAGAATATCAATGAAGGAGTAAGTCAGATCAATAATAGACTATTGATCATACTACTTCATGTATGTATAGGAATCCAATAGTTGATCCTCGAAGGAGCCGGTAGTGCGGATACAACGGTGACCGGTATGATTTCTTCATGCTCTGTATCCTAACCTGGTTACCCCGATTTGTGTGCTTATGCGATCACCAATAAGATAAATGCACGAATCGGATTTATAATGCACTTAACTGCGTTTGAACTATCCGTTCTTGTTGTATTTCTTTGAACAATTAGTTTGTATAATTCATGAAATGAATGAATGGAATTGAGAAGCATGTGTAAGTATTGTGTACCTGAGTATTGTATGTATGTATGGAAATGAAGTATTGACTTCTACTAATTCCTAACATTCTAACTCCTAACTTGAGTAATGAGTAAATGGAATGAGTAGAAGTCCGATATAGTTTCGGCCACACGTGAGGATAAGGAAACACAAGAGGTTGG
Source organism: Limonium bicolor (assembly GCA_023374045.1). Taxonomy (NCBI): domain Eukaryota; kingdom Viridiplantae; phylum Streptophyta; class Magnoliopsida; order Caryophyllales; family Plumbaginaceae; genus Limonium; species Limonium bicolor. The sequence continues at coordinate 149,259,117 of CM041776.1, read as the reverse complement.
ATCCGAATCCTAACTATAATCTTTTCCTTGGACCAATTCCCTTGAATGGGTAGCATCCTGGATTAGTGGGCCACCCTAAGCCCGGTGGTGGGATGTAGTAATCCCTGCCCGGAGGTCATACCGACTTAACTGGAAGTAAAGTATGTAAGAAGTACATATTGTATGTGTATTGGTCTTGACTATTGTAAGTCATCGACCGGAAGTAAAAGAGTATCGAACACCCGATTAACCCGGGTGTGTAATGAAGCTAACTGGACCTTGTATGTATTGGAGAATTGCATCTCCGTATTGCGTATTGGATACGTAATGGGTATGTATTGTGTATGTGTATTCTGGAAGATGGTAAGTAAGCATTGGTTGACTTGGATTGTCTTCCAAGCATGTATTGTACTGTGTGTATGTATGTATACCTTGTGTAGTATTGCAGTATCGTGAATGAAAGCATGTAAGTATGTATGTATGTATGCATGTATTACAAAATGAATTGCATGTATTCGACCAAATGGTCGGCGTACCCTCGCTAGTACGTGGGGTATGCGGTTATCATATTCAGCGAAAGCTGACCCCCTCGGGGGAACGTTTTTAGTGTGCAGGTACCCGGAGCGGATTCGGTCAAGGTAAGAGACCGGTGGCGCGCCTTGCAATTAGAAGTACCTAGCTTGTGAGGAATGGGTAGCAGATTGACTCCTAGTGTGTGCATATGAATTTGGGAGAAGTACTGTAATGATTTTTGGAACCTAGTAAACTCGGTATGCGTAGTGTATTATCTTGTACGGAGTTGTGGAGTATTGTGATGAATGGAGTATGGTATTGAATGGAGTATTGTAGTATTTGGTATGTAATGAGGGTATGTATTGTACTAAGTAGTACTCGGATATTCCGGTCCATCAGACCGATGCTGTATGTAGCAGTAGTAGCCTTGTTAGTCACGTGGGTGACTAACGGCGTTGTATCACCCGATGTATGTAAGTATGTATCCGCTGCGTGACTCGGGAAGCACGAGGAGATTGGACGGCAATGATTGAATTAATAGTAGGGGTGTTACAAGGTTAGTTTGTAAATAATAAAAGATAAGGGGATAATATGTCCATGTGTGACATGTAAATATAATTTGAGGATATATTAAGTGGTTATGTCATTTAGACAATTATATATAAGTATCATAAATAATACATGTGTATGAAGTATATACATTTTAGATTTTCAAGTAAATCAAAAAGGAAATGAATATAAGGAATTATGGAATTTAAAACTATGGTTATATAGTTATAAGGAATTTAATTGTAACCAATGAATAATAATTATGGTAAGTAGAGAATAACAAAGAATTATAAGAATATTCTGTCCATGTATGACATATAAAAATATTGAGGAATTATGAGGATGTCAATTAGACAATTGTAAAACATGTAACATAAACGGTACATGAATATGTAGTTATATACATTAAAGGATTTTTAAAACAAATCAAAAGCAATAACAAATAAGTTATATATTAAGTCATAACATGGTTAAAAAGAATTACCACACAATATAAGTTTATAAATTAGGATTACATGTTTTGGAAATATATAAATGCCTTAATCAAATAATAAGGCTAAGAGGTTAAAGGAACTACTTAAGTATGAAGAAATAAACCTCACATGAAATAACGAATACGAAATCGTTTCATGAACCAATAAAATTATTACACGAGAGTTACATAATTAACACTCTCAGTTAATCCTATTCTAGGACATTGTTTGACCAGATGTTGACCGGGAACTAAACAAGTACAGTCTACGGTGAACGGTATGGAATTGTTGCAGTCTGCTTTCTACCGGATTACACCGGCTTGTGTGCTATCTGTTGTTTGAATTAACGACCAAGATAATTGTATGTAAAATGTTGTATTACTCTTGTGCACTGTTGTGTTATTTTATGTGCGTGATGTTACTAACTATAACGTGTATGTTCCACGCATACAACACTACATTACCAGTGGATTAAATACCTGCGCTTTATTGTACCGAGAACTTGTTCACAAGTTTCTCACTAACTTCACTTCATAACAAACGTCATTATCCTAAACGTGATAATTGACAATACACATTATGTTCTTGTTTAACGTCTTCTATGACACCTAACAATTCTATACTAGAGAACGAGGAGCCCAGTTGGGTCTGGCCATGCATGCTACAGGAGTTGTACCTGTCTCAGGTCGTCTCCTATTCAGTTATACGTCGCGACGGAACATTTCAGTGGAGAGGAAGACTTTATTCCTCTCGAGGGTTCAATTCCCAACAGTTCAGTGGAGAGGAAGACTTCATTCCTCTCGAGGGTTTCGATTCCCACATTTCTCAGTACAGGAGTTAACTACGTTTCTTCTGAGGGTCTAGTTACCCAACCTTTCAATCTTAACGAGGTCACTATACCTTCACTATTTGAAATATACATTTATACCTGTCAGTCCCATTGTGTGGACTCGACTATCATTAAAGGATTCAGTTCATCTAACTTGACCTTCTGCAGTCTTGTTCTATGTGACATTGTTATCCTTGTATGGATGCTTGTTGTGATTATGTTATGATGTTTATTTACAGCTTTATAAAAATGACTTGCATGTATTCGACAAAATAGTTGGTGTGGCCCAGTAGCTTGTGGGCTGCACGATTTCATACCGGCAAATTATTTTGCTGAGCCGTTTCATGGCTAAACAATTCCAGGTACCTGAAGAATGAAGAGATTGCCCGACCGAGTGTAGGGGGGTAGAATTAAGACAGGGGTTATTACCACCGGTGTCATCTTACAGTATTGTACTTTTATTATTATCTTTTGTTGTTTTAAGAGGTTTGTGTTCAGCGCTCAGACCGCATCTTTTGTAAGTTATGTTGGAGTTAGCCTTGTTAGTCACATAGGTGACTAGCGGCGTTGTAGCACCACCTGTTATTATGTATATATTTTCGCTGCATTTCCAGTTATCTTTGGGAGCTATCATCGTATAGGTTGAGGAGTTTCGGGTTGGGGTGTTACAAAAAGTGGTATCAGAGCGTAGTTGCGCTCTGAGATCTGAGTACAACCGAAATTAGCCTTGGGATACAGGGTGTGTGATAGAACAGTGAGGAATAGAAAGTCAGTTTTTACTTGGTCCACCGAAGGGCGTTAATAACTGTTCAAACTTACAGTAACTACAAACTATGACCTGTCTAAATAACGAGCAGATGTCATGAGAAGGAATACACTAAAACAAATACTAAGACTACCTGAATTAGTGAAAGGGTGTGTTGAAGACCGTACGACGCCAACAGTCACCCACACGGGAAGCTGACGATGAATAATCGTGACGCCATACTGATGATAACCAGAAGGGCTGACAATACCGCCAAGTATTGTAACACCCCTAAACTTAAACCTGTAATGACGTCATAACTCGTAGCATAATAAATAGCAAATCGCAGCGGAAAATAAAACTATCCAACCTTGGTGTTACACGCCGTCACTCACCCTTGTGAGTAACAAGGCATCCTTACTCTTTCCAACATTACAACTTCCAACGCTGTGATGAACAGATACTGAGCACTCTACTTATTACAAACCAAATCCAACTAAATGAGCAACTAACTGAAACACAACAAACTCCAAAATATAATACAAACAAATCCACAAGTGTTTATAAAAACACAACAGCTACCCTGTTCCCCGCACTCCGGCTTGTGTATTCTTCAGGGACCTGAAATGTTTGGCCCAATGAAGGGCTCAGCAAACTATGCTGGTATGCTAAATGTAGTCCTAAGCCTTCTAGATTCCTTAAGTCGTTTTAGCCATCTTGATATTAGATTCATTACAAGATAATCCGGTTTACAAGAATAACAATAATACAGTAGACACAGAGTAATCACATAACAATTTACCTGCAAACATTTAGTGCATAATAATACACATCAAACAATAAACAATACCAACAACCCAAATAAGGTGCACATAGTAAACAACTGTTCTTGTTAGTAGGTCACATGACCCTAACCTCTTAACCTTTCCAATTAATTTTACCTTAGGCGTCCTGTCAAGACAACCCCTATTAACCTGTGAAAATGGACAGTGTGTCCCATTGGGTTCCAAAGGAACCGATACCAGCTGACCTTATGGCCCTGGATAAATATATACATTGACCGATCCGGTCGAAACTGTGCACCAACGGCAGTGCATTCCGCCATCCCCGAATGTGGCTGATGGATTTTGAGTGACTCCCTTCTTGAGTCTCTCATAGTGATCACAATGCGCAACCAGAAGGTCGAAACGATCTGGATTCCTCTCTTTATAAGTTACCCCTTTTTATCAGTGATATAATAACCAATGCTTGAAATAAGACTATCACATTTGACCCTTGTTAGGTTCATTAATACCTAAAGGTCAGTTAGTCTTCTTTTTCCAGTTTAGATGTATAAACTTTAGTCACAAGACATTCGCGTACAAAATACAACGCAACAGTTTGAGCAATCCCACATACAATATCATTCACATAAAATCATAGATATCGTTCTTAGACATTTAAACACATAATGTCTGGACCTTAGGATAATCCTTAGGACATTCAGACCACACAATTAACATACCGTTCACCAAGTAACTGCTAGCTGACAAACTCCTGTTCAGTAGTCTCTTCCCGTACGCTGTTATTTAGACATGCAATACCGGGTAGTATTAACACAACTATTCATTAAATATTACAGTATTGTCACTGTAGTGTTTATACTCGTGGTATAATAACTTCGTATGTTATTTATTTTCCCCTGTTATTTTAACAGTGGTTCTAGATAACCTAGCAGTTCATTATTTTATGTGAAACTCACATGTGAAAATGAATTATCATTTATACGGTACATCTTTACCTCATTAATTATATACTTATAATTATTTCCACTTATCATTTATATCATATCATTTAGTTATTTATGTTACAACCACCTCTATTCCATAAACTTTATATATAACTAATATTCCATAATACATTATATTACCTAGTTTCGCTTCCTTTCCTTATTAACTTACAAAACCAACCTTATTAATTCGGTATTTATATATTATACCCAACAACTTAATAAATTACTAAATAACCACATATAATTTCCGGTAACTCTAATTGATCCCATTAACTTTTACAACTTACCAAATAACCATATACTTTTATAATTTATTAAATACCCATGTTATTTTCCGGAAATTGCAAAACAATTATATTAACTTCTATAAATTGCCAAATAACCTTATAACTTTTATAATTTACTATTTACCCATATTATCCTTTGTAAATATTAATTAACCACCTTACTTTTACCAAATCACCAAATACTCTTATTATTTCGGTAATTACAAATTAATACCACAAATTTTATAAATTACCAATTAAGCTCATAAGCTCTTCGGTTTATTCATATAGTTTCTATATTTACACTTTTAAACCCAAAACTTTATATAAGTTACATATTAACTTATAAACCATAGTTTGAATATTTTATTTCTTAAAATAACCGAAGCAACCCATATCTTTTCTTTAATTGCATTTCCGCCCACATTGATTTTCTATCTTCCATTTATACTTCCATAAATTACATATTGTAACACCCCATCCGACAACAAAACATAACAACAATCTGCAGCGGAAACTCAACTCAACACATTACTTAATTCAATGGTGTTACACGCGTTAACCACCCACGTGGCTAACAAGGCTAATACATATACATTTGTATCGGTCTGATGGACTAGATTCCCGAGCAACTACACAATACAATCCCGCTCCATTTTCGACATTTATTATTACATACATTCCCACTGTACCGAGTATTTACAAACTACTGCCGAAAACAATTTCGGTCTTACTACGCCTATCATACTCACGCCATTTAAATGGCTACCCATGTATAACATCTGCCCCGTCCTACTCTCGAACGGCTTCCAGCTCCTTGTACCTGAAATAAAAAAGGAGAGAAAGGGTGGCCCCCAAGGGGCTCAGCACCTTTGCTGGTATGGTAATCCCGCAGCCCACATGCTACCGGGCCACGCACAACTAATTGTCGTCTTGGCATGCAGTTGATTATATTAAATCATGCATACAAGCCATGGACATACAACACATAACATTTCGCCTCAATGGCTCAACCTATAACCAACACAACCACACTTAACCAACCATCCAATGATTCCTCAAACCCTAGAATGGCTCTCCTCCAAACGGAGCTACTTCCTTAACGAACGACATGTACCCATTAATCGGGTTATCCTTAAATGCCTCTTGTCACAAACTGGGATTCATTTCCATGATCCACACATTCCATATCCTACAACATAATTCATCCTAACATAACAAACATAACAACACCTTTCTTGTTCAACATACATATGATGACATCGCATTCATTTAAAACATCGAATATATATATATACCATAGCATAGCAAGGTAATTTGCATAGCACAACAACAATACATATCACCTCGAGAACGGTTCACATTAAGATCCTTCCACCATAGTTGTACATACCATGAGCATAGAGATTGTTGCCAAACTCATACCAGCTCGTTAATTACCTCATCACCATCCTGTTATTTGAACGGTTGACTTAAACCCAAGGTGTGTCGGATATAGTGATCCCAAGCACACCAAACAACACAGTATGCCCCTGTGGCCCGACGTGAGTCAGTAAACTAGCTTTGGATAAGCTAAGGGAAGGTTGAAACCAAATTGGAATACCACCTAAACATACACCAAGAGAGCCGAACCGGATATGATAACGACTCCCATCCATCACACGCGTGGGAACATACCGGACTCCTCACCCCCCATTAGCCCATATACTCTTATAAATAAGTAGTTAGAGATCCATTATGGAGCCTACCACATCCACACACCATACGATATCATAACCGAGTTAAGCACAAAGGGAGGTTCACACACTTGCATACAACAACATATCCAACTAACTCACACATAGCCGTGGTTAGCACATTCCCAATGTTCGGGTCGTTAACCCCGAATACCGATCACTCATGGTTCCTAGATTTGGTTAGCTAAGGTTTAACACATATTTGAGGTTATGGTATCGGAGGCCAAATTCGCCACATAAATGAATTACTAAACTCATTACATGATCTTGCAAGGTGCAAACACTCAAGAAAATATTGGATACAAGCGGTGTAATCCGGTAGGAACAGGTTGCAAGAAAACCATACCTGTCCCGGAGGTCCCTTTACCACGTCCCCTTAGTTTCCTCGAGCAATTCTCGAACAATGTACATCAATGCGTTTTTATTAACATCGGGGTCGCTTGATTATTTAATGTCTAATGCTTATGACTTTCCTTGTTAACTTAGTTACTTAACTTTACATTTTAACTTATTTTACTTTCACATTTTATTACAACTTTAACCCACCTAATTGCCGTTTAAACTCACCTAACATGTCCTTAACAACCTTATAACATCATCACCTATCAATCCCCATCATTTCACATCATTTCCATACCTTAAAACAACAATTTTGGTCCATACAGTGCCTTGTCCGAACTTGTGTCCGGACTTCCCAAGTTCGGACACCGTTCGAGACTCTACGGGTGCAAATTGGTGAATGTCCGAACTTGCGTCCGGACTTCCCAAGTTCGGACGCTGTTCGAGGCCAAACCAAAGAAATAAATAAGTGTGTCCGAACTTCCCATGTTCGGACGGTAGTTCGGACATCAGTCGAAGATCAGAAAATCCTTTACCCAACAGAGCCTGTCCGAACTTCCATGTCCGGACGGAAGTTCGGACACGGCAAAATGCTCAACTTCTACACCTTTAAACACTTAGCCAAATTCCTCCAAAACCTCAACACTTATAGTTTATACTCCTTAAGTCCCTTAGTGATGATTCATGCCAATTCTAACCATTATACCAAGACATTTCTTCCACACAACATCATCATTCAAACATCCTTTCTTACATATCAAAACTCCTTATGTCATTCTTACAATTCCTTTCCCAAGCTTACACTTCCTCCTTAATTTTTCCAAGTGGTATCTCACCAATATTGACCACTATACCAAGGTGTTTCCTCTACACCTTAACATCATCTCTCAAACTTCTTTTCTTACTAACTAAACCTCCTTTTTCACATCCCACCTAAACATCACTTATTCCTAGAATATCAACATTATCTAAACCTTAAACAAACTCCTCCAAGACTTAAATACATTCTCAAAACACACATGGAATTCCTAGAACTTCCAAGATAACACCTAAATCCTTATAGCACCTTAGAACACCTTAATGCATGTGTTCTTCCTTAGTGAAGCATGTGTCCATTCCTAACCATTCCTAGTTCACCCAAGTTCATTTAAGCACTTAGAATTCCTTATACATTTTACAAATTTCGCCATGGGTTCTCTTAGCACATCATCATTCCAAAACTCATAGTTTTCACCATTAAACACTCAAGAGCACCTAAATCCATCAAGAACATTATCACTCACAAAATTTCACCAACTTTACACTACATCACAATATAGTGCATAATTAAACTTGCTTGGCACTTAGGCCCTTAAATAACATGGCTCTTAGGCCCTTAAATTGCATAATCCTTAAACACTGAATTTCCCACATAAATAATGCCTTTGACCTGCAAATACATACACCAATACATATGTTCTTTTACTAAACTCTTGAGAACACTTTACTAAGTCATTCACCATTTGCTCTTTAGGTAGTTTAAATAAGCATTTATAAGCTCATTTCTCCTAAGGCATTAAACAACATTAAGTTAGTAGATTTACCTCTTCTCCCAAAACACTTCCTCTTTGATTCCTTACAAAACCGTATGGTATTTTGGTTCCTTGTCAAGTTCTAGACAATATACAAACACCATAATGAGTATTCAAGCTTTGAGCTTCATCTCATTGTAAACCCTAATTTGACATTGTTTCAAAAACATTAATGTAGTTGTTTTACCTTGATCTTTGAAGAGAGTTTGAGTATATAACAAGAGAGGACTCCACCTAGTCCATGAAGAGTTGAAATGAAGCTAAACAAGCAAGGTAAGACACCATGGTGAGGTTAATTTTCGGCCATGTACTAAAAGGAGAGGAAATGGAGTTTTCTTTGGTTTTTCCTTACCTTGAAGCAAAGGTGATCAACAAGGCATAAAAATATTAGCTCAAGCCCCTTCCATGGAAGTTCTCCTTGGCACCAAAATGGTGGTTTTGAGGATTTGAAAGGACAAGGTTGTAGAGCTTGCTCCAACTAAGAGAATGGTGGTCTTGGAATTGAATTTGGACCATGGAGCTAGGAGTTACAAGCATTCAAAGATGGAAACAATGGTGGTGTTGGTGTTGCTGTATCAGCTCGTAAAAGAGAGCAAGAAGGGAGGCTGGGGTCGTGTGAAATGAAGGAAGAAAGGAGAATGAAGATAGAACTTGCTTTAACAAGATATTTGTATTAAAAGGTAACTTTCTCCTTTTTACCTTCCTACCCTTCCTTCCTTAATTGCTTTTTACATGGTGGTGACTCACCTTCATAAAAACCGGCCACCATTTAGCTAGAAGGGGTTTTGGTCTTTGTTGACCAACTTAATCACTTATAACATTATATGTTACAAACTAGCTTATAAAAAAATCACTATTCACCAAAAACAAGGCACATAGAAGTGAAATTTTTGATTTCCCATTGATATAGCCACCCAAATGTGATATATAGTACACATGTTAATTAAAGAGTAATGATGGCCATTTAGCCATTCAAAACTCATTTACAAGACAATTTTTCAAAAACGTGCTTTAAGACTCCTTAAAGCACATTTTGTGTTTTAACTTGTTTTCAAGCTTGGTTTTCTTTAGTAATTGATTTAATATGTTCACTAACATATAAATAAGGCATAGGTATGACCATTAGGTCTTATACACCTTTATCCCAAGCTTAGAGCACATTTTGGCCCATATTAACCTTAAGGTATTTATTTGTGTTTTGTTTGGTTTCATTGTCTACCAAAGTTTCCTAAGGACTTAATTAGCCCTATAAGATCATAATTAAATGTTATAAGTCTTGGTAGGCTCTTTGGGTCCTAACCAAGTTCACTCCAACCTTAGAGCATGTTTTTGCTCATACCGTGTCTTAGTGTTTTATTGTGTTTTACCATGGTTTAAATGATTCATTTATGTTTCTAAGGCACTTTTTAGCCTTTAACTACCATAGTTTAACATTTACACTACATACCAAGGTTTGGGGTATTTCAATCTACCCCCCTTAAAAGAACTTCGTCCTCGAAGTTCACATTTCCTCGCATCATTGGATTAGAATACGGGAATTACTTATAGCCATAAAACTTCCATTACCAACCACCCTTTACATCCAACCTCGGACTTAATGGTCCGGGCAACATATCCACATCATTTGGACACATAGGTCCCCATAACATAACAGTCTTTAGACACATAGGTCTATGTAACACCACACATTTAGACTCATAGGCCTTGATAGTATACACTTTAGGAAATCCAAGTCAAAACAACATTCATTACACATACCACACAACATGTCAGAGCATGTATAGCAATCAAAAATATCCTTGATATACACTATGATCCCGCAGAACCCGGTCGCGATGGACGCCTTCCGTCCCCGTGCCTTTGGGAAATTAAAACAATCACTTAAATTTAAAATTTCCTTGTGAGGTTAAGTATAAGAAGATCTTTTATTCAAAATATTAATCGATTGTTTGAAAATACCAATTGAAAATCCTTTTGAAAACACCACACAACTCCAAGTCCGATTTATGCTCTTTGTATCTTTCTTAATATAGTTATTTATGACCACTTACAGGGAGCTTCAAGAGTCATCCAACCCTGATGTGATCAGCATCAGTGTTGAACTATCTTTCCACCCCAATTTGTGTTCGGCTTCCCTTGATCTCATGATAATCAAGTTTCACCTCCCACTTCTTTTTCAACCAACAACTAATTCAAGCGTATCCCATTTTCTATCTTTAAATCCTTCTAGTCATAATCATTACATCTCCAAGGGATAGAACTCCGTCTATCAATCATCACCCAAATCCAACTTAATTCAAGTTACCTAGGAAATTTAATTCTCACTAGGTTCTATGTCGGTCTTATAACCCTTCATAAATCACCACATTGTATATATATATACATATATTTTTTATCAAAATACTATACATGGTTTACATTTATGCACCGTCGGGGTTTTAGTTTCCCCGGGAGTTTCTTTACTCCCTTCCACTAGTACTCTCACACACCACTGTTAACAGGATAAACACACTTCCCACAATGGTATTCGCATCTTCTGTGCGCAATTACCACAATTTAACCATAAATAAATGCGTATGTTTATATAACACACGCGCCAACCATCATAACAAATCATTTTGTGCTACGCACACCTAGTTCGCGTACACTTGTACGGTAAAACACACTGAGTGGTTTTGCGCTCTACCCCCCTTAAAAGGGATTACGCCCACGTAATCAATCACTGATCATTAGCTTAAAATGGTCTGCCGTCGTGAAGTGTTTTAACTTCCACGCGGTGTATTACACAATGGATTCTGATTAGAGGATCTTAACCATATTCGCGGTTTAGTTCCTAAACCAAGAATTCGCATTGGAGTTGTAACTCATAACCGGTTTCGGTCCTGGCCTGTGAGGCTTTTAGGAACTGATAACTAGCCATCCATTCATATTCACAATATATACCCGGTACCTGACGCATGGGCTCACTGGCCTCTGTTGCGCAACCCTGATAATTATAGAGCTAGTTTGCCCCATTCGTTACTGTTACAGTATTGTACATCTCCAATGTATTACCCTTATCTTGGGAAGGATGGTTTCTCAACCGACGCGTGGTACCTCTTACCCTGAACGAATTCGGTGAGTTTCAAAACTTCCCATCCACTTCTCCAATAGCTTACAGCGTAAACTACTATGTAATTCACTATGATTGACTTACTTCTACCGACTTACTGTCGGTTGATTGAGCTACTACCTAATGTGTAGTGCTCTCTCAGTTATTTCCCACACCTGGGGTATATCTCATACCGACCTTTGGTATTTAGTGTTACTGTAGTTATTTACTGTTAATCATGTCTCCACCCTTGGTTTTGTACATGTATTCTTTCATTCCTGCGGCCTTGCATTACCTATGCATCGGCCATTATAACATTATTCCTCCATAATTACCATGCTTCTGATTCCTAGCTATCCCACTCGATCATTACTGTGCAAGAGCAATACCAAAACACTCAGTCATACAGAGTGCAGAGGCGTAAGCCCTTGACAGCAACTCTCTCATGCGATTGCAATAGGAATTTTCACTGAAATCCTTATCATTTAACACTTGCCACCGGCTTACTGCTCGGTTCGTTTGCTATCACTTACTGTTGTATCTCCACTGTGGTTAACTCACAACTCTGCTTACTCACCATTCATCATCTAACAATACTCATACAACGGTCGCTTATTGCGCACCGTATCCTTACTTAGTATGCAACATCAACTTATACTGCATCCGCTATTATATTAGCTTCCGCCATTACACTGGGTTTATCTGGCCACTTATTTGGCTGATTTTTGAATATACTACTATTTTTCCCTTGAGCGTTGTTCGCTACACATTTAGCTTCACACAGCTATGGTGATTGCTATCAACTTACCACACTTCCTGTCTACACAAATGGTACAAACATTTCCTTTCGTATTATTCTTATTCAAATCATCCTGGGGTAATAACAACGTGGTCCATCCTCCACATACTTCTTGAACTTGATTCACATAACTACCGCTCCTGCGGTCTCACAATATCGAGAGGTATCCCCACTCTTAATGCAGTGGTTCGCTTACCCTCTATTCACTTATACCACATAAACTTCTACCATCAATCGAATTTATATAACATATCTTATTTATGGCTTATAAGCCTTATTTGCCTTGAGCTGGGCTCATTTTAGGCTGTCCACACACATGTACTTCTCTGTACAATATTATATGTTTAGAGGTTGTAGTGGGCTCCACGACAAGGTCGTTGCATTCCGTTTCCTTTCATGGGATGCCCCTTAGGTTTGTCAGTCCGTCTCCTGACAACTTATGTCTAAACTGGGTGTTAATTTCAACCCTTGTGTTTCTGTCATGTATTTCGTTCAACAATTGTTGATGCGAACACCCTTCAAGGATTTCTCCTGGGTGTTGTTAAGTTATGCCTTTACATCTGTTTCACAGTTATTGGTACATTCAGTTAGCCACGCCTTTTTGCGTTCTTAACTAGTTATTATCTTCTTCTGTGAAGGTCAACATTTCCTAATATTGTAGGTACTAATTCCGGGAGTTTCATCCCGTTCATTGCACTTTACTGTGTCCACCCTAGGCTGGGTCACCATTCCAGCTTCCACATTTATCCCTGGGGATCCTTAAGTCATATAAGCTGTCTTTACATTCAGTTAGTGCACTTCGCACCTTCTGACTCTTAAACATTTCCTTGAAAGGAATTCACTAATTCCTTTAGTTTCGTTAACTTAACTGAGTTCCTTAACTTCAACCATTCCTTGTAATTTCTAGCTCTCGTTTGATTTATACTGCTGACCGTAGACGGAGTCGACTACTTCCCGTGTTTCGGACTCTACTCGTATACATATATGGGGTATCATACTGATACATTACTACTTACCCAACTAACCTATAAGTAGGTCTGTCAGGTCCACATGCTCCTATCGGAGTGCGGTCGTCCCACAACACAGTTGGTACACTTGTAGTGTCCGTCACACGCCTAGGTGAAGTATTCTGCTGTCAACTCCCTTATATTGTCCCGTGACAATATTCATTCCTTGCTTCCCGAACTTAATCGAGGGAAGGTTTATCCACTGTTGTATCCTTGTCAATTGCTCTTGGTTTCACTGGTTTGGTTTAAAAGAAGGTCGGAAAGAAGTGTTGGTTTGAAAGAAAATCTGGTTTTGCAAGAAAGGGTTTGAATAAATTTGGGTTTGAAAGAAAATTTTTCATGGTTTCACAACATCTTCTTACCTTAGTCAAGTCTAGCTTCTTGCTGATGTGTGTCCTTATAATTACAGAGGTTAGGCTAGCTGGCCCTTCCACTGTTATGACATTCACATTTAACCTTATGGTACTTTACCAAGTACTTGCAGTGGTTATAAATTTCCCTAACGGCCCTGTTATAGCAGCACTTGCCATGGCAAGTGCGCCATGCTAACTGGCTGTCCGTTTAACATATACTGGTTATGGTATTGTTTTTACCCATACTGTCATCAGTGGCCTTGTTGGCCCTTATTGTTCTTACTGTCTCGACAATAACCTTTGGGTAACTTCTCACTGTATTCACGTAATAGTTAGCAACTGGGGTGTCTCCCATTCTTGGAGTCCCCTTTTTACTTAGCATTATTTTCTCTTTGTGGCCCGTTCCACGCATCGTCGTGGTTACTGAGACTTGTCTCTTGTTTGGGCACTACGTTATGGTTCCTTAGTTGGTTGGTATACCGTTGGTGTATTACTTACCAACTGTGGTCCCATAGACATTCGTCTCGGGTTTCACTAATCCACCTCTTGCCTGCCTGGCCACACGGGTCGGGCGTTGCAAGCTGGTTGTTCTCGACTGGCTCAGCATGTCGACCCAGGTTGCCAGAAATTCTATTCTTCTGAACACTGATTCTTCGCTCTTCGCTACGAAATGCGGTTAACACTGTTTAGATGGGGACCGTCTCCGGGATTCCCAGTTTTCGGGATCTACCGATGACAGGGTTCTCCGTACCCTAAGGGTTATTTAATAACAGCCAGATCGGGATTCCGAGTTGAGAGTGGATCCCATCTCTCTGGCGTTCTTTCCCAAGTTATAAAACAGGGGATTGTGGAGGGTGGATGGATATAGTAGGTTTCCAGTATTCACTGTAGTTTCCTCACTAGCGTATCTCTCACGCTATCACTCAACCCTTAACCCAAGTACTTAAATCCTAACTCTCGGTGACTCCTAAGCTCGGTAATTCAGTCATCAGAGCGATACTTCGCTCTGATACATTTTTGTAACAACCCCATCCGACAACAAACACATAACAACAATCTGCAGCGGAAAAACTCAACTCAACACATTACTTAATTCAATGGTGTTACACGCCGTTAACCACCCCACGTGGCTAACAAGGCTAATACATATACATTTGTATCGGTCTGATGGACTAGATTCCGAGCAACTACACAATACAATCCTCGCTCCATTTTCGACATTATTATATACATACATTCCCACTGTACCGAGTATTTACAAAACTACTGCCGAAAACAATTCGGTCTTACTACGCCTATCATACTCACGCCATTTAAATGGCTACCCATGATAAACATCTGCCCGTCCTACTCTCGAACGGCTTCCAGCTCCTTGTACCTGAATAAAAAAGGAGAGAAGAAAAGGGTGGCCCCCAAGGGGCTCAGCACACTTTTCTGGTATGGTAATCCCGCAGCCCACATGCTACCGGGCCACGCACAAACTAATTTCGGTCTTGGCAGCATTGATATATTTAATCATGCATACAGCCATGGACATACAACACATAACATTCGCCAATGGCTCAACCTATAACCAACACAACCACACTTAACCAAACCATCCAATGATTCCTCAAACCCCTAGAATGGCTCTCCTCCAAACGGAGCTACTTCCTTAACGAACGACATGTACCCATTAATCGGTTATCCTTAAATGCCTCTGGTCACAACTGGGATTCATTTCATGATCCACACATTCCATATCCTTACAACATAATTATCCTACACATAACAAAAACAACAAACCCTTTCTTGTCAACGTACATATGAGACATCGCATTCATTTAAAACATCCAATATATATAGATAATATAGAATAGCAAGGTAGGTAATTTGATAGCACCACAACACATACATATCACCTCGAGAACGGTTCACATTAAGATCCTTCCACATAGTAGTACATACCATGAGCATAGAGATTGTTGCCAAACTCATACCAAGCTCGTTAATTACTCATCACCATCCTGTTATTGACCGGTTGACTTAAACCAAGGTGTGTCGGATATAGTGATCCCAAGCACACCAAAAAACAACACAGTATTGCCCCTGTGGCCCGACGTGAGTCAGTAAACTAGCTTTGGATAGCTAAGGGAAGGTGTTGAAAACCAAATTGGAATACCACCTAAACATACACCAGAGAGAGCCGAACGGATATGATAACGACTCCCATCCATCACACGCGTGGCCGGAACATACCGGACTCCTCACCCCCCATTAGCCCATATACTCTTATAAATAAGTAGTTAGAGATCCCATTATGGAGCCTACCACAATCCACACACCATACGATATCATAACCCGAGTTAAGCACACAAGGAGGTTCACACACTTGCATACAACAACAATATCCAACTAACTCACACTAGCCGTGGTTAGCACATTCCCAATGTCGTTCGGTCGTTAACCCCGAATACCGATCACTCATGTGTTCTAGATTTGGTTTAGATAAGGTTTAACACATATTTGAGGTTAATGGTATCGGAGGCCAAATCGCCACATAAATGAATTACTATAACTCATTACATGTTTTATCTTACAGGTGGCAAACACTCAAGAAAACATATTGGCATACAAGCCGGTGTAATCCGGTAGGACACAGGTTGCAAGAAAACCATACCTGTCACCGGAGTCCACTTTACCACGTCCCCTTATGTTCCTCGAGCAATTCTCGAACAACTGTTAACATCACATGTTTTTATTAACATCGGGGTCGCTTGATTATTTAATGTCTAATGCTTATGACTTTCCTTGTTAACTTAGTTACTTAACTTTACATTTTAACTTATTTTACTTTCACATTTTATTACAACTTTAACCCACCTAATTGCCGTTTAAACTCACCTAACATGTCCTTAACAACCTTATAACATCATAACCTATCAATCCCCATCATTTCACATCATTTCCATACCTTAAAACAACAATTTTGGTCCATACAGTGCCTTGTCCGAACTTGTGTCCGGACTTCCCAAGTTCGGACACCGTTCGAGACTCTGGGTGCAAATTGGTGAATGTCCGAACTTGCGTCCGGACTTCCCAAGTTCGGACGCTGTTCGAGGCCAAACCAAAGAAATAAATAAGTGTGTCCGAACTTCCCATGTTCGGACGGTAGTTCGGACATCAGTCGAAGATCAGAAAATCCTTTACCCAACAGAGCCTGTCCGAACTTCCATGTCCGGACGGAAGTTCGGACACGGCAAAATGCTCAACTTCTACACCTTTAAACACTTAGCCAAATTCCTCCAAAACCTCAACACTTATAGTTTATACTCCTTAAGTCCCTTAGTGATGATTCATGCCAATTCTAACCATTATACCAAGACATTTCTTCCACACAACATCATCATTCAAACATCCTTTCTTACATATCAAAACTCCTTATGTCATTCTTACAATTCCTTTCCCAAGCTTACACTTCCTCCTTAATTTTTCCAAGTGGTATCTCACCAATATTGACCACTATACCAAGGTGTTTCCTCTACACCTTAACATCATCTCTCAAACTTCTTTTCTTACTAACTAAACCTCCTTTTTCACATCCCACCTAAACATCACTTATTCCTAGAATATCAACATTATCTAAACCTTAAACAAACTCCTCCAAGACTTAAATACATTCTCAAAACACACATGGAATTCCTAGAACTTCCAAGATAACACCTAAATCCTTATAGCACCTTAGAACACCTTAATGCATGTGTTCTTCCTTAGTGAAGCATGTGTCCATTCCTAACCATTCCTAGTTCACCCAAGTTCATTTAAGCACTTAGAATTCCTTATACATTTTACAAATTTCGCCATGGGTTCTCTTAGCACATCATCATTCCAAAACTCATAGTTTTCACCATTAAACACTCAAGAGCACCTAAATCCATCAAGAACATTATCACTCACAAAATTCACCAACTTTACACTACATCACAATATAGTGCATAATTAAACTTGCTTGGCACTTAGGCCCTTAAATAACATGGCTCTTAGGCCCTTAAATTGCATAATCCTTAAACACTGAATTTCCCACATAAATAATGCCTTTGACCTGCAAATACATACACCAATACATATGTTCTTTTACTAAACTCTTGAGAACACTTTACTAAGTCATTCACCATTTGCTCTTTAGGTAGTTTAAATAAGCATTTATAAGCTCATTTCTCCTAAGGCATTAAACAACATTAAGTTAGTAGATTTACCTCTTCTCCCAAAACACTTCCTCTTTGATTCCTTACAAAACCGTATGGTATTTTGGTTCCTTGTCAAGTTCTAGACAATATACAAACACCATAATGAGTATTCAAGCTTTGAGCTTCATCTCATTGTAAACCCTAATTTGACATTGTTTCAAAAACATTAATGTAGTTGTTTTACCTTGATCTTTGAAGAGAGTTTGAGTATATAACAAGAGAGGACTCCACCTAGTCCATGAAGAGTTGAAATGAAGCTAAACAAGCAAGGTAAGACACCATGGTGAGGTTAATTTTCGGCCATGTACTAAAAGGAGAGGAAATGGAGTTTTCTTTGGTTTTTCCTTACCTTGAAGCAAAGGTGATCAACAAGGCATAAAAATATTAGCTCAAGCCCCTTCCATGGAAGTTCTCCTTGGCACCAAAATGGTGGTTTTGAGGATTTGAAAGGACAAGGTTGTAGAGCTTGCTCCAACTAAGAGAATGGTGGTCTTGGAATTGAATTTGGACCATGGAGCTAGGAGTTACAAGCATTCAAAGATGGAAACAATGGTGGTGTTGGTGTTGCTGTATCAGCTCGTAAAAGAGAGCAAGAAGGGAGGCTGGGGTCGTGTGAAATGAAGGAAGAAAGGAGAATGAAGATAGAACTTGCTTTAACAAGATATTTGTATTAAAAGGTAACTTTCTCCTTTTTACCTTCCTACCCTTCCTTTCCTTAATTGCTTTTTACATGGTGGTGACTCACCTTCATAAAAACCGGCCACCATTTAGCTAGAAGGGTGTTTTGGTCTTTGTTGACCAACTTAATCACTTATAACATTATATGTTACAAACTAGCTTATAAAAAAATCACTATTCACCAAAAACAAGGCACATAGAAGTGAAATTTTTGATTTCCCATTGATATAGCCACCCAAATGTGATACTATATAGTACACATGTTAATTAAAGAGTAATGATGGCCATTTAGCCATTCAAAACTCATTTACAAGACAATTTTTCAAAAACGTGCTTTAAGACTCCTTAAAGCACATTTTGTGTTTTAACTTGTTTTCAAGCTTGGTTTTCTTTAGTAATTGATTTAATATGTTCACTAACATATAAATAAGGCATAGGTATGACCATTAGGTCTTATACACCTTTATCCCAAGCTTAGAGCACATTTTGGCCCATATTAACCTTAAGGTATTTATTTGTGTTTTGTTTGGTTTCATTGTCTACCAAAGTTTCCTAAGGACTTAATTAGCCTATAAGATCATAATTAAATGTATTAAGTCTTGGTAGGCTCTTTGGGTCCTAACCAAGTTCACTCCAACTTAGAGCATGTTTTTGCTCAACCGTGTCTTAGTGTTTTATTGTGTTTTACCGGTTTAAATGATTCATTTATGTTTCTAAGGCACTTTTTAGCCTTTAACTACCATAGTTTAACATTTACACTACATACCAAGGTTTGGGGTATTTCAATCTACCCCCCTTAAAAGAACTTCGTCCTCGAAGTTCACATTTCCTCGCATCATTGGATTAGAATACGGGAATTACTTATAGCCATAAAACTTCCATTACCAACCACCCTTTACATCCAACCTCGGACTTAATGGTCCGGGCAACATATCCACATCATTTGGACACATAGGTCCCCATAACATAACAGTCTTTAGACACATAGGTCTATGTAACACCACACATTTAGACTCATAGGCCTTGATAGTATACACTTTAGGAAATCCAAGTCAAAACAACATTCATTACACATACCACACAACATGTCAGAGCATGTATAGCAATCAAAAATATCCTTGATATACACTATGATCCCGCAGAACCCGGTCGCGATGGACGCCTTCCGTCCCCGTGCCTTTGGGAAATTAAAACAATCACTTAAATTTAAAATTTCCTTGTGAGGTTAAGTATAAGAAGATCTTTTATTCAAAATATTAATCGATTGTTTGAAAATACCAATTGAAAATCCTTTTGAAAACACCACACAACTCCAAGTCCGATTTATGCTCTTTGTATCTTTCTTAATATAGTTATTTATGACCACTTACAGGGAGCTTCAAGAGTCATCCAACCCTGATGTGATCAGCATCAGTGTTGAACTATCTTTCCACCCCAATTTGTGTTCGGCTTCCCTTGATCTCATGATAATCAAGTTTCACCTCCCACTTCTTTTTCAACCAACAACTAATTCAAGCGTATCCCATTTTCTATCTTTAAATCCTTCTAGTCATAATCATTACATCTCCAAGGGATAGAACTCCGTCTATCAATCATCACCCAAATCCAACTTAATTCAAGTTACCTAGGAAATTTAATTCTCACTAGGTTCTATGTCGGTCTTATAACCCTTCATAAATCACCACATTGTATATATATATACATATATTTTTTATCAAAATACTATACATGGTTTACATTTATGCACCGTCGGGGTTTTAGTTTCCCCGGGAGTTTCTTTACTCCCTTCCACTAGTACTCTCACACACCACTGTTAAAAGGATAAACACACTTCCCACAATGGTATTCGCATCTTCTGTGCGCAATTACCACAATTTAACCATAAATAAATGCGTATGTTTATATAACACACGCGCCAACCATCATAACAAATCATTTTGTGCTACGCACACCTAGTTCGCGTACACTTGTACGGTAAAACACACTGAGTGGTTTTGCGCTCTACCCCCCTTAAAAGGGATTACGCCCACGTAATCAATCACTGATCATTAGCTTAAAATGTCTGCCGTCGTGAAGTGTTTTAACTTCCACGCGGTGTATTACACAATGGATTCTGATTAGAGGATCTTAACCATATTCGCGGTTTAGTTCCTAAACCAAGAATTCGCATTGGAGTTGTAACTCATAACCGGTTTCGGTCCTGGCCTGTGAGGCTTTTAGGAACTGATAACTAGCCATCCATTCATATTCACAATATATACCCGGTACCTGACGCATGGGCTCACTGGCCTCTGTTGCGCAACCCTGATAATTATAGAGCTAGTTTGCCCCATTCGTTACTGTTACAGTATTGTACATCTCCAATGTATTACCCTTATCTTGGGAAGGATGGTTTCTCAACCGACGCGTGGTACCTCTTACCCTGAACGAATTCGGTGAGTTTCAAAACTTCCCATCCACTTCTCCAATAGCTTACAGCGTAAACTACTATGTAATTCACTATGATTGACTTACTTCTACCGACTTACTGTCGGTTGGGATTGAGCTACTACCTAATGTGTAGTGCTCTCTCAGTTATTTCCCACACCTGGGGTATATCTCATACCGACCTTTGGTATTTAGTGTTACTGTAGTTATTTACTGTTAATCATGTCTCCACCCTTGGTTTTGTACATGTATTCTTTCATTCCTGCGGCCTTGCATTACCTATGCATCGGCCATTATAACATTATTCCTCCATAATTACCATGCTTCTGATTCCTAGCTATCCCACTCGATCATTACTGTGCAAGAGCAATACCAAAACACTCAGTCATACAGAGTGCAGAGGCGTAAGCCCTTGACAGCAACTCTCTCATGCGATTGCAATAGGAATTTTCACTGAAATCCTTATCATTTAACACTTGCCACCGGCTTACTGCTCGGTTCGTTTGTATCACTTACTGTTGTATCTCCACTGTGGTTAACTCACAACTCTGCTTACTCACCATTCATCATCTAACAATACTCATACAACGGTCGCTTATTGCGCACCGTATCCTTACTCATTATATGACATCAACTTATACTGCATCCGCTATTATATTAGCTTCCGCCATTACACTGGGTTTATCTGGCCACTTATTTGGCTGATTTTTGAATATACTACTATTTTTCCCTTGAGCGTTGTTCGCTACACATTTAGCTTCACACAGCTATGGTGATTGCTATCAACTTACCACACTTCCTGTCTACACAAATGGTACAAACATTTCCTTTCGTATTATTCTTATTCAAATCATCCTGGGGTAATAACAACGTGGTCCATCCTCCACATACTTCTTGAACTTGATTCACATAACTAACTACCGCTCCTGCGGTCTCACAATATCGAGAGGTATCCCCACTCTTAATGCAGTGGTTCGCTTACCCTCTATTCACTTATACCACATAAACTTCTACCATCAATCGAATTTATATAACATATCTTATTTATGGCTTATAAGCCTTATTTGCCTTGAGCTGGGCTCATTTTAGGCTGTCCACACACATGTACTTCTCTGTACAATATTATATGTTTAGAGGTTGTAGTGGGCTCCACGACAAGGTCGTTGCATTCCGTTTCCTTTCATGGGATGCCCCTTAGGTTTGTCAGTCCGTCTCCTGACAACTTATGTCTAAACTGGGTGTTAATTTCAACCCTTGTGTTTCTGTCATGTATTTCGTTCAACAATTGTTGATGCGAACACCCTTCAAGGATTTCTCCTGGGTGTTGTTAAGTTATGCCTTTACATCTGTTTCACAGTTATTGGTACATTCAGTTAGCCACGCCTTTTTGCGTTCTTAACTAGTTATTATCTTCTTCTGTGAAGGTCAACATTTCCTAATATGTAGGTACTAATTCCGGGAGTTTCATCCCGTTCATTGCACTTTACTGTGTCCACCCTAGGCTGGGTCACCATTCCAGCTTCCACATTTATCCCTGGGGATCCTTAAGTCATATAAGCTGTCTTTACATTCAGTTAGTGCACTTCGCACCTTCTGACTCTTAAACATTTCCTTGAAAGGAATTCACTAATTCCTTTAGTTTCGTTAACTTAACTGAGTTCCTTAACTTCAACCATTCCTTGTAATTTCTAGCTCTCGTTTGATTTATACTGCTGACCGTAGACGGAGTCGACTACTTCCCGTGTTTCGGACTCTACTCGTATACATATATGGGGTATCATACTGATACATTACTACTTACCCAACTAACCTATAAGTAGGTCTGTCAGGTCCACATGCTCCTATCGGAGTGCGGTCGTCCCACAACCAGTTGGTACACTTGTAGTGTCCGTCACACGCCTAGGTGAAGTATTCTGCTGTCAACTCCCTTATATTGTCCCGTGACAATATTCATTCCTTGCTTCCCGAACTTAATCGAGGGAAGGTTTATCCACTGTTGTATCCTTGTCAATTGCTCTTGGTTTCACTGGTTTGGTTTAAAAGAAGGTCGGAAAGAAGTGTTGGTTTGAAAGAAAATCTGGTTTTGCAAGAAAGGGTTTGAATAAATTTGGGTTTGAAAGAAAATTTTTCATGGTTTCACAACATCTTCTTACCTTGGCCAAGTCTAGCTTCTTGCTGACGTGTGTCCTTATAATTACAGAGGTTAGGCTAGCTGGCCCTTCCACTGTTATGACATTCACATTTAACCTTATGGTACTTTACCAAGTACTTGCAGTGGTTATAAATTTCCCTAACGGCCCTGTTATAGCAGCACTTGCCATGGCAAGTGCGCCATGCTAACTGGCTGTCCGTTTAACATATACTGGTTATGGTATTGTTTTTACCCATACTGTCATCAGTGGCCTTGTTGGCCCTTATTGTTCTTACTGTCTCGACAATAACCTTTGGGTAACTTCTCACTGTATTCACGTAATAGTTAGCAACTGGGGTGTCTCCCATTCTTGGAGTCCCCTTTTTACTTAGCATTATTTTCTCTTTGTGGCCCGTTCCACGCATCGTCGTGGTTACTGAGACTTGTCTCTTGTTTGGGCACTACGTTATGGTTCCTTAGTTGGTTGGTATACCGTTGGTGTATTACTTACCAACTGTGGTCCCATAGACATTCGTCTCGGGTTTCACTAATCCACCTCTTGCCTGTTGCACGGTCGGTGCGTTGCAAGCTGGTTGTTCTCGACTGCTCAGCATGTCGACCCAGGTTGCCAGAAATTCTATTCTTCTGTACACTGATTCTTCGCTCTTCGCTACGAAATGCGGTTAACACTGTTTAGATGGGGACCGTCTCCGGGATTCCCAGTTTTCGGGATCTACCGTATGACAGGTTCTCCGTACCCTAAGGGTATTTAATAACAGCCAGATCGGGTATTCCCGAGTATGAGAGTGGACTCCCATCTCTCTGGCGTTCTTTCCCAAGTTATAAAACAGGGATTGTGGAGGGTGGGATGGATATAGTAGGTTTCCAGTATTCACTGGTAGTTCCTCACTAGCGTATCTCTCACGCTATCACTCAACCCTTAACCCAAAGTACTTAAATCCTAACTCGGTACTTCCTAAGCTCGGTAATTCAGTCATCAGAGCGATACTTCGCTCTGATACCACTTTTTGTAACACCCCATCCGACAACAAACACATAACAACAATCTGCAGCGGAAACTCAACTCAACACATTACTTAATTCAATGGTGTTACACGCCGTTAACCACCCACGTGGCTAACAAGGCTAATACATATACATTTGTATCGGTCTGATGGACTAGATTCCCGAGCAACTACACAATACAATCCTCGCTCCATTTTCGACATTTATTATATACATACATTCCCACTGTACCGAGTATTTACAAACTACTGCCGAAAACAATTTCGGTCTTACTACGCCTATCATACTCACGCCATTTAAATGGCTACCCATGTATAAACATCTGCCCCGTCCTACTCTCGAACGGCTTCCAGCTCCTTGTACCTGAAATAGAAAAGGAGAGAAAGGGTGGCCCCCAAGGGGCTCAGCACCTTTGCTGGTATGGTAATCCCGCAGCCCACATGCTACCGGGCCACGCACAACTAATTGTCGTCTTGGCATGCAGTTGATTATATTTAAATCATGCATACAAGCCATGGACATACAACACATAACATTTCGCCTCAATGGCTCAACCTATAACCACACAACACCACACTTAACCAACCATCCAATGATTCCTCAAACCCTAGAATGGCTCTCTCTCCAAACGGAGCTACTTCCTTAACGAACGACATGTACCCATTAATCGGGTTATCCTTAAATGCCTCTTGTCACAAACTGGGATTCATTTCCATGATCCACACATTCCATATCCTACAACATAATTCATCCTACACATAACAAAACATAACAACCCTTTCTTGTTTCGACGTACACATGACAACATTGCATTCATTTAAAACATCCAATATATATATATATATATACCAAAGCATAGCAAGGTAATTTGCATAGCACAACAACAATACATATCACCTCGAGAACGGTTCACATTAAGATCCTTCCACCATAGTTAGTACATACCATGAGCATAGAGATTGTTGCCAAACTCATACCAAGCTCGTTAATTACCTCATCACCATCCTGTTATTTGAACGGTTGACTTAAACCCAAGGTGTGTCGGATATAGTGATCCCAAGCACACCAAAACAACACAGTATGCCCCTGTGGCCCGACGTGAGTCAGTAAACTAGCTTTGGATAAGCTAAGGGAAGGTTGAAACCAAATTGGAATACCACCTAAACATACACCAAGAGAGCCGAACCGGATATGATAACGACTCCCATCCATCACACGCGTGGCCGGAACATACCGGACTCCTCACCCCCCATTAGCCCATATACTCTTATAAATAAGTAGTTAGAGATCCATTATGGAGCCTACCACATCCACACACCATACGGTATCATAACCGAGTTAAGCACACAAGGGAGGTTCACACACTTGCATACAACAACAATATCCAACTAACTCACACATAGCCGTGGTTAGCACATTCCCAATGTTCGGGTCGTTAACCCCGAATACCGATCACTCATGTGTTCCTAGATTTGGTTAGCTAAGGTTTAACACATATTTGAGGTTAATGGTATCGGAGGCCAAATTCGCCACATAAATGAATTACTATAAACTCATTACATGTTTTATCTTACAAGGTGGCAAACACTCAAGAAAACATATTGGCATACAAGCCGGTGTAATCCGGTAGGACACAGGTTGCAAGAAAACCATACCTGTCACCGGAGTCCACTTTACCACGTCCCCTTATGTTCCTCGAGCAATTCTCGAACAACTGTTAACATCACATGCGTTTTTATTAACATCGGGGTCGCTTGATTATTTAATGTCTAATGCTTATGACTTTCCTTGTTAACTTAGTTACTTAACTTTACATTTTAACTTATTTTACTTTCACATTTTATTACAACTTTTAACCCACCTAATTGCCGTTTAAACTCACCTAACATGTCCTTAACAACCTTATAACATCATCACCTATCAATCCCCATCATTTCACATCATTTCCATACCTTAAAACAACAATTTTGGTCCATACAGTGCCTTGTCCGAACTTGTGTCCGGACTTCCCAAGTTCGGACACCGTTCGAGACTCTACGGGTGCAAATTGGTGAATGTCCGAACTTGCGTCCGGACTTCCCAAGTTCGGACGCTGTTCGAGGCCAAACCAAAGAAATAAATAAGTGTGTCCGAACTTCCCATGTTCGGACGGTAGTTCGGACATCAGTCGAAGATCAGAAAATCCTTTACCCAACAGAGCCTGTCCGAACTTCCATGTCCGGACGGAAGTTCGGACACGGCAAAATGCTCAACTTCTACACCTTTAAACACTTAGCCAAATTCCTCCAAAACCTCCAACACTTATAGTTTATACTCCTTAAGTCCCTTAGTGATGATTCATGCCAATTCTAACCATTATACCAAGACATTTCTTCCACACAACACATCATTCAAACATCCTTTCTTACATATCAAAACTCCTTATGTCATTCTTACAATTCCTTTCCCAAGCTTACACTTCCTCCTTAATTTTTCCAAGTGGTATCTCACCAATATTGACCACTATACCAAGGTGTTTCCTCTACACCTTAACATCATCTCTCAAACTTCTTTTCTTACTAACTAAACCTCCTTTTTCACATCCCACCTAAACATCACTTATTCCTAGAATATCAACATTATCTAAACCTTAAACAAACTCCTCCAAGACTTAAATACATTCTCAAAACACACATGGAATTCCTAGAACTTCCAAGATAACACCTAAATCCTTATAGCACCTTAGAACACCTTAATGCATGTGTTCTTCCTTAGTGAAGCATGTGTCCATTCCTAACCATTCCTAGTTCACCCAAGTTCATTTAAGCACTTAGAATTCCTTATACATTTTACAAATTTCGCCATGGGTTCTCTTAGCACATCATCATTCCAAAACTCATAGTTTTCACCATTAAACACTCAAGAGCACCTAAATCCATCAAGAACATTATCACTCACAAAATTTCACCAACTTTACACTACATCACAATATAGTGCATAATTAAACTTGCTTGGCACTTAGGCCCTTAAATAACATGGCTCTTAGGCCCTTAAATTGCATAATCCTTAACACTGAATTTCCCACATAAATAATGCCTTTGACCTGCAAATACATACACCAATACATATGTTCTTTTACTAAACTCTTGAGAACACTTTACTAAGTCATTCACCATTTGCTCTTTAGGTAGTTTAAATAAGCATTTATAAGCTCATTTCTCCTAAGGCATTAAACAACATTAAGTTAGTAGATTTACCTCTTCTCCCAAAACACTTCCTCTTTGATTCCTTACAAAACCGTATGGTATTTTGGTTCCTTGTCAAGTTCTAGACAATATACAAACACCATAATGAGTATTCAAGCTTTGAGCTTCATCTCATTGTAAACCCTAATTTGACATTGTTTCAAAAACATTAATGTAGTTGTTTTACCTTGATCTTTGAAGAGAGTTTGAATTATAACAAGAGAGGACTCCACCTAGTCCATGAAGAGTTGAAATGAAGCTAAACAAGCAAGGTAAGACACCATGGTGAGGTTAATTTTCGGCCATGTACTAAAAGGAGAGGAAATGGAGTTTTCTTTGGTTTTTCCTTACCTTGAAGCAAAGGTGATCAACAAGGCATAAAAATATTAGCTCAAGCCCCTTCCATGGAAGTTCTCCTTGGCACCAAAATGGTGGTTTTGAGGATTTGAAAGGACAAGGTTGTAGAGCTTGCTCCAACTAAGAGAATGGTGGTCTTGGAATTGAATTTGGACCATGGAGCTAGGAGTTACAAGCATTCAAAGATGGAAACAATGGTGGTGTTGGTGTTGCTGTATCAGCTCGTAAAAGAGAGCAAGAAGGGAGGCTGGGGTCGTGTGAAATGAAGGAAGAAAGGAGAATGAAGATAGAACTTGCTTTAACAAGATATTTGTATTAAAAGGTAACTTTCTCCTTTTTACCTTCCTACCCTTCCTTTCCTTAATTGCTTTTTACATGGTGGTGACTCACCTTCATAAAAACCGGCCACCATTTAGCTAGAAGGGTGTTTTGGTCTTTGTTGACCAACTTAATCACTTATAACATTATATGTTACAAACTAGCTTATAAAAAATCACTATTCACCAAAAACAAGGCACATAGAAGTGAAATTTTTGATTTCCCATTGATATAGCCACCCAAATGTGATACTATATAGTACACATGTTAATTAAAGAGTAATGATGGCCATTTAGCCATTCAAAACTCATTTACAAGACAATTTTTCAAAAACGTGCTTTAAGACTCCTTAAAGCACATTTTGTGTTTTAACTTGTTTTCAAGCTGGTTTTCTTTAGTAATTGATTTAATATGTTCACTAACATATAATAAGGCATAGGTATGACCATTAGGTCTTACACCTTTATCCCAAGCTTAGAGCACATTTTGGCCCATATTAACCTTAAGGTATTTATTGTTTTGTTTGGTTTCATTGTCTACCAAAGTTTCCTAAGGACTTAATTAGCCCTATAAGATCATAATTAAATGTTATTAAGTCTTGGTAGGCTCTTTGGGTCCTAACCAAGTTCACTCCAACCTTAGAGCATGTTTTTGCTCATACCGTGTCTTAGTGTTTTATTGTGTTTTACCATGGTTTAAATGATTCATTTATGTTTCTAAGGCACTTTTTAGCCTTTAACTACCATAGTTTAACATTTACACTACATACCAAGGTTTGGGGTATTTCATTATGATTGTGTATCTAATCAATCTTCATGCTATCGACAATTAGTCATCGTAGTCCCGTTAGCTTGGGGGCCATGAGAGAATCGTACCAGCAATTTTGCTGACCCCCTTTGGGGGCTGTTTTTATTTTGCAGGTAAGCGTCCCATGAAGAGTCACCCTGAGAGTAGAGGCGGTTAGACTTAGGCTGGGTTTATTTTGAGCACGGGTTACGCTTGTGCGCCCGTCTGATAATACTTTAACTAGTGAAGGATTATGTTGTTACTTGAGATACTAGGAACTCGGTTGGTGGGTGTTTTGCTTGGTATGTATATTTTTGGATTAGTGTTTGTAAATGTTTAAGGCTCGGTATTTTCTGTTGTTCAGACCGTGGCAAGGTCCTGGTGTTGGTTTATTTCCGCTGCGATGTTGTATTTATGTTGTTAAGTTGGCGATAACCACGTTTGGCTTAGGACGGGATGTTACAAAAAGTGGTATCAGAGCGTAGTTACGCTCTGATCAAGAAATAGCGGACATAGGTAACCACCGAGTTAGGATAGGAGTTAAGATATAAGTAATGGGCTAAGGGTGTGAGAAGTTAGAGTGAGTAGAGTCAAATGACCACTATTAAGTGTGGATCGTCTTTACCGTCTATGGACGTTATAAATCCTTGAACCGAAACCGTTGTGGATACAAACCTAATGTGAGTTGTGCTTATTCAGATGTCAGGAAGGACAGGAAGCCGAGGCCATGGCCGAGGAGACGAGTCTACTGAGATACCGGGAGGGCAGATGATCGCAGAGTTCGTGGCTGCCGCATTAGGGCACATGGGCTATCAGCCTGGTATTGGTGCACCACCTCCACCGCCACAGCCCCGGGAACCGAATTGGGTGAAGAGTCTGGCTGACCTTTGACCCGCACACTTTAAAGGGGAGACGGATCCCGCCAAGCTTGAGGCGTACATCTCCGAGCTTGTAACACCCCAACTAGAATAATACACTTAATAACCATTTGCAACGGAAAACTTAACTTATCACATTACTTAACTCAATGGTGTTACACGCCATTAACCACCCACATGGCTTACAAGGCTAATACATATACATTGTATCGGTCTGATGGACTAGATTCCCGAGCATCTACACATTACTATCCCTTTCCATTAACAACAACCAACATACATAAACATTCCAACTGTACCGAGTATTTACAAACTAATGCCGATAACAATTTCGGTCTTACTACACCTACGATACATAAACAATTTAAATGGATACCCATGTACAAACGACTACCCCGTCCTACTCTCGAACGGCTTCCAGCTCCTTGTACCTGAAATAGGAAAGAGAAGAATGGGTGGCCCCCAAGGGGCTCAACACCTTTGCTGGTATGGTAATCCCGCAACCCGCATGCTACCGGGCCACGCACCACTATTTATCGTCTTAGCATGCGGTTGATTACATTTAAATCATGCATGTACACCATAAACACACAACACATTACAATCCACAACAATGGTCACAACAAATACCGACAACACATCTACACTTAATAAATCACTCTTTGTGTTCATTGACCCTAGAGTGTTTCTCCTCTAATGGAGCTATTTCCTCAATAGACGACACTTACCCACTAGTCGGGTTATCCATAAACGTCTCTTTTATAAACTGGGATTCATATCCATGATCCACATACTTCACATTTTAACAACATATAACATCACATCGCAATAAGCATTGCAGTACATCAATAACACATAACATAACGGGTACGGATCTCTTTAGGAACCGCCCCCAAACATAGTTAGTTCACTGGGAGAGCCTAGAGAATGTTGCCAAACTCATGCTAAGCTCGTTTACATAACTCGTTACCGTCCTATTAGATGAACGGATAACTTAACACAAAGATGGATCAGACATAGTGATCCGAACACACCGTACATAATCCCCAATAGACATGAGTCAAAAGCCTTGGTTAAGCTCAAGGGTGATTGAAGACCAATGAAGAAAACAACCAACAGAGAGGAAGCTGAAGAAACTGTATACAACAACTCCCAAACAACGCGCGACCGGAACTACCGGATTCCTCACCCCCATAATATATATATATATATATATATATATAAACATAGTTAAGGGCTCCACTGTGGAACCTATCACATCCATACACCTTATAGTATTACAACTGGGTTAGACACACAAGGGAGGTTCATACATTCACACACAAACATCACACAACTAACTCACGCATAGCCGTGGTTAGAACGTTCCCGAGGTTGGAAATGTTATTACCGGATACCATTCTCTTACGTTTACCTAATAATGGTTAACTAGCCTTCCATGCGCATTCGAGGTTACCGGTATCGGTACGCAAACACACAACAACAATAACGACTGTAAACTCGTTTCATGATTTATCTTATAACGTGGCAAACATACAGAAAAACACATTGGCATACAAGCCGGTGTAATGGTAGGACACAGGTTGCAAGAAAACCATACCTTGGCCCTTGCTGCATACGAGTACTGCCAAACGTAGTTCCTAAACATGATTAATAATGTCGGTTAACTAACTTATTTAACTTTTGAATAACTAAGTGTCTTTACATGATTATATGTCATGTTTCCTTACTTAATTCACACTTGATTATCCTTGTTATACCCACTAGGGTTTACTACTTAAGTCTCTCTTGTTTGTTTTTTTTTTAACTTTTGGGTCCGACCGACCCACCAACTAGGTCGGTCCATTTCAGCAATTCTCGGATTTGAAAATTCTACTTCGTCCGACCCACGTCCGACCCAAGTCCTCTGGGTCGGACCATTCCAGCAATTTTTCCGTCTTTTAAACTCACCCGACCGACCCATGTCTGACCCAAGTCCTCTGGATCGGACCGTTCTAGAACCACTTACTGGTGTCTTACAGAGGCCGTCCGACCCAACCTTGAGTCGGTCCCCTGGGTCGGTCAACACCAGAACATGCCCAAAAATTGTCAAACCGCCTCCAAATTTTTCCTCAAGCCTCCTAATATGTTCTAACACCATTTGGCACACTTTAACCCTCATATAACATCCATAAATCTCATCTTATAACTCCTTAAACACTTACTCATTTCCTTTCAAAATTCCTAACACTTATAATGTTTTTCCTTAAGTTTCCAAGTGGTGTTCCATGCCTATGA
This sequence comes from Limonium bicolor, assembly GCA_023374045.1. Classification (NCBI taxonomy): domain Eukaryota; kingdom Viridiplantae; phylum Streptophyta; class Magnoliopsida; order Caryophyllales; family Plumbaginaceae; genus Limonium; species Limonium bicolor. The sequence continues at coordinate 149,226,768 of CM041776.1, read as the reverse complement.
TAACAACTATCCCAAAATGCATTCTCATCACTCTTTCAACTACTCCAAAGCATTATTTATCATCCACCTTCCCTTTATACAAACTTCTTGACATTTCTCCTCAAGTTCACACTTAATCCTTCTCAAGGTATTATACTTCCTTTGTTTACCAAAATTTGCACAAGACTTAGCACTTCGCATAACATAACCTTGATGTGTTCAAAACACCCATTTGATTTCTAAATCCTCCCAGACTATGCCCAAGGCAACTTAACACTTAAGAGCATCTCAATTCACTTTCTTCCACCTTCTTAACACTTAACAATTCCTAGTACAATCTAGGTCATAAAACCCCATTAGAATACATAAACTCCTTTGTTTATCAACTAAATTTTGCCATAGCTTCTCTTGTATCACCATACACCAAAACACATAGTTTTTCACTTTACTACCATCCAAGAACACTCAATGTCTCCATACACATCCTTTAACCATCAAAGACATATACCTTCACAAGAAACATTCTTTACACACAACTAAACCTTTAAACTACACTACATCAGAATATAGTGCATAACTTAAATTGCTTGGCACTTAGGCCCTTAAATTGCATAAACCTTAAACACTGAATTTCCCACATATATATTGCCTTTGACCTGCAAATACACATAACATCTCATATGCCCCTTTAATAATCTCTTTAAGAATAATTCACTAGCTCATTTTCCATTGGCTCCTTAGGTATCTTATTAATCAAATCAAGCTCATTTTTCCTAACGCATTTAAACTACATTGAGATAGTTTGTTTACCTCTTTTCTTCAAGATTTTTACTTGAACACCTTTGTTCTTCCTTGTTTGGAAATCGGCAAGAGGACTTGGTTACTTGTCAATGTTCTAATCAATACACAAGTAAAACCAATGAGCATTCAAGCTTCATGCTTAAACTCATTTACAAACCCTAGGTTATATATATTGGCTTAACACATTAGGATAGTTGTTTTACCTTTGAAATAAAAGAGAGCTTGAATAAGTAACAAGAGAGGACTCCTCCTTGTCCATTGAAGTTTGAAATTAGACTATGAAAGATCAAAAGAACACACCATCAAAGGGTGATTCTCGGTCATATATTAAAACAAGGGGAAATGAAGTTTTTCTTTGGTTTTCCTTACCTTGAAACAAAGGAGAATGACAAGGCATGAAAAGATGAGCTCAAGCTCCTTCCACGGTGATTCCCCTTGGCACCAAAATGGAGGTTTTGGAGTTTTGAAAAGACAAGATTGTAGAGCTTGACTAAAACTAAGAGAATTGGGGTCTTGGAATTATTTTTGGAGCATGGAGCTAGGAGCTATGGACAATCAAAGATGGGGATGATGTTGTTGCTGTAGCAAACCGAGAATGGAGAAGAGAGGGAGGTTGGAGACGGTGGAAGTGAGTGGGAAAGGAAGAAATGAAATGAGATGTTTGCTTTTACATGATATTTATGTTATAAAGTAACTTTCTTCTTTTTACTTACTTTTCCTTCCTTTCTTTAATTGTCTTTTAAATGGTGGTGACTCACCATATTGAAAACCGGCCCCCCTCTAGTACTTATGGGTATTTATGGTCTTTGTTGACCAAACAATTGACTTTCATTGACCAAAGTCTTAAACTAGCACTATTTGGTTACTATTCACTAACCAAGGCACATAATTGTGAAATTTTTGATTTCCCATTGATTTAGACTTCCTAATGTGATACTAAGTAGTACACATGTTGATTAAAGAGTAATATAGAAATTTAGCCATTCAAAACCCATTTACAAGACAATTTTTCAAAAATGTGCTTTAAGACTCCTTAAAGCACATTTTGTGTTTTAACTTGTTTACAAGCTTGGTTTTCTTTAGTAATTGATTTAATATGTTCATTAACATATAAATAAGGTCTTGGTAAGCTTATTAGGTCTTAACCAAACTTATCCCAAGCTTAGAGCACACTTTCGCCCATATTGGCTTTAAGGTATTTATTTGTGTTTTGTTTGGTTTAGTTGTCTACCAATGTTTCCTATGGACTTAATTAGCCTTATTAAATCATAATTGAATGTTATAAAGTCTTGGTAGGCTCTCTAGGTCCTAACCAACTCCACTCCAAGCTTAGAGCATGTTTTTGCTCAAACTATGTTAGTAGTACTTTACTGTTTTTACTATGGTTTAAATTGTACACTGATGCTTCTAAGGCACTTTTTAGCCTTAATATACCATGGTTTAACATTTAAACAACATACAAAGGTTTGGGGTATTTCAGAGCTGGAGACCGCCTTCGAGACCCTTGATGTGCTGGGATCAAGGTGCGTCTGGCTGCATTCCATCTGAAAGGGGCAACAGGCGATTGGTGGAAGCTGGTGAGGGCCGAGCATGTGGCCAATCCATAGTTCGGCTGGGAGCAGTACACCACACTACTATGAGCCAAGTACTATCCCGCCCATGTCCAGACGAAGAAGCGCTTACAATTGCATGCGCTAAAGCAGACGGACAAGATGACGGTGGACGAGTATTACTCAGAGTTCACCGCCTTGCTTCATCTTCTGCCGGGTCTTGGATATTCAGACCAGATTCTGGTGGACCGCTTCTATGGCGGGCTTAGCCATCGACTCCGCTACGGCATGGGGCCGACGAGTTATACTACCTTGCAGGTAATGAGAACGATTAAGATATGAATAGGTGAGTAAGATTTAGATTTTGAGAAATAAGAGAAACTAATACTTTGGAAAGGAGGAGTGCTATCATGCCGCTGCTAAGGTTGAGATAACCATCCAGCTGAGGGACGAGGACAATGCTAAGAGGAAGAGTGTCGAGAAGAGCACAGAGAACCAAGGGCAAGGTGGGTACAAGAAACAGAAGTACCAGCCTCAGGCCCAGAAGAGTCAGAAAGGGAAGGTGAAGACTGAGATGGCTACTGAAGAGCCACTGAAATTGACTTACGCTATCGCTGTGAAGCCCCTGCGCTCTAAGGCGCCAAAGGGTAAGGAAATGAATTGAGTGAATCAAGAAAAGTTTGGCAACCGTTAAAGATATAAGTACTAATATTGTGAATGATCAGGATCTGAGACTGGGAAGGAAGCCGGTGGTGGCTACCAACGACGCTACATCTGTCAGTGGTGTCACAAGGACCACCCCGGGCTCGACTCTAAGGGAAACAAGGTGGAATGTAATTTTTGTGGGGTGTACGGATACCGAGCTTATGAGTGCTTCCGGAACCCCGAGAGCAGAGCCTTGAGGCCCAAGATGAAGGGCAAGGGCAAGACCGATTAGGGAGCTGGATCTGACGGTCAGAAGGGAGCGCAGCAAGCTGCAAACAAGAACCCCCGGGTAGTCCAGAAGTAGGGACCCACACTACAGATGGTGGACCGGGACGATGAGGCTGAACCCTCATCGAGACCAGGTACCGCTATAAACCATTAAGTTATAAAATTGCATGCTTACCGCATTTCATGCATGCTTTGGTGAATAATTGAGTTAGATGAGAATGAGATAAGATTAGAACTTAAGTATTACATAACCTATTACCACCTTAGGAAACTTCAACATTTGCTACCCCAAACCTTCAACACCTAACCTGGAAGACACCGACATCGAAACCCGAGACTTTCCAACCGTATAATGTCAGGTTATCCGCCCAGGTATGATTTTATTAAGAGGATACCTGACACCCGAAGCACAAATAGCCATCATCAGAAGATGCTGACAGTTAGGAGTGGGACCGGGAGGTTTCTATACACCGGAGTACCCAGGAGGAGCAAGGATGAAATTGAAGATGATGAGCTTAGGCAAGGATTGGAATCCGTATGCCAAGAAGTACTAGACTACGAGAGCACAAGATGGAGTCTCACCACCGGGAATACCCGAAGAGTTCCATCCGGTTATTACACAAGTCGTGGAGATCGCTCAGCAGTTGGAAGCTGACCCGATCCCAGACATCCAAGCTGACCTTTGCATTGTGAATTTCTACGAGAAAGATGGACGACTCGGATTACATCAGGATAAGGACGAGACAACGGAGTCTCTCGAAAGAGGGATACCCGTAGTGTCTTGGTCCATTGGAGATGATGCAAAAATTTTGTACGGCGAGCAGAAGCGTGCAGACCGTGCTAATAAGTTAGTACTTAAATCTGGAGATGTATTAGTTATGGGAGGAGAATCAAGAATGTTGTACCATGGGATTAAGAGAATTAAGCTGAATACAGCACCGTCAGCAGTGATTAATGTGACGCACATGAGACCAGGACAGTTAAACCTAACCTTTAGACAATATTAGTTATGTAATGCTCTTAGTATGAGATAAGGAATGAGATGTAAGAAAGGAGCACATGATGAAATGGGATGATTATTAATAAAATAACAGTGTTGTTCATATAATTTGTTATGACTCTAGTTATACCATCATTACTCATGAAGCTTTTGAATACAATTAGGTTATGGACTCGGTACGGAAGGTGCGCTAAGCATACTTACAGAGGCACAGGCCGACGCAAGCGGTACTATCCTCACCCGCACCTTTCTGATTGATGGGATTGAGGCATCAGTTCTCTTCGACTCAGGGGCCTCGCATACCTTTATCTCGGCATCATTTGCGAGAAGGTTAAGGCTAGACGCTGATGAGCTACCCGACTTCACGGTTACGCTCCCGTCTAAGGAGAAAGTTCGTTGCACTCGCTACTACCGAGGAGCCACTATCAGAATTAAGGGGGAAGACTTTCCAGTCAATTTTATTGAGTTTAAGGAGTTGGGATTTGATGTTATTTTCGAGATGAACTGGTTGGAGCGGCACAAGGGTCGTATCCTCTGCGCCGAGCATCGACTGCTGCTCAGGAGTCCATCTTAGGTGACAATATCGTACCGCCAGAGACCCAGAGAGCCTTCGTCCAACATCATCTCCGCCATGGCAATGTATAAGGAGTTGAGGAAGAAGGAAGAAGTGTACCTCTGCTATGTCCAGGACGTAGAGAGAGACCCCGAGTTTGACCCCGACTTACCGGTAGTGTCGGAGTTCCCTGATCTCTTTCCATGGGAGCTGCCCGGCATGCCACCCACTCGGGAGGTAGAGTTCACCATTGAGCTTCTACCTAGAACCGGACCGATAGCCAAGGCACCATACCGCATGGCTCCAGCAGAAATGAAAGAGTTAAAAGATCAGTTGAATGTAGTGACCGTGAAAAATAAGTACCCACTACCCCGCATTGAGGAGCGCTAGTTCTCTTCGTGAAGAAGAAGGATGGTAGTCTCCACCTCTGCATCGACTACAAGGAGTTGAATGCAGTGACCGTGAAAAATAAGTACCCACTACCCCGCATTGACGATCTGTTCGATCAGTTGAATGGGGCATCCGTGTTTTCCAAGATTGATCTCAGATCGGGAAATCATCAGATAGCCATTAAGGAGGGAGATATTGAGAAGACGGCATTCCAAACACGATATGGCCACTACGAGTTTACAGTGATGCCGTTCGGTTTGTTGAACGTACCGGCAAAATTTATGGATCTGATGAACCGCTTGTTCCGGGAGCAGCTGGACAAGTCGGTTGTGGTATTCATCGACGACATTCTAATATATTCAAAGTCTAGAACTGAGCATGAGGGACATCTGAGGAAGGTATTAAAGATACTGAGGGAGAACCAGTTTTATGCTAAGTTCTCCAAATGTGAGTTTTGGCTTGACCAGGTTTCTTTCCTGGGTCATGTCATCTCAGATGCTGGGATCTCGGTGGATCCAGCAAAGATTGATGTCGTGCGTACCTGGCCGAGACCGAAGACAGTTACCGACATTCAGAGCTTTCTTGGTTTGGCGGGTTACTATCGGAGGTTTGTTAAGGATTTCAGCAAGGTCACGAAGCTGATGACCAGTCTGATGAAGAAAGATGCACCGTTCGTATGGACGGTGGATTGTGAGAGTTCGTTTCAGAGTTTGAAGGACTCATTGATCACTGCACCGGTCTGACTATTCCAGATGGTACGGAGGGCTTTAAGGTATATTGTGATGCATCCTGAAGAGGGCTGGGTTACGTGCTCATGCAGCATGGCAAGGTGGTGGCGTATGCCACACGCCAGCTGAAGAAACATGAGGAGAACTACCCCACACATGACTTGGAGTTGGGAGCAGTGGTTTTTGCCTTGAAGATATGGCGCCACTACTTATACGGGGTTAGTGTGACAATCTACACCGATCATAAGAGTTTGAAATACATATTCACTCAGAAGGAGTTGAATCTTTGACAGAGGAGATGGTTAGAATTTTTGAAGGACTATGATATTGACCTCCAGTACAAAGAAGGGAAGGCCAATGTTGTAGCTGACGCCCTGAGTCGTCGAGCACACTCACTCCATTCGCTAGTTTCTTTCTCCAGCTTGGTTGATGAGGTGTGAGAGGCTCAGAGGACAGATGAGTATATGAGGTGAGTCAGACAGGAGCTGACAGAGGGTACCTTTGAGAGTCAGAAATACGGCTTCAGACTTCATGATGATGATCTTATCAGACTTAACGGCCGGTTATGCATACCACAGGGCAACGTGGATCTGAAAGACTGCATACTTAGAGAATCACACTGTTCTTCAGTTTCCATCCATCCGGGAGTCTCTATAATGTATAAAGACATGAAGAGATACTTCTGATGGTCGGGGATGAAGGCAGATGTTACCGAGTTCGTCTTGAGGTGTCTCACATGCCAGAAGGTGAAATTCGAGCACCGACGACCGGGCGGAATGGTACAGTCGATGCCAGTTCCAGAGTGGAAGTTTCATGATATCTCCATGGACTTCATGGTCGGCTCCCACCTGCTAGGGGAGGTCTGAACATGATATGGGTGGTGGTGGATCGTCATACCAAAGTAGCCCGATTCATACCGATGAAGGATACTTGGAAGGTAACTAAGTTAGCTGAGTTGTTTGAGAAGGAAACTATGACACACCACGGGATTCCGAAGACCATAGTGTCAGATAGAGATACCAGATTCCTTTCGAGGTACTGGAGAGCTACGAGAGAAGCGTTGGGTACAGAATTGAAGTTGAGTACCGCGTTCCATCCTTAGACAGATGGTCAGACTGAGCGTACTATTCAGACACTCGAGGACATACTGAGGGCATGTGCCTTAGACTTCCAGGGAAGTTGGATTGACAAGTTGGATCTGATCGAGTTCTCTTACAACAATAGCTATCATGCTTCGATCAAGATGGCGCCTTTTCAAGCGTTGTACGGTAGACCATGTCGTACACCACTCTGCTGGGATGAGTCGAGTGAGACGGTCAATATAGGACCAGAATACTTAGAACAAGTTAAGGCTGAAGTTCAGCAAATCAGGGAGAATATGAAAGCTGCTCAAGATAGGCAGAAGTCGTATACTGACGTTCGACAACGAGACCTAGAGTTCGCAGTGGGTGCAGACTGTATATTGTGAGTAGTTGGAACTGGTGTAATTAAAACAAATGAAAAGAAATTAATACTTAAAATATCCGTCGGGCGGCAAATAAAACTCGGTCGCAGTAGTATAGTAAGACAGAAGCGGGCCGGGGTCAAACCGTGGGACTTATAGCGAAATAATATAGTACCTAAGCTTGTCACAAAAAGGGGGGAATTAATTGACTTGTTTTGTAAAGTAAAACAACAGTTAAAATTAACTGAGTTAAAGATAAATTAACGGAACTCCGGGTCAGGTTATATAATCTGATTAATTATGCTATCTCTACCGGTTTATTTATAATTGTTTGGCAAAATTTCTCTTATTATCTTAAGGACTAAATCATAGACTCAAAAGAACTCGTTTACCAGAAAATGCAAGGTCCGATGAAAACTCAAGCAAGCACTAGTAAACGGACGGTTTAGATATGAGAAATTATTTTTGCAACTGAGTACTAACTTATCCGATGAAAACAAGTTTCCTCCAGATTTACGGCTTAATTAACCTATCTGCTTATCATCGATCAGATTTAAATAGATTTTGTAAAGCATTTTAATAAATTCATGAAATTTATTAAAAAGGCGAGAGATAAACTTTAATCGTAACAAACTGTATTTATTTTAATTGGTAGAAATAGAGATTACATAATTAACCAAACTACAGCTAAACCTTCCCCGGAGTAAATCCTCCTTAGCCTGACATATTAACAGGTAATATGACAGTCAGAGGTTAGACGTAATAATAATGCGAGAGGTGTGGATGGTGAATGGAGAAATGAAGAGAACGAAGAGTGGAGCGTGTACGTAGGATTTTGTATGTGGAATGAGAGATTCGGAGTGTTGAGTTCTGGGGATCGAATGTGTGTTTTGGTTGAAGGTGCAGTGTGTTTATATAGAAGATGGAAAGAGGAAGAAGATTGATTGCAGACAAACGCGTGAGGGATTTAAGGCAGGCGTCTGATATTGTTAATGGAGCAGTTCGACATGTCTGTAGGCGCCGCAAAGGAAGAAGCAATTGGGGAAGACAGTGGGCGAAGAAAACTGTCGCGTTAATTTCTGGACACGCGTCCTTGTTTCTGTCCGTCCATTTATCGACGGACATACTCTTCTTGTCCGCCCTTTTTAACCCGGACATGCCACAGCCTTCATTGCGTCCGGGTTTGTGTCCGCCCTTCCTTTCACGGACAGCCCTGCGTCCGCCTCTTTGTCCGGCTCTATTTCCCTGGACAACATGCTTTGTCCGCCCCTGTCCGTGCTTTCTTCCGCGGACAAGACACACTCCTTGTGTCCGGCTTTGTTTGGGCGGACAAGACACGGACAGCATCTCACGTCCGGCCTCAGTTATGCGGACGCAACACGGACGCTCCAAGCTCTGTCCGCCCTTTGTAATGTGGACAAGACACGGACGCAGGTCCCTTGACTTGGTTTCTTTGACGAACTTTGACCGGCTCTAGATTCTTCATTTGGACTCCGTTTTTCGAGCCGTTTGCGTCTATGCATTCGTCTCTTTGTCTACTTTGCTCCCAGCTTGGTTTTCCTCATGTTTAACCTATAAATTTGTGAGATGACAATAAAACATAAACTAGAGGAAAACTAACCAAAGTGGAGAAATGAGCAGGAAAAGTGCTAATATAATATGTGAAATACACCTATAAAAACATGCTCATTTGGACACTTATCACACCCCCACACTTATCTTTTTGCTTGTCCTCAAGAAAACCCATGTACCCAAGTAAGTAGGGAATGCTCAATATTAACAAATATTATTATGAAGGCTAGGATAAAGAGGTGAACAGTACATGATCTTTAAATTTTTTCGAGGAGTGTGAAAAATCAACTGCTGGTGGCATAGGTGTGCTCAGGGTAAAAATAAAATATAGAGTTTCGGGGTATGATCCGGAGTACTTCAATGCTTCTCAGTTAAGGTGACTTTGAGAACTTTTACCACGGCCAACTTCTCTCAAGAATGGGCATTGAGGAGAAAACAAAAGAAAAAAATGGATTCATGCATTTGTTTCACTTTTGCATAAGATATGAGAAGATAATATTTAAACATCAAGCTTTTGTATTTAAGAACACTCAACTCTCTTTGTTGGTTACCAATGGTGTCTCGCAAGTCCCTTATTTATTTTTTTGTATTCTTTTAACAGAGAAGCACCCCTTAGCAATCCCTAAGAGAGAAGACAGAAAGAACCCTGAGCAATAAAAATCCAACCATTGCAGATCATTTGGTCACACCGCATAAAAATGCTCCTCAAAAGTAATCAAATGAAATTTTTTAAATTTGTACCATTTATCCCACAATTCATAATAGTATTTATTCATAAAGAGAACAACCCACATATAAAGGGTTCATGATATTGAATTTGGACAACCGCAAGATAAGTAGAAAGATTTAAACATTTTAAGCACAAAATGTCTCCGAAAAGGGCTCTCCCCCACACTTAAGCTGAAGCAATGCCCTCATTGTGTAGATGGAATTAAATTAATAGGGCACAACAAAAGGGAAAGAGTGTACTCCCCAAATTTTCGTAGAGTGTGTAGAGCTCCCCCACACTTGAGTGCAGCTGTGGAATGTCATGAAATGTACCTGTAAAGAATATTCTACACAGCCAGAAGTACTCAAGTAAAACCTGCATTTTATTGTAACATATAAAATGGAAATATAGTACAAAAGAGAAACCAAAATAAAATAAAAGGAAAGGCAAGAGATAGATAGTGGGTTGCCTCCCACCAAGCTGCCCGGGGTTTAACGTCTCTAGCTAGACGTCTGTTCTTAATTATCCCGGATCATAAATGAAAGTTGACAATGGTAGTACCGGGAATAGGAAATTGGTAATAAGTAGGACCGAACCACCTGGATCAAAACAAAGTATTACTGCAACAATTAAAGTAGGAAAATTCAAATCCACAAAACCTGGTTTTGAAGGAGGTGTTTGCTGCCATTAATATTGTATTAAAAACCGGGTGATGGTTGTATTGCTTCCTCAAACTAGAGAATGTAAACATTCTCCTTCTGTTGTTTAGCCGTATGGATGCAAGATGGGTAGTGGTGGTGCTTGCTCAGAGTCGAGGATGTAAATTTCCTCCCTTGGAACGAAAATGAAGGTGGAAGTGGGCTTCAATGGGTGGGTTGGGTGGGCATTAATTTTCTTTGGAGAAGGGCCCAGATTTTTCAATGGATGACCCTGGGTGCGAGGATCAAAGTTGGATGGCTCCTCCTCCTCCAATTTGAGAACGTATATATCCTCATCTTTCTGAAGAGGCTCATAGGAAGAGCCCTGATTGAATTCAACTTTAGAGGGAGATGGCCCTTGAAGTTGATTGTAATGTTCTGTTTGGATGTTCTGGCGGGAGCGAGCATTTCCTCCTCTTCATTTTTGAGGATATAACCATCCTTATTTTCAGGGTATAGCACAGAGAAGGAGGGAAAATAACGGTACTTAACTTCAGAGGGAGGAGACTCCATGAAGTTGGGGTAGAAGCTATCCTCAGGTGGCTTATCTTTAAGCGCAAGCAGATGGTTTAATGTCTTTTGCTCAGGTTCGAACGGGGGTGGTAATATACAGTAACTCAAATCCTCAAGTAAGTCGTCCACTATATGAACCGCTTCGCTCTCCGGTTGCTGTGATGCTAGGACTAGTGGACCTTCCATCATTTCATTTATCACAACTAATTTGCATAGAGCTTCAGTTGGTTCATGTCGAGGTATTCTTCCTCAGCCCGCTGCTCCACTTCATGGACCATTTCACTCTCGGGTTGTTGCTCCCTTTGAGCTAGTGTGATGGGCTAGTCCACTATGTAAATTGCATTTGCATACTCTTTTAGATTTGGATTGGTTTGTGAAGGGAATTGACCAGGAGGTCTTTGTTGGGTGAGTAGCTGTTGAATTTGGGACTGCAAGGCTCTTTGGTCCTTGCGCAGGGCTGCGACCTCCTCTTGCGTGTCTCGGGATTTACCCATCATCGCTTTAAACATTTCTTGCATTTGGGATATTTCAGATTCAGGATTTGAAGGAGGTTGAGTGGGTCGACTCGAAGAAGAATCATTGCCATAAGGCTGTTGCTGATACTGCCTTTGGGCTCCTTGAAAATTGGACTGAGGTCTGTAATTTTGAGATGGTTGTAGTGTATGTGGGTTTTGGATATTGTCGGTGTTTGAGTAGCGAAGATTGGGTTGCATGTTACGTTGCCAAGGTTGCCTGTACCCTGAATTGTTGGTGAGATAGTTTGCTTCCTCTGCTGCTTTTAATTCTTGTAGTTGGGGGCATTGTTCATAGTCATGAGGCCCACCACATTGTGTACAAGAGATAGCAGGAGATGATTGGGACAGAGGAGCATAGCCTGGAGGGATTATGGATGATCGGGAAATCATCGACTTAGCTTGGGGGGGGTAGGAGTTCATAGCCGTCTGCTCAACCACTTTCTGCAGAGTACTTACTTTTGTTGCTTACTTTTGTTGCTTGCTGAGCATTGCTCTCCATAAGTTGCTCATGGCTTTTCATCAGCTGGTCAAACATGTTATCACTTTCCCCAACATGGTATAAACCTGGAGTGCCGCTCCTTGATCCACCGGAGGCCCAGTCTCTGATTTCTTCACAGAGAGACTCCATGCTATTCAGAAACTGTTCTCCTGGATTTTTCAGAATGTCAGCCCCTAACGAGGACAGTACCATTGTTCTACACGGACCGATCAAGCCTTTGTAGAACAATTGTGATACTTGTTCTTTCGTTAGACCATGGTGAGGACAAGTAAGTAGTAATCCTTTGAAACGGTCCAAGTTTCACAAATGTTTTCCGACCCTGGCTGCTTGAAATTGTAGATTTCAGCAATCATTTCCAACGTTCGGCTCGGGGGCAGGAATTTGTCGTAGAACTTGGTGGCTATTTCATCCCAAGTACCAATGGTACTTGGTGTCAGGCAATGATACCATTTGCTCGCATTTCCCGTCAGGCTGTGGGGGAATAATGACAGTCTTACGTACTGGAGTACTGCGTCGGTCGCAGTTAGACTGTTGGCATGCTGCAAGAACTTGGTAACATGTAACAGAGCTTCATCAGGACTGGAGCCGTCAAACATGCCCAACTCCTTTACACATCGGATTTGATGATATGGCTTTAGCTTCTGCCACTCATCGTATTCGGATGGGGTAAGGTGAGGAAGGATGATGGCTGGCTGTTGTCCTAGATTAGACGGTCTGTTGATGTTTCGAACTGTAGCTGGTGAAGATGTCATGTCAGCTTCCGGGTTGGATTCTATCACTGTGGTGGTAATGTTTTGTTGAGTTCGGTTCTACCTTAGGGTGCGCAGAAAGGTTCTCTCGATCTCTGGGATGTAACCAACCGTGTGATTATTAATATTTTCCGGGAGGCTGTGTGACCTGGTAAAAGGCATTCACCACTCAAAACAGAAAAAAGAAATTCGTGATGTGATAAAATGAATAAAAATGGAAAGAAATAGGGAGGGGGAAATTAAACAGTTAAACAGAAATAATTCGAAAATTAAGAACTATTTTTTTTTTGAATAAAAACAGTAAAATAAAATAAAGAAAAGGACATAATTAAATAGCAGAAATTTAAATGACAGAAATATAAAGAACTGAATTTAAATGACACAATTTAAATGTTAGTAATTAGTAGACTGAAATTTAAATGACTGGGAATTAAATTACTGAATTTAAATGTTAGGAGTTAATTGACAGAATTGAAATGACAGAAATTAAATGACAGAAATTTTAAGGTTAGTAGTTAGAGACAGAAAATTAAAATGTTAGAAGTTAATTTACTGAAATTTAAAGGACAATGGAATTTAAATGACTGAAAAATAAATGACAATAAAATAAAGAGCTGAAATTAAATGTCAGAAATTAGATGTCCGAAGTTAAACAAACAACAAAATAATATAAACAGAATATTATAATATAACAGGAGAATTATCCGGGGCTTAGGGACTAGAATAAATCAAGTCCCCGGCAACGGCGCCATTTTGCAGACTGTATATTGTGAGTAGTTGGAACTGGCGTAATTAAAACAAATGAAAAGAAATTAATACTCAAAATATCTGTCGGGCTGCAAATAAAACCCGGTCACAGTAGTATAGTAAGACAGAAGCGGCCAGGGTCAAACCGTGGGACTTATAGCGAAATAATATAGTCACTAAGCTAGTCCCAAAAGGGGGGGGGAATTAATTGACTTGTTTTTGTAAAGTAAAACAACAGATAAAATTAACTGAGTTGAAGATAAATTAAACGGAACTCCGGTTTCAGGTTTTATAATCTGATTAATTATGCTATCTCTACCGGTTTATTTATAATTGTTTGGCAAAATTTCTCTTATTATCTTAAGGACTAAATCATAGACTCAAAAGAACTCGTTTACCAGAAAATGCGAGGTCCGATGAAAACTCAAGCAAGCACTAGTAAACGGACGGTTTAGATATGAGAAATTATTTTTGCAACTGAGTACTAACTTATCCGATGAAAACAAGTTTCCTCCAGATTTACGGCTTAATTAACCTATCTGCTTATCATCGATCAGATTTAAACAGATTTTGTAAAGCATTTTAATAAATTCATGAAATTTATTAAAAAGGTGAGAGATAAACTTTAATCGTAACAAACTGTATTTATTTTAACCGGTAGAAATATAGATTACATAATTAACCAAACTACAGCTAAACCTTCCCCGGAGTAAATCCTCCTTAGCCGGACATATTAACTGGTAATATGACAGTCAGAGGTTGGACGTAATAATAATGCGAGAGGTGTGGATGGTGAATGGAGAAATGAAGAGAACGAAGAGTGGAGCGTGTACGTAGGATTTTGTATGTGGAATGAGAGATTCGGAGTGTTGAGTTCTGGGGATCGAATGTGTGTTTTGGTTGAAGGTGCAGTGTTTTTATATAGAAGATGGAAAGAGGAAGAGAATTGATTGCAGACAAACGCGTGAGGGATTTAAGGCAGGCGCCTGATATTGTTAATGGAGCAGTTCGACATGTCTGTAGGCGCCGCAAAGGAAGAAGCAATTGGGGAAGATAGTGGGCGAAGAAAACTGTCGCGTTAATTTCTGGACACGCGTCCTTGTTTCTGTCCGTCCATTTATCCACGGACATACTCTTCTTGTCCACCCTTTTTAACCCGGACATGCCACGGTCTTCATTGCGTCCGGGTTGTGTCCGCCCTTCCTTCCACGGACAGCCCTGCGTCTGCCTCTTTGTCCGGCTCTATTTCCCGGACAACATGCTTCGTCCGCCCCTGTCCGTGCTTTCTTCCGCGGACAAGACACACTCCTTGTGTCCGGCTTTGTTTGGGCGGACAAGACACGGACAGCATCTCACGTCTGGCCTCAGTTATGCGGACGCAACACGGACGCTCCAAGCTCTGTCCGCCCTTTGTAATGCGGACAAGACACGGACGCAGGTCCCTTGACTCGGTTTCTTTGACAAACTTTGACCGGTTCTAGATTCTTCGTTTAGACTCTGTTTTTCGAGTCGTTTGCGTCTATGCGTTCGTCTCTTTGTCTACTTTGCTCCCAGCTTGGTTTTCCTCATGTTTAACCAATAAATTTGTGAGATAACAACAAAACATAAACTAGAGGAAAACTAACCAAAGTGGAGAAATGAGCAAGAAAAGTGCTAATATAATATGTGAAATACACCTATAAAACATGCTCATTTGGACACTTATCAGTGGGCGACCAGGTATTTCTATGAGTTTCACCGATGAAGGGGTGTATTTAGATTTGGGCAGAAGAGAGGAAATTGAGCCTGAAGTTTGTTGGTCCTTATGAGATTGTAGAGCAGGTGGGCCCAGTTGCTTACAAGTTGAATTTGCCTGCTGAGCTGGGTAAAGTGCATGACGTCTTTCATGTCTCACAGCTGAAGAAGTACATGCACCACCCCTCCCATGTGTTAGAACCTGAGAGGTTGACGTTAGGACCAAATATGAGATCAGTGGAGGTTCCTCAGAGAATCCTGGATAGTAAGACTTGGGACACTCGCCATAAGTCAGTGCGACTGCTGAAGGTCTCTAGTCTAACCAGGATGTCAAAGAGGCCACATGGGAATTAGAGGATAAGATGAGATCGAAGTACCCTTCGTTGTTTACCGACTAGATTATCTGTATAGGGTACGGGGCGTACCCCCTTTTTAAGGGGGGTAGAGCTTCCTCGCTTTTGAGTTAGTAAACGAACATGTTTGTCGTTTGTTTGGTTTGTGTAAGATGTAATTTTGTGTAAGTTATTACACTTGTGGTAAGTTTAAGATATGTATCGTACTTGTGTATTGTACTGGTGGCAGACCTTGAGTCTTGAGATGTGTGAATGTGAATATAAGATATGGTATTAAGATTAAGGAATTGAGTACCGTGAATGAATAAGTATGTATATGAACTTTGGGGACAAAGTTCTTTTAAGGGGGGTAGATTGAAATACCCCAAACCTAGATATGGTGTTTAGATGATAACATAAGATATAAGCAGGCTAAATAATGCCTTAGAAACATTAGGAAACATTTTAAACCGAAGAAAACACAAGGAAACACCATAAGAGCAATTAAGCAAAAACATGCTCAAAGCTTGGAGTAACTTGGGTTAGCACCCAAATATCATTCTTAGACCTTAGTAACATCCTAATGGTCATGTTAAATCAATTACTAAAGAAAACCATGCTCAAAAACAAGTTAAAACACAAATTGTGCTTTAAGGACTCTTAAAGCACATTTTGAGAAATTGTCTTAGAAAGGGGTTTTACGTGGATAAATGCCCATGATTACTCCTTAATCAACTTGTGTACTACTTAGTATCACATTAGGAAGTCTAAATCAATGGGAAATCCAAAATTTCACAAATATGTGCACTAATTTATGAATAGTAACCAAATAGTGCCTAATTTAGTTTTTAGTCAACTAAGTTTAATTAAATGGTCAAACAAGACCATGACTAGCCTTAATTAACAAGGGGGCCGGTTTTCTAAGGGGGTGAGTCACCACATGAGTAAGCAAGAATGTAAAACAAGAGGGAAAAGTAAGTTAGTTACTATTTGCTTTTAAGAAACAAAATAACTCTTATTAGTTACCTCTCTCCTCCTTTCTTCATTTCTTCTTATTCCCACCGATTTCTTATGCTTCCTCTCTTCTTCTTTCACGTAAGAACAGCCCTCATACTAGCTTGATCTTTCCTTGCCCATATCTTGCTCATTTCAGCTCCAAAATCAAAACCAAGCACATAGTAATCTTAGTTAGCTCAGCTCTCTTTCTATCCTTTCAAATCTCCAAGAGCTTCATTTTGGTGCCAAGCCAAACCGCCATTAGAGGAGGAAAAACATGCTTGAGGAGTCCATTAGCTTCTCCATTCTCTTAAGGTAAAGAATATGTAAGAAAAACTAGGTTTCCACCATCTTTTCTTCATTACCAAAAATTACAACTCATGGGGCTACATTTTTATGCCTTGTTCTAGCTTGTTTTATATTCTCCAAGGGCTAGAGGAGGCCCTTATTGATTCATATCCAAGCCTACCTTAAGACTTCAAGGTAAAATATTCATTTTAATACCTTAAAACACATTTTAACCTAGGTTTGATTCCTTAAGGTTTGTGTATTATCTAGCACTCATTGGAGTTATTGGATATTGATTAGAACATTGGCAAGGATAAATAAATTGGTGAGCGAGATTGTTCAAGGGAAAAACCCAAGGAGTAAAATTTGTGAAGCTTGTGAAAGAACAAGGTAAATTGCTACCTCAAGGTGTTTTATTGTTTAAGGGAATAAGATTTAGATATATGATAGCTTAGCTTAGAGTTTACATTAGGAAAGGGCTATAAAACCTAGGAGAAACAATTATTATATTTGAGAACTTGTGTTTAAAGAGTAAATGGGGAATAAGATAGTTAGACATTTAAAAGGTGAATTACAAGAGCATTTATGTTGCAATGGGAGCCTTGTTGTGTGTATTTACAGGTCAAAGGCTATATATATTGTGGAAATTCAGTGTTAAGACTTATGCATTTAAGGGCCAAAGAGCCAAGTCATTTAAGGGCTTAAGTGCCAAGCAATTTAAGTTTATGCACTATATTGTGATGTAGTGTAGTTTGGGTGTGATTTGTGTGCTAAGATTGTATATTAAGGATGTAAGTGTTTATAGTTGTTTAATGGTGAAACCTAAGTGCTTGGGTGTAGTAATATACTAGGGAAGCCATGTCAAAATTTGGTGAAGAAACATGATGTTTAAGATGTTCTAAGGAGATTTTATGACTAAGGAAGTGCTAGGGAACTTTAGGAGTTTTTTGATGAAAAAGAGTGAGTTTAAGGTGTTCTTGTGAATTAGGATGACATAGATTTGCCTAGGAGGAAATAGGGGTTACAATGGTGAATTTTAGGCACCAAGACCATGATAAAAGAAGTTAGGAAACTTGTGCAAAGTTTGATGGAAATAAGGTGTAAGACCTTGAAATGACTTAGGTGAGAACTAGTATGTATGACATGAGGAGGTTTTGGTAAATGGATTGAGGATGAAGAATGATGCTTATGAAGTGGTCAAATTGTTAAGGAGGGAACGCTTGGGCTAGTTGAAGTTCTAGGTAAACTACATGTTAGGAATGTAAGGAATTATATGATAAGTGTTAGGAGTTTTTGTAAGAATTGAGTAAATGTTTAAGAAGATCTTTGGAGGTTGTTTTAATGAGTTTAAAGGATGTTTAAAGGTGAGTTTAAGTGCCTAAATGAGGTTGGAACACATTAGAACACTTGTGGTGAGGTTGGGGTGAATTTAACACTTAGAAATAAGTTTCTGGAGCCGACCTACCTTAGGACCGACCTTGGCAAGGTCGGTCAGGCTCAAAATTCACACGCATGAAACTCTCTGGAATGGGCCGACCTTAGGACCGACCTTGGACAAGGTCCGTCGGGCTGAAAAACAATGAACAAAATGTCTCTGGAATGGACTGACCTTGGGGACCAAACTTGCAAGGTCGGTCGGGGCAAATTTTCAAACGGCAAAATGTTACTAGAACGGACCGACCTTGGCAAGGTCGGTCGAGTAGGAATTTTTCAACCAGAATGTCTCTGGAATGGACCGACCCTGGGTAGGGTCGGTCGGTAGGGTCGGTCGGCCCATAAATATATAAAAAAAGAAATTTTAAGAATGATAAGAGGTATTAGTAGTAAGCCATTAAGGGGGGGCAATGATGATTAAAAAGATAAAAACCTAAGGGATTAAGTTAAGTATAAACTTAAATGTTTAAGGTTAAGTTTGTAAGATTAAGTTGTAAGAACTCAAGAAGTGTTAGGTGGGGATCATTAAGAGTTAAGTATGTTAAGTAATGTGTAAGTAATTAATAATCTAAGTGGATGAATATTTTAGGGTTTGAAAGTTTGGGACCGGAGGAGAATTAAACAACCGGGACAACCGACGGTGAACGGTACAGTTTTTCTTGTGACCTGCTTGCTAACGAGGTGTCCCTCGGCTTGTGTGCTATTTGTCTATGTGTGCCAACTAAACAAGATAAAGCCATGCAACCGGTTATATTGTACTTATTGTGTGTGTGTTGATTTACACTAACACATGAGACTTGTGGTTAGTTACTAGCAAAGTTTAGTACAATTTGGAATGAGATGAGGAATTATGTTGTCTAATAGTTGGTTAATACCCGAGAAGGGTTAACTAACACTTGGTTATAAGGTTTTCACTAACTGGAACTTAAGGGGAGTGAGGAATCCTGGACTGACTCCGGTCATGCATGTTAAGGAAAAGGGGGTCGGTATCTGAATCAGATCCGACTTCCGCTTAAGGACTTGTCTTCGAACTTGTTGCCTAGGGTCGAATGTCGGCTCAGCTACATTGGATTTCCAGTCCAAGGTAGGAGGCATTAAGATGTGGGGTAGGATCACCTAAATCCTAAATTTTAAGATAAGTTGTTTATTCAACCAATGGAGTTAATAGCTCATTGGCTAGGGTTGCTTTTGACCCAACAAAAAAACATTGAGTTAAGATACAACCATTTCTATTTAAAGAACGGTTGTATACTGAGATAAGATGCGGATAAGACTGAGGTAGTAAGTAAGATGGACTGAGATTTAGTGGAATTGGAACTTGAGGAGTTTACTGACTAACTCACTTGTTAAGAGAACGCTTTAAGTCCTTCATTGTGTGTGAACTATGCGTGTTCATTTGTGGATTGTTGTTTTATGGCACTTCATATTATGATTGTGTATCTAATCAATCTTCATGCCATCGACAATTAGTCATCGTAGTCCCGTTAGCTTGGGGGCCATGAGAGAATCGTACCAGCAATTTTGTTGACCCCTTTGGGGGCTGTTTTTGTTTTGCAGGTAAGCGTCCCATGAAGAGTCACCCTGAGAGTAGAGGCGGTTAGACTTAGGCTGGGTTTATTTTGAGCACGGGTTGTGCTTGTGCGCCCGTCTGATAATACTTTAACTAGTGAAGGATTATGTTGTTACTTGAGATATTAGGTACTCGGTTGGTGGGTGTTTTGGTTGGTATGTATATTTTTGGATTAGTGTTTGTAAATGTTTAAGGCTCGGTATTTTCTGTTGTTCAGACCGTGGCAAGGTCCTGGTGTTGGTTTATTTTCCACTGCGATGTTGTATTTATGTTGTTAAGTTGGCGATAACCACGTTTGGCTTAGGACGGGATGTTACACCTAGGCTATTAACGTCGTTTAGATATGGGTTTTAGTCCTCGAACTCCACCTAATTCATTGGGTTACACCCTCAGTAGTGTAGTCTGGACTCCACAATAAGGGTTAATACCTCGTGTTTTCCCTGTCTTATGGTAGTCCCTCTTTAGTCTGATATCAATCAGTGTTTGTGATTCATCACCTTCACTCTCCTAGATTTGGGTCATTATGGTGGTACTAAAGGTATCCTTCCGTAGGCCTATGCTATACGATATTTAGGCTCAGTGCTTATTCTGATAGTTAAATGATTGTTGGTCTTTGTATTTAATTTAATCCTAGTTGGTTCTAATACTTTCTCTTAAGGTTTACAATTAGATACCCACAACTTTGTGGGTTCCACTGATCATCGCTCTTCGTTGTGTAGTCCTTACTCTTATTCAACTCGTATCCCCTCCATCCTCTTTGAGGTAACGGCTTCTTCCGTCCTCGGGTAAATTCATTGTTCAGTTAATATCCACTACCCTCCGTATGGGAGTCTAGCAGCATAATGGATTCACAACACCCCCAGTGTGTGTGGTGCAGGCATAACATCGGCCCCTTCATTGCACGCTTGCATCTGCCTACTCTTTTCTTATAACTCTCAAATAGCTTGCCATAACGGCACTTGTCTATTATTTTCATCCACCCATTTGGATTTGTTTTAATTAAAGTCTTGGCTCATATAACTCTCTTCTTGCCCTCTGGCAATGTTGAATGGTAGTGGTTTAATCACAAGTGTCGCGCACTCCCAAAGTATGGTTGTGCTGATCCTGTAGACTCGACACTCCCCCACCGGTGTCACTTGAAGTTTAATGTCCGTACCGGCACTGGGGTTAGGCTCATAGGCACTAGTTACTGTTGTTCTCATTTACTCCCTTGTCACACTCCACTAAATTGTGTATTATTTTCAGGTTTAATGGTCAAACCGGCTAGGTCTTCCCGAGGTTTTATCGACCTCCAACCCAGGGTTTCATAACCCTGCCTTTGAAAAGGCTATGTCCTTGCTTCATTGCATTACTGACTCACATGGAAGTTTAGTGTTTATTGGTAACCACCTGGACTACTCGGTCCTTTGGGGATAGTTTACCGTCGCTGCACTTGTTGTAGCAAGTGCGCAAGGCAGGTTGAAATTTAGTACTTTGTTTGGTTGTGGCACTTGTTGTGGCAAGTGCGCTATGCAGACTGAGCCACCGGTACGGTGTGTGTCAGTGCAGTGCTATTCCCTAATCGGGTTTCCACTCCTGCTGAAGAAGTTCTTATTCAATTTAATACAGTCTCATTCCCGCACTCGTTCCCACAATTTTACCGTGGTAGTAAGGTCTTACTTCCCTTTCGAGACGTTGCATGGTAGCAACTTAGTGAGTTCTTATTTCTACAGCTCTCATGATCTCTCCTCATGCACGTCGGGCCATCTTGAGCCTTCAGTGTTGCATGTGTTAGAGTTACTCGCTTTGGGTGAGACTTTGAAAAGGTCATCCATTCCGTCTGTTACATATCTCATAACTAATCTTTACTCGTCGTTTCCACTTTCTTTCCCCCAAGCGCACTTATCAGTGCTTTCCTGGATGTAGGACAGGGTTACTTTGCATATGGCAAACTGGCCCCATTAGTCCTACGGGAATTATCTCCTCAACCTCGGTTTAATATTCATCTCATACTTGGTATGGTAGACATTACGTCATTACCAGGACCTCCAGTCCTAAACAATTCATCACATCACAAGTTCTCATCTCTTACAATTACCACAACTGCCATAGCAACCACATCGGGTCTTCCCGATTCGGAGGGATAATCCTTCTCCGTGGTGCTTCTCATTTCATTGCCTCTCTAGGCAGTACTCGAGGTACGGGCTGCGGCGGGTGGGGTACCATTGCTAATTCCCGGGATGTTCTCCCATCAAGTGCGAGCGGTTTCTACCGTCCTCGCGTTACTTGGGGTTGCTGGACCTTTACCACCTTCCGTTGCGCCTCGTCCTTCCTTAGTACTCTACCCGGACCTCTCCCTGACGTATTTCAAGAGGACGGGTTGGACCCCTACTCGGTATTGTACCGCAGTCTCGCTCGTTTTAGTATTGAAGTGCCTATACGGCTATTGTATGCAAGCGTTCAACATTGCGTCGACCTCGCAAGGTCACGTATCCTCACAACGTTTCCTGTATTCCCAAAACCTATGCTCATTGTCTAAATCCTACTATCTCTTGTCATCAGAGCGGTACTCCGCTCTGATACCACTTTTGTAACACCCCTACTCTAATCGGCTCCTAATCGTCGTACTTAACATAGTAATCGCAGCGGTAATCTAAAACAGTCAAACTACTGGTGTCACCGTTCTCACTCGCCCATACGAGTAATAATGCACTTACTGATATATACATAATACGAAACAATTTCCCATAGTGACAACAAGAGATAGACTTAACCTTCCATTCCAAAAAAAATTCAATCAGGGTGAGCATTCTAAGTATCCCAGTCCTATACATGTTTCTATGTTCGTATCGAAATACAACAGTGCATAATTAAACAACTGTGACTAAACTACCCAGCGCGTCCCGCACTCTGTCGACACCGGAAGCTGCATTCCTGCAAAATATTTGTTTGTGGTATGGAATCAGCCCCTGCTGAGTATGCTACTACATGACTATCATGCCCCCTCAGACCCTCAGTTAATTGGTCGAGAGCATGCAATTCATTCTCATGCATGTAGTTAATATAAAACTGTAAAGCAAT
Organism: Limonium bicolor; assembly: GCA_023374045.1. Lineage (NCBI taxonomy): Eukaryota > Viridiplantae > Streptophyta > Magnoliopsida > Caryophyllales > Plumbaginaceae > Limonium > Limonium bicolor. The sequence goes on along the minus strand of CM041776.1, from coordinate 149,203,974 downwards.
AAATATTTTGCAGTAACTCAAATAGCAAACAAGCCCCCGACTTCACATATCACACCACGATAACCAACTGAAAGGCGTCACAACGCATATATGAGTACAAAGACTCCATTCAACCAAATACTTAATAATTCACATTCGAGTACAGCGACTCGACTCGACTAAATACACAATAATCCACACACGAGTACTGCGACTCGACTCAACTAATTGACAAACATACATATGAGTACAGCGACTCAATTAAACCAATCCACAACTTACATATGAGTACAGCGACTCATTTCAACCAATCAATCCACATTAATTCACATACATCACATAACCGTATAGCATAACCGATGAACAACAAGGCGAAACAACAATGATTATAAACAAGTATAGATTCCCGTCTTTGGCATACAAGCCCAAATAATGTTCGCCTACTGTACGAGCTAATATAGTTGTTAGTACCTATTCAGTCATACCTAATGACAACGTCTTGTTAAAACGACGTGTCTCTAAGTTACCCATCTCCTATGGCGAGTCACCCACGGCAGTAGCCACTCCAGCGGTAGAGTCTCCGACCGACGAACCATCTGTAGTCCATTGGAATTTATCTTGATACTTACAGATACCCACATGACATCCTAGTTAATTGATTATAATTCACACCAAGAACCACATCCTCTTTACTAACTCATCTATACCATCGCATCGCATTATCGTTTTCCTAACATAGCAGACTAAAGTCGTTAGTCTAATCCTGAGTATGTCGACTCGGGATCCAGTGTTAGATACGAGAGCGGCGTTAAAAGGCCAATGCTCCGTATATAAGTATCGGATAATATATATATATATATATATATATATTATTATCCTAATGCTACAACGTTTTTCTTACGTTCCTTATCTTACATGTATAAGATAGCATCATTGCCGCTAGTTCGTTTTATAATATGTTCATATATACGAACAATACTGTTATCGTACAACAGTAATAATAATAAAGCAGCGTTAATACACAATTCATGCATATTAATTCACACAAGCAGACATTCAATCTTATCACAAATTTTCACACAAAATGTCTGAACTGAGGAAATCCTCAAAGACAATCTAGCCACATAATAATATACCGTGCACCGGGATTATAGAACCGTGGAGTATAAATCAGCTAAATCCTCTGGTGATCCTCGAAACGCCTCTAACAATCTAATAATACATATCACACTATGTATTAGCATCTCGTACAACAATATTAATCTACGGTACCCCGTACCGTCGCTAATCCCTTCCCGTTCATTCCCCGTTATACACTAATAACGTCTCTCGGGTTTTTGGTTTAATTCGTGATTAGTTTTACATAAACGTTATAGTACATGCATAGTTACGTCATAGTATATTAATATACTTAAACTTATACGTTCATTATCGCATGTATATTATGATACACTTGTATATTATATAGTTTTGAAACTATATTGCATGTATAATTTTTATCATATATTATACATCCCACCTTAGTATTTATTTCTTTAAGGTTAGTTTATCCAAGTGCAAAATGTGGTATATTTCACATTTAAAATACTTTGAAATATATAAATCCTATTATTTCATGTACACATTTAACATTAGAATTTCCTTAACTAATGTTATAATTCTTTTCTCCTTATCTTATATCATCCCACTTATAATATTATATGGTTATTGAACCATATATATTTCTCACTCCATAACATATATTTATTTATATATATATGTATTATGGGACCATTTATCATATGGAAAGTTTTAATAATATATTCACTCTTCTTTAATGAATATTTCTTATATATAATGTTACAATCCTTATAACATTATAAACCATATTATAAACTTTCATTACAAAGTATTCATACTACCGAACAGCACTTTATGTCTTTTACTGTAACACCCCTACTACGCACAACACTTACTTGGAATCGCAGCGGAAATAAACAACTAAACAGTAACTAAACGATTGGTGCTACAATGCCGTCAACCACCCACGTGGCTAACAAGGCTGAATAAATACAATTGTACCGGTCTGATGATCAGACTCCCGAGCATAGAACTAATAACCATATATATACATCAACATAATACCGTGTGTTTACATAATCCTTCACTGTATACCGTCACTGTAAACCATCATAATCAGATCTATAACACGCCACGGGAGCACAGGCGCAACCCGGGCAACATCCAAAAGTACTCCAAAAGTAAACTACCCTCTAGGATCTAGAGCCACTCTGCTTCTTCGATCCTCATCCTGCAGTATAAGAAATATGGATCCCCCGAGGGGGTCAGCAACCCTTGGCTGGCATGGTTAACGCGCAGCCCATCGACTACCGGAATGCGCGCAACTATTTGTCATGATGACATGGTATTTATTTTAAACACACAACTCATACATATATAACATAACATGGGTATTGTACACATCATAACACACTTCACAAACATACAGTTCCTTTTAGGAAGAGAACCAACACAGTTAGTCCCCATTGAGAGCCTAGAGAATGTTGCCATGCTCATGCTTAGCTCGTTACATAACTCGTTACCGTCCGGTTAGATTGGACAGTTAACTTAACACAAGGTGCCTCGGATATAGTGATCCAAGCACACCGAAATAACACATAGTATGCCCCTGTGGCCCGACGTGAGTCAGTAAAATAGCCTTGGTTAAGCTAAAGGGAAGGTTAGAAACCAAATTGGAAACTTAACCATAACATACAGAGAGAATCGAACCGGTTATGACATCGACTCCCATACTCACACGCGTGGCCGGAACAGACCGGACTCCTCACTTCCCCCGTTAGCCCTTGTTAGTAGTCCATCATTGAACTCAACAATAATTCACAATAATAGGTCAAGTCTTGTTAGACACACACAAGGGAAGAGAGAGTCATACTTAACAACATAATAATATTTAACAACTGTAAACTCTTTACATGGTTTAATCTTACAAAGTCATAAACACACAGAAAAGCAAACAACACACAAGCCGGTGTAAACCGGTAGGCAACAGACTGCAAGAAAACCATACCTTGGTCCTTGCCTCGACTGATTTCCACCTTGAGAGAATCCTAAACACATTAGTAACGTCGGTTAATTATTTATTTAACTTCAAACTTACTAAGTATTTAACATGATTGTATGACATGTTTTAATGTCTACCTTACCCTAGGTTACCTTCATTATACACCCTAGGGTTAACTACATAGGTCACATTCTTTTCTTTTTTTTTTTTTACAAGTTTAGGTCCGACCGGACTTGCCGACCGGACTTGTCCATGTCCGGTCGATTCCAGAGAGTTTCTCCCCTTCGGAAATTTAGCCCGACCGGACTTGCCAAGTCCGGTCCTATGTCCGGTCGATTCCAGTAACTCAATCCGTACACAAATTACAAGCCCGACCGACCTTGCAAGTCCGGTCCCAAGGTCGGTCCATTCCAGAAGCCAATTTCGCAGGGTAAACTGGGCCCGACGAACTTGCAAGTCCGGTCGCAAGTCCGGTCTGCCCCAAATCTTTGTTTTCTTTTTACATTCAACTCCAAACTTCACCCCATATAACCTAGTACCCCCTAACCTCATTGGGGCACTTCAAACACAACTTAAGACATCCTTAAACACACATAAAACTCATTTTCTAATTCCTTAAGCCTTTACTTATCTTCACAAAATTCCTAACACTTACAATATTTTCTCCTAGTTTTTCAAGTGGTGTTTCATACCTATGTTAACTACTATCCCAAAATGCTTTCTCCTTATTTTAACATCATCTCCCAAGCATCATCTCTCACAACTAACTTCTCATATCCATCTTAACAATCTTTTCCAAGTTTACACTTTCTCCTTATTTTACCAAGGTTTGCCTAGGTATTTACCTAAGTCCCAAAGTGACTTTGGTACCCACTAAATCTCAAGATCATGCCTAAGTCTTATCACACTCTAGAGTACTTCCTAGTTCAACAAAATCCTTTAAAACATCATGAACTCCTTATTCATTTCCTAAGTTTTCTAACTCACCAAACCTTATGTACACACTTAGAACTTCTTGCTTCTTACCTAAATTTTGACATGGATTCACCTAGAACATTACTAAGCCTAAACACTTTGCTTTCTCCATTAAACATACAAGAACATCTAAAATCACCAAGAACACTCTCATACACAACTTCACCAAATTTACACTACATCACAATATAGTGCATAATTAAATTGCATGGCACTTAGGCCCTTAAAATGCATGGCTCTTAGGCCCTTAAGATGCATAAATCATAAACACTGAATCTTCCACAATATATATGCCTTTAACCTGCAAATACACTCAACAACACATATGCCTTTTACTAAGCTCTTAAGAACACTTTACTAAGTCATTCACCATTTGCTCTTTAGGTAGTTTTAATAAGCATTTATAAGCTCATTTCTCCTAAGGCATTAAACAACATTAAGTTAGTAGATTTACCTCTTTTTCCAAAACACTTCCTTCTTGATTCCTTACAAAACCGTATGGTATTTTGATTCCTTGTCAAGTTCTAGACAATATACAAACATTATAATGAGTATTCAAGCTATAGGCTTCATCTCATTGTAAACCCTAATTTTACATTGTTTCAAAAACATTAATGTAGTTGTTTTACCTTGATCTTTGAAGAGGGTTTGAATATATAACAAGAGAGGACTCCACCTAGTCCATGAAGAGTTGGAATGAAGCTAGAACAAGGTCACACAAAGAGCTATATCAATGTGTATTTTCGGTCAAGGTAAGACATGGAGGAAACATGATTTTTCTTTGAGATTCCTTACCTAGAAGCAAAGGAGATCAACAATATGTCAAAATACAAGCTCAAGCTCCTTCAATGGTGGAACACCTTGGCACCGAAATGGGGCTCTTGGAGTTTTGAGAAGATAGGAATGAAGAGCTTGATGAGAGGAAGAGAATGGTGGTGTTTGTTTTTGATTTGGACAAGTGAGCTGGATTTACAAGAGGTCAAAGTGGGAGTTTAATGGGGGTGGTAGTAGTATTACCGAGAGAGAGCAAGAAGAGAGGTAGAAGATGGTGTTTGGAAACCGTGGGAATGAAGGAAAGAAATGAGAGAATGAGATAGGATTTGCTTTTAAGAAGATATTTATGCTTATAAAGTAAAAAGTAAGTTTACTTAGTTTGCTTTACTTACTTATTACATTAACTAGAGAGTGGTGAGTCACCACACTATAAAAACCGGCCCCCTTTATTAGTATGAGGGTATTTTAGTCTTTGTTTGTCAATTTAATTACTTAATACAACATATGTTATAAACTAGCTTATAAAAAATCTATTCACCTAAACAAGGCACTTAGAAGTGAAATTTTTGATTTCCCATTAATATAGCCACCCAAATGTGATACTATATAGTACACATATATATTTAAGAGTAATGATGGACATTTAGCCATTCAAAACTCATTTACAAGACAATTTTTCAAAAATGTGCTTTAAGACTTCTTAAAGCACATTTTGTGTTTTAACTTGTTTTCAAGCTTGGTTTTCTTTGGTAATTGGTTTAATATGTTCATTAGTGTATAAATGAGGTCTTGGTAAGCTCATTAGGTCTTACCCAAGTTTATCCCAAGCTTAGAGCACATTTTGGCTCTTATTGACTTTAAAGCACATTTGTGTTTCCTTTTGTTTAAATTTGTTTACTAAGGTTTCTAAGACTCTTTTTAGTCTTATTACACCCTATTTAGGTGTTTAAACAACATAACTAGGTTTGGGGTATTTCAATCTACCCCCCTTAAAAGAACTTTGTCCCCAAAGTTCATACTTCCCACATATCTTAATTATTAGAACATGAGAACACATATCAACACACTTCCATATCACACCAATAACATCTTTACATCATATCGGACACATGGTCCAAACAACAAAACATCACACATCATTCAGACTCAGCGGTCTGTAATATTAATAACATGACAATACAACACAGACAATGTATTCAAATACATGTCATACACATAACCGAAACGGCTCTACCCCCCTTAAATAGGGGTACGCCCCGTACCCTATACATACAAACACTAAGAAGTAAACAACGACGGGTACTTCGCCTTCATCTTATCTTCCAGCTCCCAAGTGGCCTCCTCAACGTCCTGGTTAGACCAGAGAACCTTCACCAGTCTCACAGACTTATGGCGAGTGTCTCGAGTCTTAGTGTCCAGAATCCGTACCGGAGTCTCCACTGATCGCATGGTCGGCTCTAAAGTTAGCCTTTCAGGCTGAAGCACATGAGACGGATGAGAGACATACTTCTTCAACTGGGACACATGAAATACATCATGTACCTTGCCCAGCTCGGCGGGTAAATCAAGTCTATAAGCTACCGGGCCGATCCGCTCCGTCACAACATAAGGACCCACATATTTCGGGCTCAACTTGCCTTTCTGGCCAAAACGAAACACTCCCTTCATGGGGGATACTCTCAAAAATACCTGATCCGCCCACGGCGAACTCCAGGTCACGTCGGCGCACATCTGCGTACCTTCTGTCTATCCTGAGCTGCTTTCATATTATCCCTTATCTGGCGAACTTCTCCTGAACTTGCTCAAGATACTCTGGTCCTATAATGACCGTCTCACTCGACTCATCCCAGCATAATGGCGTGGCGCATGGTCTACCGTACAATGCCTGGAAGGGAGACATCTTGATCGATGCATGATAACTGTTGTTGTAACTAAACTCGATCAGATTGTAACTTATCAATCCAGCTGGTCTGAAATCAAGTGCACATGCACGTAGCATATCCTCAAGTGTCTGGATAGTGCCTCACACTCTGACCATCTGTCGGTGGGTGAAACGCTGTGCTCAATTTCAGTTCAGTACCAAGTGCCTCTCGTGTAGACTTCCAATATCTGGATAGGAATCTGGTATCTCTGTCGGATACAATCGTTTTCGGAACCCCATGATGTCTTACTATCTCTCTGTCGAAGAGCTCTGCAAGCTTAGCCACTTTCCAGGTGTCCTTCATCGGTATGAATCGAGCCACCTTGGTCAGTCGGTCTACCACAAACCCAAATCATATTTAGACCTCCCCTGTAGGCGGAAGCCCTACCACGAAGTCCATAGATATGTCATGGAACTTCCACTCCGGCACTGGCATTGGCTGCACCATACCACCAGGCCGTCGGTGCTCAAACTTGACCTTCTGACAAGTGAGACACCTCAACACATAGTCATTCACATCCTTTTTCATTCCATCCACCAAAAATATCTTTTCATACCTTTATACATCTTTGAAGCTCCGGGGTGAATCGATGTCGTAGAACAATGGGATTCACTCAGTATGCGCTCCTTCAGCTCGGCGCTACTCCTTGGTATACACCACCGGCCATTAAGCCTAATCAGGTCATCATCGTGGAGTCTGAAGTCATACTTCTGACCCTCGAATGTGCCATCAATAAGCTTCTGTCTAATTCCCACCATGTACTGATCCGTCATCTGAGCACTCGCACCTCTTCAACCAAGCCAGTATGAGAGACTAGCGAATGGAGAGAGTGTGCTCGGCGACTCAATGCGTCAGCTACCACGTTTGCCTTACCCTCCTTGTACTGTAAATTGATGTCATAATCATTCAAAATTCAACCCACCTTCTCTGCCTCATGTTCAACTCTTTCTGAGTGAACAAGTATTTCAAACTCTTGTGGTCGGAATAGATTGTCACGCTTACCCCCCATACATGATGTCGCCATATCTTCAGTGCGAAGACAATGGCCCCCAATTCTAAATCGTGGGTAGGGTAGTTCTCCTCATGCTTCTTCAGCTGTCGGGAGGCGTAAGCCACGACCTTCCCGTGTTGCATCAACACACAACCCATACCCCTGCCTGATGCGTCGCAATAAACCTCAAAACCATCTGGACCGTCTGGTAATGTCAGAACCGGTGCAGATGTCAGAGCATCCTTGAGACTCGTGAAAGCTCTCTCACAGTCGACTGTCCACTCGAATGGTGCATCCTTTTTCATCAAGGAAGTCATCGGCTTCGAGACACTGGAGAAGTCCTTCACAAACCTCCTATAATAACCTGCCAGACCGAGGAAGCTCCTGATGTCGGTAACTGTCTTCGGCCTAGGCCAGGTGCGCACTGCATCTATCTTTGCCGGATCAACAGCGATCCCGGCCTCAGAAATCACATGTCCAAGGAATGATACTTGGTTCAACCAAAATTCACACTTAGAAAATTTAGCATAAGCTGATTCTTTCTCAATGTCTGCAATACATCCCTCAGGTGGCTTTCATGCTCACCTCCCGATTTCGAATACACAAGTATGTCATCGATGAAGACTACCACTGATTTGTCCAACTGATCTTGGAACAAACGGTTCATTAAGTCCATGAACTTTGCTGGTGCATTTGACAAGCCAAACGGCATAACTGTGAACTCATAATGCCCATACCTAGTTCTGAAGGCTGTCTTTTCTATATCACTGTCACGTCATCACGGATGTCACTCTTGGTATGGTATCGGATGTAGGTCTATCTTGGAGAATATGATGCTCCCCTCAGCTGATCAAATAGATCGTCGATGCGTGGTAAGGGGTAACGGTTCTTCACCGTAACAGCATTCATCGCTCCCGATAATCAATACATAGGCGGAGGCTACCGTCCTTCTTCTTCACGAAGAGGACCGGCGCTCCCCATGGTGACACACTAGGGCGGATAAAGCCCTTGTCGAGTAGGTCTCTCAGCTGCTCCTTGAGCTCTGTCATCTCTGCTGGAGCCATACGGTAAGGTGCTTTCGCAATGGGTCCGGTGCCCGGAACTAGATCAATCTCAAACTCAACCTCTCGTGCTGGCGGCATGCCCGGCAGTTCCTTGGGAAATACATCAGGAAACTCCGACACTACCGGCACATCTGGGCTAAACTCAGGGTCTCTCTCTATGTCCTGGACATAGCAGAGGTATACATTCATTTCCCCTCGTCGCAACTCATGATACATGGCCATGGCGGTGATGATCTGTGTCGAAGGCTCCCTGGGCCTCTGGCGGTATGATATAGTAACCCCAGATGGACTCCTAAGAAGCAGTCGATGCTCGGCACATAGGATTCTACCCTTGTACCGCTCCAACCAGTTCATCCCGACAATCACATCAAAACCTAGTCCGTCGAACTCTATCAAGTCGATCGGAAACTCCTCATCCCTGATTCGAACAACAGCATCTCGGTAGTAGCGGGTACATCTGATCCGCTCTTTCGACGGGAGAGTGACCACAAGTCTGGCATCTCTTCACCGTCTAACCCCAGCCTCTTCGCAAATGCTAGCGAAATAATGTGTGTGAGGCTCCAGAGTCGAACAAGATCGATGCATCCACGCCATTCACTGGAAAGGTACCGTGAGGATTGTGCCGCTCTTGCCGGCTTCTGCCTTATTGCAGACACTCAGTATACCTCCCGTTCCGAGTGCACAGCCTAATTCATTGGCAAACTAATAAGTATTGGGTAACAACACGGTTTATATGCTTCAAACAACTCCACTTTATTCATTAACACACTCTTTTTACAACATTCATTGGCTTACACTGTCGCCATGATTCACACTTACAACATCCTTAATAATACTACGGGTTTATCACATCACACAACAATTTACAAAGCTTAAAACTGTCTGAAGGTCAAATTTAAACGTCCGGGTTTCATGTGTGTGGCATTGATCACTGCCGACGGTGCGGTATTCAGTTTGATCTTCCTGATGCCATGGTATAGCATTCTTTCTTGATTGCCCACCCATGATTAATACATCTCCCGATTTCAATAATATCTTCCTTGCGAGGTCAGCACGCTTCTGCTCGCCATACACAAACACTGCGCGGTATCACCAATGGACCAAGACACCACGGTACTCCCTTACTTAGAGACTCGGGTGACTCGTCCTTGTCTTGGTGCATACCTAACCGTCCACCTTTCTGGTAGAAGTTTACAATGCATAGATCTGCTTTTACACTTGGAATTGATTCCGTTTCAACTTGCTGAGCAATTCCCACGGCGTGGTTAACGACCGCGTGGAACTCCTCTGGTATACATGGTACTGTTGCTCCATCTTCAGCTCGCACTTCTTGATATGACTTGGTGTAAGGGTTCCAGTCCTTACCCATGCACATCATCTTCAATTGCATCCTTGCTCCGTTCGGGTATTCGGGTGTGTAGAACCCTCCTGGTTTTGCTCCAAGTTCGTCGCATCGTCTGATGATATGGATTTGTGCTTCCGGTGTCAGGTATCCATTTAAGAGTATCATACCTGGCTGGATAACCTGACATTGCTCCAATGGAAAGTCGGTGATGTTGATGGCGGTTTCTTCAGGGTTTGGTGTGGGCGGGATTGGATAGCAGATATTGAAGGTTCCTAAGTTTCAAATTGCCTAACTTTAGGTGTTTTCCACATTATATTCTAACTCTTTACTTATATGTTTATACCCTTAGACTTGCTAACACTCATGCATGAAATGCGGTAAGCAATCACTTTTTCATTTAACAGTTTAGGCGGTACCTGGTCTCGAAGAGGATCCTGGTGCCTCAGACCGGTCCACCACATTCAGGGCGGCCTTGCCGGACCCCGTAGCCTTCCCCTTCTGGGATTCAGTGTACTTCTTGTCAGAAGTCTGCTGAGTAATCGCCTTCGGGCCTTCAGTGGTCGTGGTAGTATTACCCTTCCACTGCCCCTTTGGCTTATAGTTCCTGCTGTTGGGGTTCGTCCAACACTCAAACTCACGGTGCCCCATCTTCTGGCAGTGACGGCACCTCACATCATTCCCCTTGCAGTCTTTGCCGGGGTGGTCTCCATTGCACCACTTACAGTAAAAGTGGCGCTCCGGTCCAGAACCCGCGCTAGCTGCTACAACAACACACAATCAATACTCACTTTCCATCTTAACAACATACACCTCAACTAGATACACATGATTAAGTAATTACCCTTAGGCGGGTAGGAGCGTAGAGGCTTCGCCGCATACGCATACGTGAGCTTCAGTGGCTCATCAGCTGTGGTGGTCTGGGCTTGGCCCTTGTCACCCTGGTACTGGCCCTTCTGGGGCTGAGGGTAGGGTTTCTTTTTCTTCCTCCCCCATACCCTTGCTGACTCTGGCCCTCGTTGGTGGCCTTGCGCTTGTGCGCATTCTCCTCGTCCCTCAGACGGACGGTAATTTCAACCTTAGCAGCGGCATGATAGCACTCCTGATTTTAGGATGTCAGTCATGCCCCGCAAAACAACTTACCAACTCACATTAACATTCACTCATGGTGTAAATTGATTCACAATAAGGTACTCTAATTACCTGCAAGGTAGTATACTCAGCTGGCCCCATCCCATAGCGGAGACGGTGGCTCAGTCCATTGTAGAACCGGTTCACCAACACCCGGTTCGAATACCCAAGGTCTGGTAACAGGTGGATAAGGCCGGTGAATGCTGTGTAGTAGTCATCAACCGACATCTTATCCCCCTGCCTCAGACTATCCAGCTCGAGGCGCTTTGCCTCCTGCACATGTACCGGGTAGTACTTGGCTCGCAGTAGAGCCGTGTACTCCCTCCAACCAAATTCAGGATCAGCCATCCTGTCCTCCTTCACCAATTTCCACCAACTCTGTGCCGTACCCTTCAAGTAGTAGGCGCAAGACGGACCTTAGCTTCAGCAGGTACTGCCAAGGTCTCGTAGGCGGTCTCCAGTTCGGAGATGTACGCCTCCAGCTTTCGAGGATCAGTCTCCCCATTAAATGATGGCGGTCTAAGATCAGCCAACGCCTTGACCCAATTGGTCTCTCGTGGCGGTGGTGGTGGTGGCTGAACTCCGGGCTGTTGCCCTTGCTGTATAGCAGCAACCAGATCGGGTACCAACTGGGCTACGGCGGCTGCAACTGCCTCAGCCATAGTCTGTGCCGTAGTATCATCGCCCTGGTTACCCAAATCTCCAGTACCCGCGCCCGCGGCCTCTCCCTCGTGGTCTACCTGCCATCTGAATTCATATGAACATTTCATTAGCATTATGCTTGCACACTTATCGGTCCAATGGTTATAGCATCTTCCCGACAACCAGGTAATTCCACACTTAGTTAGTGGTTAACCTTTCCAAATCTGTTCACTTAGGTATCTGTAGTTAGGTTTCCTAACTCGGTATATCCCTAAGCTCGGTATTCTAGTCATCAGAGCGATACTTCGCTCTGATACCACTTTTTGTAACACCCCTACAACGCCCCTATCAACTACCGAAATCGCAGCGGAAATAACCAACCAAACATAACTAACGCTTGGTGTTACAACGCCGTTAACCACCCACGTGGTTAACTAGGCAGAATAAATAACGTATCGGTCTGATGATCAGACTCCCGAGCATAGAATCTAACTTCCATATATATAACATAACCAACCATACCGAGTATTTAATTTACAATACACCTCCCAACCGTAAACATCCACCAGTATTTTAGCAACGGTACCAAAATGTAATGCCTCGGGAGCACAGGCGCATCCCGGGCTCAACAACCAACATAGCCAAAAGTACATCAACGACCTAGGACCTAGAGCCACTCTGCTTCTTCGATCCTCATCCTGCAATAAAATATGGAGCCCCCGAGGGGGTCAGCAACCTTTGCTGGTATGGCTAACGCGCAGCCCATCGGCTACCGGGATACGCGCAACCAATTGTCATAATAACATGGCATTCATTTAGAACATCCAACATATATATATATATACCATAGCATAGCAAGGGAAATTGCATAGCATCATATCAATACATAACACCATAAACTCGGTCCTCACAAGGAACCTTCCACCATAGTTAGTATACCATGAGAGCCTAGAGATTTTTACCAATCCCATGTTAAGCTCGTTACCATCCTCGTTACCGTCCGGTTATGTAGAACGGTTAACTTATACCAAAGGTGTGTCGGATATAGTAATCCCAAGCACACCGAAATAACATACGTATGCCCCTATGGCCCGACGTGAGTCAGTAACTAGCTTTGGATAAGCTAAGGGAAGGTAGAAACCAAATTGGAATACCACCTATACATACACCAAGAGAGCCGAACCGGATATGATATCGACCCCCATCCATCACACGCGTGGCCGGAACAACCGGACTCCTCACTCCCCCCCGATTAGCACTTGTTAGTGATCACACATTATATTGTTAAGTCACATACAAGCAAACATTTAGGTCTTGTTAGACAACCAAGGGAAAGGAGTCATAACCTTACAACATCATAATGTATAACAACTGTAAACTCTTTTCATGCCTTAATCTTATAAGGTCGTAACACACAGAAAAGCAAACAACACCCAAGCCGGTGTAAACCGGTAGGCAACAGACTGCAAGAAAACCATACCTTGGTCCTTGCCTCGTTTCGTTTCCACCTTGAGAGAATCCTAAACACATTAGTAACGTCGGTTAATTAACGCACTAATCCATTATTAACATTATCTACTCAACATTACTAGTTTATTTTATTTCACACTTGTTACATCTTTTCATCCTTTTAATTGCCTTTAAAACCCACCTAACATGTATTTATAACCTTATTATATCATTACTAACCAACTACTATTTTTAGATAACAATTCCCATCTTAAAACAATAATTTTTGGTCCATACAGTGGCCTGTCCGAACTTGTGTCCGAGCTTCCAAGTTCGGACACAAGCCGTGATTTTTGACAGAAAACAGACACATGTCCGAACTTGGTCCGGACTTCGGAAGTTCGGACATGGTCGAGAATAACCAACAGAAGGAGCAGGCGCGTCCGAACTTGTGTCCGAGCTTCCCTAAGTTCGGACACAGGTCGCAGCTAAATCCAGAGAAAGAAATGGGTGCGTCCGAACTTCCAAATTCGGACGGTAGTTCGGACACTACCTAAACCCAGAAAACTGTAAGCGTAACAGGGCATGTCCGAGCTTCCAAATTCGGACGGAAGTTCGGACGTGCCATTATACTCATTTTCTACAACCTTAAACACTTAACCAAATTTCTCCAAAGCCTCCAACACTTATAGTATCTACTCCCTAGGTTCCTAAGTGATGTTTCATGCCTATACTAACCATTATATCAATATTCCTTCCACACAACATCATTACTCAAACATCATTTCTTACAAACAAACTAAAACTCCTTATGTCATCCTTGAAATCCCTTTTTCCTAAGCTTACAATTCCTCCTTATTTTACCAAAGTTTGCCTAAGTCTTCATCTAAGTCCCAAATGACTTTGGTACACACTAACACCTCAAACTCATGCCTAAGTCCTTATCACACTCTAGAGTACTTCCTAATTCATCAAAATTCCTTTAAAACATCATGAACTCCTTATTCATTTCCTAAGTTTTCTAACTCACAAAACCTTATGTAAACACTTAGAACTTCTTGCTTCTTACCTAAATTTTGACATGGATTCACCTAGAACATTACTAAGCCTAACCACTTGCTTTCTCCATTAAATACACAAGAACATCTAGAATCACCAAGAACACTTTCATACACAACTTCACCAAATTTACACTACATTACAATATAGTGCATAATTTAAATTGCATGGCACTTAGGCCCTTAAAATGCATGGCTCTTAGGCCCTTAAGGTGCTTAAATCATAAACACTGAATTTCCACAATATATATGCCTTTAACCTGCAAATACACTCAACACACATATGCCCTTTACTAGTCTCTTGAGAACACTTTACTAAGTCATTCACCATTTGCTCTTTAGGTAGTTTTAATAAGCATTTATAAGCTCATTTCTCCTAAGGCATTAAACAACATTAAGTTAGTAGATTTACCTCTTTTTCCAAACACTTCCTTCTTGATTCCTTACAAAACGTATGGTATTTTGATTCCTTGTCAAGTTCTAGACAATATACAAACACCATAATGAGTATTCAAGCTTTGAGCTTCATCTCATTGTAAACCCTAATTTTACATTGTTTCAAAAACATTAATGTAGTTGTTTTACCTTGATCTTTGAAGAGAGTTTGGATATATAACAAGAGAGGACTCCACCTAGTCCATGAAGAGTTGAAATGAAGCTAGAACAAAGTCACACAAGAGCTATATCAATGTGTATTTTCGGTCAAGGTAAGAACATGGAGGAAACATGATTTTTCTTTGAGATTCCTTACCTAGAAGCAAAGGAGAGTAACATATGTCAAAACAAGCTCAAGCTCCTTCCATGGTGGAACACCTTGGCACCGAAATGGGGCTCTTGGAGTTTTGAGAAGATAGGAATGAGAGCTTGATGAGAGGAAGAGATTGGTGGTCTTTGTTTTTTGATTTGGACAAGTGAGCAAGATTTAACAAGAGATCAAAGTGGGAGTTCTAATGGTGGTAGTGGTATTACCGAGAGAGAGCAAAGAGAGAGGTAGAAGGTGGTGTTTGCAAACCGTGGGAATGAAGGAAAGAAATGAGAATGAGATAGGACTTGCTTTTAAGAAGATATTTATGTTTATAAAGTAAAAAGTAAGTTTACTTAGTTTGCTTTACTTACTTATTACATTAACTAGAGAGTGGTGAGTCACCACACATATAAAAACCGGCCCCCTTTATTAGTATGAGGGTATTTTAGTCTTTGTTTGTCAATTTAATTACTTAACATAACATATGTTATAAACTAGCTTGTAAAAGTTACTATTCACCTAAACAAGGCACTTAGAAGTGAAATTTTTGATTTCCCATTAATATAGCCACCCAAATGTGATACTATATAGTACACATATATATTTAAGAGTAATGATGGACATTTAGCCATTCAAAACTCATTTACAAGACAATTTTTCAAAAATGTGCTTTAAGACTTCTTAAAGCACATTTTGTATTTAACTTGTTTTCAAGCTTGGTTTTCTTTGGTAATTGGTTTAATATGTTCATTAGTATATAAATGAGGTCTTGGTAAGTTCATTAGGTCTTACCCAAGCCTATTCCAAGCTTAGAGCACATTTTAGCTCTTATTGACTTTAAAGCACATTTTGTGTTTGCTTTTGTTTAAATTTGTTTACTAGTGTTTTTAAGACTCTTTTTAGTCTTAATAAATCATGTTTTAGTGTTTAACCAACATACCAAGGTTTGGGGTATTTCAGTAATTGTGAAGTAATGATGGTATTAGCGGTAGGGTGTTACCAATCCAAGGATTATAATAACATCAAAAATGAAGAAGAATATTGTATAAGTGGTTGAATATATATTAATGTATATAAGTGGGGAATGAGTGAGATAAAATCTATAAGGGGAATATACTTATTGTATAAAGTAATATTCCTAAACACTAAGGTTTCATGAACTAAGGTACATAAAATATACTTTAGTGTAACATAGTCATGACATAAACGAGTTAACGAGGATTAAGAGGCAATCTTGTACTCATATGAAATAACGAAAACGAACGCCTAATCATTTCACAATTACGTTTAGACGATATACGAGGACGGTATTTAATTAAACGTTCTCAATTATCGGATTTTAGGAGAGGGATAGGCGAGACATCTGTCGGGACTCAATTATCGGATGATATTTACCAGATCTACTGCTCCATCAATGCAGCTCATTTCCCTCCACATGAAACAGAAAAAAAAAACCTCCAGCTAAACTCCCTCCCATGCTTTTCCATCGGTAAAAACAGAAGAGGCTAGAACAAAAAAAACGTAGCAACTAGCTAAATCTTTCCCTTCTCATTTGTTGCTGAGTATAGCAACATCTCTTCTACATTCTTGCTACCCCGTTAAAACCCTTTTTTTTTCTTTCCCTCTGTTCATGACAGTTCTAACTCCTTTTCATCAACTCCACCATCTTATTTCAAGGCTGAAAATTCACCCTCAGAGACTCCAAGACCCAGCGGGAGTTGCACCAGCTGATGGGAGACTTCTCCTCGTCTGCATCGGTAAAGGGAAAACCATGTTAAAACACCATCCATTCTTGTCATAGTAATGACCGAAAATACTGCCCCTTGACATTCTTTTTTTTCCTGCCCTATAATGTGCATTCACAAAGCTTCATACCAGCCTGGTCTTGAGCTAAAACTGCAGTCAATAATACACCAAGGAAGGCGTCCAAAACAAGGTAAAAGTCTGAGATAACCATGACTGTTTCAAGCCTTCTTTCTTCTCCATGTTTACGTGCAAAGACTGAACTTATTCCTCTGGTTTTTTAGCTGCCGAAAACTACTTGAAACCCATCCAAAACTCACGGTAAGGATCCTCCCTTTTTATGTCAAAATTCCACGTTTAAAAACCTCCTTAATTAGCTAGTTTATGTGGTTATTAACTAGTTCTTTTCTATTGTTGGAATGATAAAAAATGGGTATATATGTACCCATAATATATACCCATAAACTGGCGTGAACTTAGGGACTCACTCCAAAGAGAAAAAAATCAAATATTGAAGGTAATTACCTCTCTAGGTACTTAAGAACCTTATTAATGGTTTAAGAATTTTTCAGCACAAAATCTAAACTATACTATGTATATGTATAGTTACAACCCGTGAAGATATTGGGTGACTGAGGAGTCTTGGTGATATAATTAAGGTAAGAGTGTTTAAAGCACTTTCTTTAATGCTTTAAAATGTACTAAATAGCAAACTAATGTAAGATGTAAATATATGTTTGTTTATGCTGTTAAATCCTAAATACGTGGAGTAAATTAAGGATTAAATATTTAATTAGTGAGATTAAACACTAACGATTTGTTTAAGTGTATTTTATAAGTGGTCATTAAAAGAAAATGGGAGAAAGATTTAGAGAAGTTAATTATAAATTTTGTGCAAACCGTGACCATAACACATTTTGAGGATATTTTAATGTCATTTGAAAGATATTAGTATGCTATATTTAAGGCCATGTAGTTAGGCCATGTCATGATGTTTATTTTGAGTTTTAAATATTTATTATTAAATTTATAAGTAGATTTAGAAAGTTGTATGAGTTTCTGGTGCAAGATAATAACACTAGTAGGTATGACCATCTAGGATCATATTAGAAAGATATTGGTAGATTTATAAGCTTATGATATGGGTTAAATAATTTTGAAACCTTGTAGAATGTCTAAGTAAGTAAATAAATTATATATGGGGTCAAAACATAATTAAAAAGAGATATAGAGCACTAAATATAATTAAAACTGAAAGGATTAATTTTAGGAAGTTTATAAGTATAAAATATGAATTTTATGAGATTAGGGGTAAATATAAAATAGAGTATTAATTGGGGTACTTTCGTAAATAAGAACAAACTTGGTCAAGGGATAATTTAGGTGGTCAACCTTGACCACATGTGAGGGTTGACCAAGTTAAAATGATAAGAATAATTATTTTAGGTATTTAAAGAAATATTAAGTCAAAAACAAGAATTATAAAAAGATTAGGGGTGTTTATGTAATTACCAAAAAATATAAGTGTTGGAAAATAAATATTGAGACCCTAGGGGTCTGTTTGGAAATTAAAAGAATTTTGGGTTAGTTTTGATGAATTAATTAATTAAGGATTATAATATATGGTTTAATTACTAATTTGTAACGATTTAAAATTCTATGGGTGTATAATGTAATTTCCAAAAGATTAGGGGCTGGAATGGAATTTAAATGACCTTGAGGGTCTGTATGTAATTTGGGTAAATTATGAGTTGGTTTTGTGATTAATTTATTTAAGGAGTATAACATATAGTTTAAGTATTAAAATGTACATTTTATAAAACTTATGGGCTACTAGGTGAATAACCGAAAGTTTGGGTGGAAATAGGAATTAGAACAACCTTTGGGGCTGTTCGGAAATTTAGGGAAAATATTGGCTGGTTTTTGGAATTAAATAAACCAATGTGTATAATATAAAGTTGTGAAATTAAATTGTAAGTTTATAAAATAAATACGGGCCAAAATGTAAATAATGAAAGATAAAGGTTAAGGTGCATTAAATCGAACAGAGGGGACTGTTTGGAATTGAGGAAAACATTGGGTTAGTTTTGGTATTTAAAATAATTAAGGTGTATATTACAAAGTTTTAAGTATTAAAATTAAAGGTTACAAAACAAAGGGGTTATAGTGTAATTAAAAGAAAGGTAGGGGTGAATAAATCAATATGAGAAAGTTAGGGTGTTGTTCGTAAAATATATACATATATATGTATATTATAAGGTTGGAATATCTTAGATTATAAATTACTATGGTTAATAATATAACAAGTATGGATTATGGGGTAGTTTTGTAAATAAACAAAACATATGGGATGACATGAGAATTACCGAAAATAAAAAGGGTTGTTTGGGAATTTTAAAAACATGGGCAGGTTATAATATAAAGTTTTTGGGTGATATAATGGGACATTATATTAGAGTATGAAAGGATTTGTTATAAAGAGGTTATTAAAGAGCAAATATGTATTATATACATTTACATTAAATGATGGGGACAGTTGGCGAATTTTGGTAGTATAAGATATGGTTTGAATTTTATTACAAGATGAGCTCTATAATTTATAATAAGTGAATTTATAACGTGGCATGAGGGTATAATGAGGATAACAAGTTACTTGCCGGATTATACAATTACGAGTAGAAACACGACAATAACGACAACGACGTTATGAGCATATACGAATGTACAGTATACAACAGGCATGTAAAAGGGTGCACAAATGACAACGCATAACAACTGTCATAACATATGCGTACTTGCATACGTGTAAATGTACACGCACCTACATAAAAATAACTACGCGAACTAGTTCATACAACGAAAGGTTTAATTGTCATACATGCGCGTGCGTTACGCTATTTCCGTATGCATGTAAACCGGCAATAAGTAAACAAAATCATAAACGTAACTTCCATGTAATAAATGTTAATCTCGTAGAGACAAGAATATATATATATATATATATATATACTCGTAAAATATAACGAGTAATGGAAATGTAAATTCCTAAGTTAACGAACATCAAGTTGAGCAAGAAAACAACTAGGAGTAGCTACGGGATGGAAGTAAGGGTTTAATCAAGGATGATTAAGTAGGTTCGAGTTATATAAATATATATACTGATATTAGAACCACGAGTATACCAGAGGTGCGAGTGGGTAGACATGAGCATTGTGAGCACTAGAAACTGCGCGAGGATTTTACTCGAGCGCTCAACAGTGTAAGGTATGTTCATTGTGTGGTCCGAACCTCTAAGGGAAGCCTCGGTACGGGTATTGCTTGACTATGTGAAAAGAGTGATATGTGTGCTATGCATGATTGTGTGGATTATTTACGTGATTGGTAAGCGATTATTATTGTGTGCGACGTCTCCAGACAATGCTACTATGATTGTTTCTGCGGTTGGAATACTAATATTCGGGAACTTTATCCCTGACTGGCCTAAGTAAAACACTTAGGAACGAGACTCAGGATCCCCAGTCTCTAGAGCTTGATACTCGAACATTACTATAACCTAGACTAATTCTAGGGAAGTACATGAGACTTCAAAGGTAATAAATGGTAAAGACTTCTCCAAGACCTAAGCATTTACTTAGGGTATTTGATTAAGGATTAATCACATATTGGAGAGTGATGGTTATGGTACATGGTATGGGAATCCAATTAGTTTCGACTAGTTGGTTGCGGATTGGTGATCACTGGAGTATAACGTCCGTATCGGACTTACTCCCTCTATATTCTGACGGGCCTAGATAGACTGTTGGACCAAGGTGCCGACTTTGGCACACGGCTTCGGCCATTCATGGACGCCTTTATTAGGCAAGTGGCAGTGAGCACTTCGTGTGTACGGGAGTACTACTGTCCAGTAAGGTTATTTCTGGGTTGTCCTAACATGATGCCCAACGGTATTGAGAGTAAGACTTAATGGTGATTAACATAATTTAAAGGAAAAACTACTAACATCTCGATGGAAGTATCTATGCGTTTGTATGAATGTTTACAGTACATTGTATGAATGTTTATAATACATGGTATCTGGTATGTTGTGGATTGTATGTAATGTATGGATTGTCACTTGATGGATTACTGTATGCTTATGCATGTTATCTACTGCTGCTTACATAAACTGTAAAATGAACCAGCATGTAATCAACCTCATGTTCAGACGGCTAATTGACCTAAGTGACCTAAAGGGTCTAGGATTACACTTTAGCATATTCAGCGCTTCACTGAGCCTATACGGCACCCCATTACAGGTACATGTTCGTGATGCGAGCCGCGGAGTGGGAATGTGGATAGATGACCTCGACTTTTATTTATCGCATGCTTCGAATTAATTCACTTAGTACATTGTAAGATTAGGAATTATTTAAATGCTCACTTATCATAGTTATTAAGTCGTGTTTAGGATGTTATACTCCCTCCGTCCTGAATTGACCGTCCTGTTTACTATTTGGACATGTCGTTTGACTTCAATTTTTAACATATAAGATAAATTAATTTTAAAATTTTAAGTTTTGCATATGATTCCTTACATGATAAACTATATGTTACAAAATTTAGTTTTATAAAATTATTTTATCTTATATGCTTAATATTGAAGTGGAAAAACGTGTCATAAAGCAAACAAGACGGTCAATTCAGGACGGAGGGAGTAGTAAATATCTCGTTCATCACTGCGGTTAGTTGTTGTTGAATTGTTGTATTTCAGTTATGCTTCTTTACTCGCATGGGCGAGTAATGGCATGTGATACCCAAGTGAGGATTAATGTAGTTTAACTTCCGCTGTGAGACGTCTCTAATTATGCTACGAGAGTGATTATTACAAGTTTATTGAGTGGGGTGTTACAGTACGTCTTTCATTGACGGTGGTTGTGGGCTGAAATACCCCGAACTTAAATTTAGTGATTAAAATTATCCTAATATGTATTTAAGGGCCTAATAGTGCCTAAGTAATATTGGTAAGGAAAATAAATCCAAAAAGAAATGAAGAAATGCTTAAAAAGCGAAAAACGCTAAATAAGCGTTAAACAACCATAGGAGGTATGAGACCTCGGTTAGAGTATTATATGGATTCCTAAGGCTTATTTATGCCTAATTAGTGTATGAGAACGATTCCCGAAGAAAAAGGATCCAAATAATGTATTAAAACACTAATAGAGCTATAGCGCACGTTTTTCGAGAAAACCTGAAAACGTGACATTGAGTGGTCAAACGAACCCGTAAAAATTATAAATCATTAAATAACAATAATTAAGCATTAATGGAAGCTTAATAACCAATAAAATTAAAGAAACGAGAAAATTCCGGAAAACGGGGCCGGTTGGTGAATAGTACCAAAACCGGGTAAATTAACGAGTGTTTTCTATAAAAGATGAAAAACGCTCCAACTAGTAACACTGTAGGGGGCGGTTTTTAATAAGTCAATAAGCTCTCACACACTCACACATAACTAGCTAATTAAATAAAGAGATCAAAAAGCAAAAAGAGAAAAGTAGAAAAAGTAACTTACCTTTTCTCTCACCTCTCATTTCTCATTTCTCTATTCTCTCTCATTCCTCCTCTCACCCAGCCGATCTCCCTCTTCTCCCTCCTCTGGTTGGCGATTTTGAAGCTCCAAAGAAACAACAATCGCTCCTTCACTTCTTCTTCATGCTCTAGTCTCATTTGAACTCCAAATGCAAAAATAAGTGCATATTATTACTCCTCTCATCATTCTCTACCATTCTCTCTTTTCAAAATCCAAAAATGAGGAAGTTAATGTCCATGGGTTTTCCCCATTTGAAGAGAAAATGGCACCAATGTAAAGCTTGGAGTCTCCTCTCTCTATTAAGGTAAAAATCTCCATGAAAAACTCAAGTTTTCTCCATCCTTCTTTGTAACCGTTTTTGCCCAATTGTAATGCTCTATTTTTCTCTCTCTTTTAAGCATCATTCCAACCTTCCAATGGTGGTGGGATCACCTTCTTGAACCAAGGGCTAAAACCCCTCTTAAAAGATTCCAAAGGTAAACCCTAGAATTGGTGTTTTGAGCATTTCAATGAATTAGTGTTAATCTAAGGGTTAGTATTTTAATTACACTTATTTTTTGTTCATTGGGTGATGGGAATGGAGTTTGGCAACTCCATTCCCCATATGACCGATTTTGTGCAAGAAAGATAGAAGGAGAAGAATTGGAAAAGAAAAGAAGGAATTATAAGCTTAAGGTAAGAGCACCTTCTTAATGCTAAGTTTTAATGCATTAGAATAATGGGAATGGGTAAACTAATTAAAGAACCCAAAATATTGTACTAGTATTGTAGTTATGGAAGTTTGAGTATTTGTGAGCTAGTATTTCAATTGTAGGCCTTAGAGCCAAATAAATTGTGTATGTGTATTGGTATTGTGTTGAGGGAAGTATTGATGAATTGAGATTGCTTTGATTGCTGGTAGGACCCTTGTATGGGTGTGGCTAGTTTAGGAATGATTTTGGTGAGAATGGTTATTTATGGATTAGTGAGAATTGTAGGTGAACTATGGCAAAATTTTAGTAGGAAATGTGCATTTGTGGATGACTTGGTGAATGGGAGAACCAAGGTATGTATTGGGTTGAGTAGAGAGGTTTAGTAACCATGGAGTGGTAGTCGTAATGTGAGAATATAAGAGGGTAAAATCTGTAGCAAGAAGTGTAGTAATGCATTGTAAAATCTAGGAAGAACTAGTGTGCAAGATTTAGTAAAATGAGTGTTGGACTTGTGTATTGATAGTGTAGTTGCTTGGGAATGAATTGGAATGGTAAAATGGAATTAGAACAAAGTGCAAAATGCAAAGAGAAGCACAAGTGTGCAAAGTGTGAAAATGAGAATGGAAATTTGTAGAATTTGAGCAAGAAGTTGAGTAAGTATTGGACTATGGATTTAAGGAGTTTTAGTGAGTGCTTAAGTGTGTTTAAACATGTACAAAACATGTGGAAAGATTATGGATTGATTGAAGGTGGATTAAGGGTTGATTTGGGGTTGAAAAATCATCCTAGTAGCAGTTTTTAGCAGGGTCCGGTACCTAGGATATGTACCAAGTCCCGGACCGCACCGAAAAACATCCCGAGAGTAAAAACTGGCATTGGTCCGGGACCTAGGTCCAGGACCAAGTCCCGGACCACAATGCAAATATAGCCGAGAGTGCATCAGAACATTGGTACGGGACCTTGGGTCCGGACCACCCCTAAAAAGTTGCCGAAAGTGGTTTTTAGGCTTTAAATGATGGGGGATTGATGGGTAATGGTTTTAGAAGTTGTTAAGGCCTTGTTTGGTGACCTTTAAAGGCCCTAAGAAGAGTAAACAAGTTTGAGAAGTGATTAGGAAAGTTGTGAGATTAATAGAATCATTTGGCATGTAGTCATCGGTTCGAGAATAAGACTCGAGGAACGAGAGTGAACCAAAGGAACGTGAGGACACCCGGTAAAGTAAACCCCGGTGAAAGTTATAATTTCTTCATGCTCTGTATCCTAACCTGGTTACCCCGATTTGTGTGCTTATTTGATCACCTAAATAAGATAAATGCATGAATCGGACTTTAATGCACTTACTTGTGCTTGTATTATATTTGTTCTTGTTATATTGTCTTGAACATTTAGTTTGTATAATCATGAAATGAATGGATGAGGATGAAGTGTATATGTACCTTGTAGTGTACTTGTGTAATGTATTATACCTTGGTATGGAGATGTATGCGTGTAGTGTACTATTCCTTGGTATGGATGTGTTGACT
Organism: Limonium bicolor; assembly: GCA_023374045.1. Classification (NCBI taxonomy): domain Eukaryota; kingdom Viridiplantae; phylum Streptophyta; class Magnoliopsida; order Caryophyllales; family Plumbaginaceae; genus Limonium; species Limonium bicolor. The sequence continues at coordinate 149,179,314 of CM041776.1, read as the reverse complement.
TCTACTAATTCCTAATGAAATACCCCAAACCTAAGTATTCTAAGTAAACATCAATTTATGATGTAGTAAGGCTAAAATATGCCTTAGAAAGATTGGTAGACAATTTAAACCAAGGAAAACACAAGAAAATGCCTTAAGGGCAATTTGGGCAAAAACGTGCTCTAAGCTTGGAGTGACTTTGATTAGCACCAAAATACCATTATAAGACTTTAGTAATATGCCAATGGAAATTTTAAATCAATTACCAAAGAAAACCAAGCTCAAAAACAAGCTTAAACACAAAATGTGCTTTAAGACTCCTTAAAGCACCTTTTTGAGAAATTGTCTTAGAATTGAGTTTTGAGTGGCTAAATGCCTATGATTACATCTTAATCAACATGTGTGCTAATTAGTATCACATTAGGAAGCCTAAATCAATGGGAAACCAAAATTTTCACAAATTTGTGCACTAATTATGAATAGTGCCCAAATAGTAACATTTTAAGTAATAAACTCTCTTGTTTGGTCAATGGTCAAATGACCCTCTCTAATTGACTATGGGTGGCCGGTTTTGTAAGGGGGATGAGTCACCACTTAAGTAACTATCAATTGCTAGGAAAGAAAGGGGGAAAAAGTAGAAAGCACTATTTGCTTTTAACAAATATCTTACATTACCTTAGAATTCCTCTCTCCTCTCTTCATTTCATCCCTTCCCCACCGGTTTCTTCTTCCTCTTCTCTTCCAAGGAAAAATTGAAGCTTCAGCCATGGCTCCTCACCTTCATTCACTTGCCAAGTTCAACTCCAAGCTCCAAATCCAAAACAAATTGCATATTTGTCTTAGTTAAGTCAAGGCCCTCCTTTCTATCTTTCCAAATCCTTCAAAGCTCCATTTCAGTGCCAAGAGAAAACTCCATTGATGGAGGAAAATCAAGTTTGAAGAGCCCATTTGGTTCTCCATTCTCTTAAGGTAAAGAATATGTAAGAAAAACCACCTTTCCATCACTTCTTCACATGTCCGAAAATTACACTCATGGGGCTTCATTTTTATGCCTTGTTCTAGCTTATTTTCTATTCTCCAAGGGCTAGAGGAGGTCCTTCTTGATTCATGTCCAAGCCTACCTTAAGACTCCAAGGTAAAACATTCAATTTAATACCTTAAAACACATTTTTAACCTAGGTTTTATTCCTTAAGGTTAGTGTATTATTTAGTACTCATTGGAGTCATTGAATATTGATTAGAACATTGGCAAAGGAAATTTAATGGTGGCCGAGATTCATCCATGGAGAAGGTCTAAGGAGGAAGTTAAGATAAGCTTGAGAAAACAAGGTAAATTTCTTACCTAATGGTGGTTTAAGGTTTAAGGGATGGTATTTAAATAAGTACTAATGTGGCTTAGAGCTTACATTGTGTAATGGGTTATATAACCTAGGAAAAAGAATTTAAACAAGCTTGTGAACTTGTGACTAAGGAGCTAATGGGAATGAGTTAGTAAGATAAGTTTAAGATGGATTCTAAGTGCATTATAACTACTATGAGATTGATGGGTGTATTTGCAGGTTGAAAGCTTTTATATGTGGGAAATTCAGTGTTTAAGTTTAAGTCATTTAAGGGCCTAAGAGCCATGTTATTTAAGAGCCTTAGTGCTATGCAATTTAAGATTATTGCATCATATTGAGTTTGTTGTGAATGAGTTGATTTGGGTGAGAAAATAAGATGAGAAAGGACTTGATGTGTGTGAGATGGTTGAATGAGGAAAACAATGCTTATGGGCATGATAATATACTAGAGGAGCTATGGCAAAATTTGAGTAGAAAAAGAAGTGTTTAAGTGGTGGTTGTGAATTGATATTACCTAGGGTTCACTAGGGATCATTCTGAAGAATTTGAGTGGAAATGAGTTAACTAAGGAGTTCTTGGGGTTTAGAATGACCTAGAGTTGTCTATGAGGAAATTAGAGTTTAAAAGGGTGTATTGAACACACCAAAGTCATGGTAAGAGGAATGGTGAGACTTGTGCATAAATTTGAAGGAGAAGGTGTATAATGCTTAAGATGGTTCAGGTATGAACTAGGGAGTATAACAATGAGAATTGTGGGAAGCTTGTGTAAGTGAAGAGGATACTAGTGGTGGAACAATAAGGTTTTAGTTTAGATGGTAATGAGTGGACTTAGGTGATGGGAGTGAAGATTGAAGGAGAATGTTGTCGATTGTCGAGGAAATTGACTAGGAGTGTATAAGAGTGTAAGATCATGAGAATGGTGAGTAAATTGGATAAAAGAGATGGAAATGTCTAAGGAGGGTATAACATGGACAAGGTTAATGAAGAACAATGTTAAGGTGCTAAGAAGATGGGAGGAAATGTATAGGTAAGTTCATGAGCTTAGCTTGATGAGTAACAAATGGAAAGAGAGGAATTTGTGCATGGGTTGTGCATGATGATGCTTGAGGAGTAGTTATATTGGTGGAAAGGAAACACTTTGGTTAGTTGAAGTTTTGGACAAAGTTTACATGTTGGAAGTGTAAGGAAAATATTACAAGTGTTAAGAGATCATGTGAGAAATTGGGTTATAAGGTTAGAGAAGGAATTGGACAAGTTTAAGAGGTTATTTTGGTATTAGAACATGCCTACGATCATGTATAAAGTTTGGGTGATTTATGGATGAAGAGAACAAGTGCAAATGCACTTAGGAAAATAAAAAGGGCAAAAATCTGTAGCTGGTCCGGGACTTAAGTCCAGGATAAAGTCCCGGACCACCCTAAAAATATGGCCGAGAGTTGCTACAACCTTAGGGTCCGGTACTTAAGTTTGGTATGAAGTTCCGGACCACCCCCTGATTTACCCCCGAGGATTTTAGCTTGCATTGGTCCGGGACTTAAGTCCCATACAAAGTCCCGGACCACCACATTAAAACAGCCGAGAGTTTGAACCAGGTATAGGTCCGGGACTTAGGTTGAGGACAAGGTCCCAGACCACTCTAAAAATGGTGTATAGGCTTGGAAAATGTTAGGTAATGATGGGGATTGATAAGTAGTGATATTATAAAGTTATTAAGGACATGTTTGGTGGGAATTAATGACAATTAAGTGGGTGAATAAGTATAAGAGACAATGAGAAATGATGCACTTAAAAGTCTAAGTTAAAACTGTAAGGACTTAGTGAACATTAAATGGTGAACAATGGTGGGTAAGTAGGTTAAGGAAGTTGGGATGAGTTAAGTAACTAATAACCTAAAACTGAATGAATGTTTTAGGACTTGTGAATTGGGACCCGGGAGGAGATTTGTAACACCCCAACCGTTAATCTCATCATTACCTCTTAAACCGTTACTAATTACTCCTACACACGCAGCGGAACTCTAATTACACGAGGGGTGAAACAACGCCGTTAGCCACCCATGTGGCTAACCAGGCCTTTCTTATATTCCGTAACGGTCTGATGAACTGGAACAACCGAGTACTTCATACAATACAATACTCAATTCATATCTCTACTATACCGAGTCTACAATATACGGATGCCGATAACATACTCGGACTTACACCTCATTCAAACGCATAAGTAATTACAATCTAACTACCCATGCTCACTGCAGTCCCCGTCCTACTCTCTCGAACGGTGGTCAGCTTCAAGTACCTGCACACTAAAAACGTTCCCCCTAGGGGTCAGCTTACGCTGCGTATGAAATTCGCATATACCGCGTGCTAACCGCGGTACGCCGACTACTTTGGGTCGATATACATGGAGTTCATTTTAATCAAACAACATGCATCATGGCAATACAATATATATGTATATCACACAAGGAACCTACATCCATCACGGAACACGATTCCTAACTAACATAACAATGTTGTTAGTGGTAACTGGTTACTCTTAGGCATTGAGGGTTATTCCTCACTATGCCTTGTTTACTTATTCAATACCTCTCCCTCTCTCTCGGGTTACTTATTCGTATACACACCCATTCTCTTGGGCTACTCATTCTTATACTTACCCATTCTCTCGGGTTACTCATACATATACTCACCCCTTTCTCTCGGGTTATTTATACTCGTTATCTCACCCACACTCTTGGGTTATTCATACTCAAGCTCTTGTAGATTCTCGAGACACTACAGGTCTCCTACGTCACGCTTGTTACTCTTATTACATACTTAAGCCAAAACTCATGGCTCTCTAGCATAGTCTTACTTCCCCGGTTTCGACCCTACTCTGGGTCTAGCATGGTGGGAAGGTTCAACTAGCTCACGGAACTCTCTCTTAGTTCCTATCTCTTTTACTTAGGTCCGACTACTCTCGGACTACTCTCGTTCCCGTACACTCCTCTCTCGGAGTTAATAATATCATGTATATTAATCTAGAAGCATCATTCTCGATGTTTCTAATGACTTTGGGAACTTTACTTAAATTCGGGTAATCTTAGGTCTAAGGGTTACCCCCCACAATCATATGATATACATTAGGATATTTTCTTATACCGGGTAAAATTCCTCATATAAGAGGTCGACCGTATCTCAAGGGAGTCCATAGTCCCTTAGGTCTCTTTTACCTTTCTTATATGTTTACATTATTGGACTAACTCGATCCTCTCGATGGAGGTTCGTTTATCCCTCCACTCATATTTATTCCGTGGATTGTTTCAATAAGGTTTACTAACGTTATCGGGTATTTACTCAACCCGTACATCTCCTCACGTTCTGGGGAGTTCATATGTTTGCGTTATCGTTATACTTTAATCGATAGCTTGTGTGTGTTTGCATGTTTTCGTTATCATACGCATCGATCCGTTCTACGGATATCTAGCCGAACGTTACTCACTATGAGTCGGTCTTTACAACTATGTTAGACCACACCGGCATACAGGTATGTTAGTTCATTCAACATACAACAAGACATACATAATCAAACAAGGGATTATTTTCATGCTTTAGTCTTGATTAAGCCGGCACACAAACACACAAATCAAGTAACTCGGTTAGCATACGGGGCATGAGAAAATCATACCTTTCACCGGGGTTTTTACTTTACCGTGGCATCTCACCATGCTCGGGTCATGCACGACTCTCTGATAATGTTTCAAACATTATTGTTAACACTAACTCATACGGTACATAATAAAATGTTATTCCCGTATTTACCCGTTATCCCATTAACTCGGTTTTACTCTTGTCAATTTGAGTTCTCACTTCTCAATCACTTCTAACACTTTATCACACTTCCTAGGGCCTTTACATGTCACCAAACAAGGCCTTAACATCTTATAACATCATTAACATTCAAACCCCCATCATTTAAACCCTTTAAAACACTCTCTGTAGGTTTCTCGGGGTGGTCCGGGACTTGGTCCTTACCCTAAGTCCCGGACCAATTGCAAACTTAACTCTCGGGTGAAAATTACACATGGTCCGGGACCTTGTCCTGGAGTATAGTCCCGGACCAAAGCAGGATATGTACTCTCGGCATAAAAACAGGGGGTGGTCCGGGTCCTTGTCCATGGACTAGGTCCCGGACCCTGCTAAAACCTGCAACATACATCATTTTCAACCCCAATTCAATCCTTAATCCACCCTTAATCTTTCCATAAACTTTCCACAAGTTTTCCACATGTTTAATCACCTTAAAACATGCTCTAAAACTCTTCAAATCATGGGTTAAACCCTTACTCAAATTCTTGCCCGAAATCACAAATTTTGCATTCTCCCTTTTGCACTAATGCACACTTGTGCATTTTCTAACCTCTCTTGACACTTGCATTATTGTTCTCTCTTCATTTAACCACTCCAAAACTTCCAAGATAATGCACACCTCATTCCAAGTTCCTAGACTCACTCTTAAAGCCTAAAATCTTCTTTGGTTTCTAAAAACTCCTCAAGCATTTAAACAATCTCTTTGCTACAGATTTTTGCACCAATCTTCTATCTTATCACAAGCATCCCCAAAGTGGTTTACTAACTCCAATCAATCTTCATACATACCTAGCCTCTCCTAGGCTATTCACCACCCAAACCAACACTTAATCCACTTAGATTTCTACACAAATTTTGCCATAACTTGGCTACTTCTCTAGCATTGCCCAAAACTCTTCTCATCTCATTATTCGACCTAAACTAACCAAACCCATCATGGGTTCTACCAGCACATACAAGTTCACCAATACTCATCAATTCTACAAATACAACACAATGCTTAATTCATAAAATGCATAACACTTCATCACACACTAAATTCACAATGTTTTCTCACTTGCATTATTTGTACAAGCCATCGCTACCACAACACATGTGGGGTTCATTCATTCATTTATTTATTTTTCCCTTCCCAGATTCTAAAAGCATTCAACTAGGCTCCAAGGTAAGTTTCTTACCTCTTGTTCACAAGCCTTCCCTCCTTTCACTCCTCTTCTTCCTCTTATCTTTTCTCTTGCTTGGAAATCGGCCAAAGGCCAAGAAATTGCCCATCTCCAGATCAATATACAAGGCAAGGAATGAGTTAAAGTAAAAGCACTTAACCTCATTATTTAGAAATGCTTAAAGCTCTAAAATTGGTGATTACCTTGAAACCCTAGGTTGGGGTTTTGATCAAGAATCAAAGGGGAACTCCCAAACCACCATTGAAGACTTGGATAATAGCTCAAACAAGGAAAAATCAAGGCATCAAAACATGCCAAAATCGGCCAACAAGAGGAGATGAAGAAAAATGCAATTTTCTTTGGATATTTTTACCTTGGATGAAAGAGGGAGCTTCAAGCTTCGAAATGGTGTGATTTTCCCTTCCAATGGCCAACACCCATAAAAATGAAACTCACCCTTTTTGGATTTTGGAAAGAGAGGAATGTAGGGCTTGGTGAGAGGATCACAAATATGTGGTCATTTTTGAGTTCGGAGCTTAAATCAAGCTTGAGCAAGAAGGAGAAGTGGTGGAAGCCATGGAGAGGAGCTCCATTTTCGTTCTGTACCGAGAGGCAGGAGGGAGAACGACAGCAAAGGAGGAAGGAGGTGGGGAAGGAAAGGAAGAAGTGAGGGAGGAGAGAGACTAACATCCTCCTTTTCTACTTTTTACTTTTTACTTTCCTTTTCTTTTCTTTCTTTATTTTCTAACTAATAAACAAGAGAGGGGGAGGCTGCTACTCTAATAAAACCGGCCCCCACTAGCTAATTAAGCTAGAGCGTTTTTCAGTTTCTGACAGAAAACGCTCGTTATTTTACCCGGTTTGGCACTATTCACTAACCGGGCCCGTTTTTCGGATTTTTCTCGTTTCTTTATTTTTAATGGCTATTAAGCTTCCATTAATACTTAATTATAGTTATATAATCAACTATAATTTTTACGGGTCCATTTGACCACTTAAAGTCACGTTTTCGGGTTTTCTCGAAAAACGTGCTTTAAACTCCGTTAGCGTTTTAATCCATTATTTGGATCCGTTTTCTTCGGGAATCATTCCCGTATACTTATTAGGCCTAACTAAGCCTTAGGAATCCATCTCGGACCCTCTCGAGATCATATATCTCTTATACTCATTTAACGCGCATTTTAGCGTTTTTCGCTTTTCAAGCGTTTTCTCTTTTCTTTTGGTTTTATTCTTTTTACCAATACTCTTTAGGCACCATTAGGCCTTTTATAATCATATTAGAGTAATTTAATCGCCATTTTTAGATCCGGGGTATTACAAGATTAAACAAGCAACCACCGACGGTGAACGGTACAGTTCTTCTTGTGACCTGCTTGCTAACGAGGTGTCCCTCGGCTTGTGTGCTATTTGTTTTTGTGTGCTCACTCAACAAGATAAAGCATGCAACCGGAACATTATGTTTATTGTATTGTTGTGTGATGATTGAAAACTAACACAACTTACCGTGAGAACCTACTAACTAACGTTTAGTAAGGAATTGTGTGAGACTAAGGAACACTCCCTAATATCAGTTTGTTAGTAACCGAAAGAGGTTTAACCAACAAACATTGTCTTAAGACTTCTACTAACTGGTACTTGGGGGGAGTGAGGAACCCGGGACTGACTCCGGTCATGCATGCTAAGGAAAGGGGGTCGGTATCTAAAGTAGATCCGACTTCCGCTTAAGGACTTGTCTTCGGACTTGTAGCCTAGGGTCGGTTGACCGGCTCAGCTACATTGGACATCCAGTCCAAGGTAGGTGGCATTAAGATGGCGTGGGGGGATCTAGCCTACATCCCCAACAATTTAAGAATGTTGTTTATTGCCGGTAAGTGTCCTGCTGCTGGCTAGGGTTAACCAAGCCCTACAAAAATAAATAACGAACTAAGGGTTAACCAGTTCCCAATGAGAGAACGGTTGACATATATGAGATAAGGTTTGAGATAAGTTGCAACCTTTCCTATTTAAAGGATGGTTGTATTATAAGACTGAGATAAGCTACTTCCATTCCTTTTTAAAGGATGGTTGTTTTCTAAGACTAAGATTGAGGTAAGGTAAGGATGGACTAAGATTAAGAGGAAACGTAACCTAAGGAGTGAAATAATTGACTCACTAATTAAGGGAACGCATTTAAGTCGTTCATTGTGTTTGAACTTTGATTGTTCATAATTGGTTTGTTGTTTATTGCACCTTCTATTATGTTGTGCATCTAATCAACCTCCATGCTATCGACAATTAGTCGTCGTAGCCACGTTAGCTTGGGGGTCATGAGAGGATCGTACCAGCATTCGTGCTGACCCCCTTTGGGGGCTGTTTTTACTACACAGGTGAACGTCAGGAGGCGGCCGTCACGAGAGTAAGATGGGGTACAAGCGTTACGGGTTAAGTGTGGCCTACGAGTTGTGCATGTACACTCGTATGGCAATTTGAGTTAGTAAGATGTATAGGATGTGAGGGATTGTAAGAAGGATACGTACTGGTTAAGATTTGTATGTACTAATGTTCGGTATATTCTGTCAGTCAGACCGTGGCAAGGTCCTGGAGTGTATTGAATTCCGCTGTGACATTTATATATATGTTGTTAAGTTGCGAAACCACATTTGGATTGAGATGGGGTGTTACACCTAACTACTCCTATCGTAAGTATTGTGTAAATTGGAATGAGTAGAAGTCCGATATAGTTTCGGCCACGCGTGAGGATGAGGAGACACAAGAGGTTGGATCCGATTCCTGGCCTGAATCCTTTCTATAGACCAAATCCCTTAAATGGGTAGCATCCTAGATTGGTGAGCCACAATAAAGCCCGGTGGTGGGACGGTGTAGTCCCTGCCCGGAGGTCACTACGACTTAACTTGAGTAAGTAAGTAAGTAAAGTATTGTATGAGTAATGGTCTTGGCTAGTGTAAGTCATTGACCTTGAGTAAAAGAGTAATGACCACCCGATTAACCCGGGTGGGTAAATGAAGCTAACAAGCATTGTGTATGTATTGTATAAGCGTAATTCCGTGAAGGTAAGTATGATTGGTTGACTTGTATTGTCTTCCTTGTATGTATTGAAATGTGTGTATATATATTTTGTGGAGTATTGTAGTATTATGAATGAAGCATGTATGTATGTATGTATGAGTAAAATTAATTGCATGTATTCGACCAAGTGGTCGGCGTACCCTCGCTAGTACGCGGGGTATGCGGAAGTCATATGCAGCATGAGCCCCTTAGGGCGTTGTTTTTATTGTATAGGTACCCGAAGCGGTTATGGTCATAGTAAGAGACCGGCGGTTATGCTTAGATAGCTAGGAGTGAATTGTAGATAGTAAGGAATTGTATAAGGCTTGTAGCCTTGATTGTAGAAGTGTACCAAGGGGTACACCATTATGTATTTGGAAAGTATGTAGTTTGTGAGGAATGGGTGGATGCTAGACTCTTAATGAGTATGTATAAACTTGGAAGGATTGTTGTATTTGTATTTGGATTTGGATCTTAGTAAACTCGGTATACTGTATTATATTGTAATGTATTTTGGAGTATTGTATTGAATGGAGCATTGTAGTACTTGGTTGGTAATTGGAGTATGTTTGTACTGTGTAGCACTCGGGTATTCCGGTCCATCAGACCGATGCTGTAAGTAGTAGCAGGCCTTGTTAGTCACGTGGGTGGCTGACGGCGTTGTATCACCCACCGTTGTGTAAGTAAGTATCCGCTGCGAAGGTATGTAAGTATGAGGCGATTAGACGGTAATGACGGTATTAGCGGTAGGGGTGTTACATGGGTGATGTTGCATACTCGCCCACCGGGTTTAAAAGTACCCGATTTAAATGTACGTCTCTTTTTTATGGTGGTTAAGGGAGTTTACTTTACTCCCTTCGGGTTTGAAAGTACCCAGTTGTTATGTACGAGAGTCTTAATCTCGTCTAATAGGGTTTATTCATACCCGACTCAATATACGTCACAACGATGGTGGTTATTAGAGAATTTTGTTACTCTTCTAACAGGGTTTAAATGTACCCAAGATAAAGTAAGGTATTGATTGATGAAGTGGCAATTCCATCATGCGGGTTGTCCACGACAAGTAACTAAGGTCTATAACGAGATTCTGATATAGTCTCAGGCCTAGGGATGAACAACTAACCGACTCGTTATATCGATGTCTCGTTATTCTATTGAGTTGAATTGTTATGTTTGATTGTTATACATTGCATGATGTGTGTTTACAGTATTTATATATTGCTGAAACAAATCAACTACATGTTAACGACCAAGTAGCTGTGTGTGGCCCGGTAGCTTGTGGGCTGCTCGTCTTTCATACCAGTCTCGTGCTGAGCCCCTTTGGGGCCTCATATTATTTTCAGGTACTCGATGGAGATTTGACCCGAATGAGAGTAGGCGGGGTAGATTTTAGTCTGGGAGCATTTTGATTATGCATTATCTTGGTTATAACTTATGTACCTAGTCATAAGTCGAGATGTATTGTATATTGGGAGTCAAACTTAGTTGAACTCAGTATGTATGTATATAGATTATGTTGGACTTTAGTTTGGAGCGTGTATTCAGTTTGTCAGACCATACAAGTGGAGTTAGTAAGGCCTTGTTAGTCACAAGGGTGACTAACGGCGGTAACACCTGTATTTAGTTTAAGTTTTTCTGCTGCGATTATAATTAAGTATGGCGACATTAATTACCTTTAATTACGTTTAAGTGTTGGGGTGTTACAAATACACATTTTAAGGTTTAATCAATCCACACACATACTCATATCCTCGGCCCTAGTTAGTTTTATAACATAATTAACTTTAAGGCACTTAAAAGTGTTTAAGCACACTTAGCTTGTTATGATCACAAGGAAGCCACACCAAAGTCTTCACGCTTATCAGCACTAATTAAACCAAGGCCTTATATTAGGTTTTTGATCATGAAATTAACCTTAAAACACAAATGTAGTCCTTAAGACTTGATTAAGTAAATTACCTCTTAAAGTTTGACTTTTCTCCTTGGAAAAATGCCCCGACCTCTTGGCACTTCATGGGTGAACAAAACCCATTTCAGCCACCATTTGAACCATGAAGAGAGTTTAAGTTAGTAGCTTAACAATGGTGATTAATTTAGAGGGTTTAAGGCATGAACTTTGAGCTCGAAAAAGAGAGTCTTTACCTTGAAAATTTTGATGGGATTTCAAGTCCTATTCTTGGCCATCTAGAGGGCAAAGAGCTGAGTTTAGTTCATGAAAGAAACAAAGGAAAAAAGAAGCTTAACAAGCCATGACAAGCTCTCAGTTTTACCTTGTTTTGAAGCCCTTAAAGGAGTGCTTTATGAGAGATCTTTGGCTCAATTAATGGAGCTGAAAACACCCTCATTATGTGAACAAAAGGGTTTAGAAAAAGTGTAAGAAGGGACAACATTTTCGGACATAACAAGGAAGGGGAAAAACGTGTTTTAAAGGTGTTTTCTTACCTTAAGTTTTAGTGGAGTCTTCCTAGCTCCTTTGGTTGATATTACTTTGAATGAGGGTCTTAAAGGAAAGGTTTTACACCTTGGAAGAAGAAGGAAAATGTATGGGAAGATCAGCCATGGAAGAAGGTGCATGAAAAGAGGGAGAAAAGGGAGTTTTCATACCTTGTTCTTTCTTCCACCATTATTGCTGCCTGGCTGGAGCTTGAAGATGACGAATGGAACAAGGAGGTTCTGGTGACGTGAAGGAAAGGAAGGGAGGATTGTTTTATCAAGATTGCAAAGAGAATGGGAGGAGGAATGGGTATTAGTACAAGGTAGCCATTATTTTATTTTTACTTGCTTACTTTGGAAACTTCACATTTCACTTCCCTCTCTTTTTCTCTTATGTGTGGCCGGCTGCATAATAATGGGGAGAAGGGTTTTGAATTTTTTACATTAATGTGTGACATTAATGATGTGTATAATGGACTTGTTTTATGTGTTAGGTGATGACATATGTTATTTCTTGTTTTAATGCACATAGATAAGTGGTTGTTGCACTTGTAGTTTGGTCTGATTATATACAATATTTTATATAATTTTATCACTTCTTTTTTTTTTGATCGAAAAACGGGGGCAACTAGCCCTCTTCTCTTATTGAGAACAAAGAGGATTTATCCTCTAACAACTGGTTTACAATACAATCAGGCGGCACAGTAATATAGTTGTATCCAACATGATGGGCTAATCCCGATTTAGATAAGATATCGGCTACCCTATTGAACTTGCGAGCTATGTGAGATATTGTTATACTCCTCACTGCCGTAAAGTTGGAGATGGATTCCTCAATCAGTGGCTTCAAGACATGGAGATCCGGGCAATGGTCCATCAGCTTGACCAGTTGGGCTGAATCAGACAAGATCCTCACATTGCTTAAGCCTCTATTTTTCACGAGTCTGCTGGCATACACAAGGGCCATGGCTTCTGAATGAAGGGCACTTCTGAATCCAAACACTGCAACAAAACCTCCCAGCCAGACTCCACCGGAGCTTCTCAATGCACCACCGGCTGCAGCTGTACCTGAAGAGACACAATTTGCACCGTCAATGTTTAGCACAGTACAATCAGGGTCGCTGGAAAGAAAGGGAGACTCCCTGTTTCTGTGTTCCTTCTCCTTTGTCCAGACAGAGGAGATGTTCTTTACCAGAGCTTGCGCTCTCTTATTCTGTTGGCACTGCAGTAGAACATTACGAAAAGGAAGGAACAACCTAACTTCTTTACCAAAATTTTTGCTATTTCTCCAATTCCATAACATAAAACACACAATGGGAAAAACCATCCTCCATTTAGCGTTGATCAGAGTTCTCTTACTTTGCAACAGATTACTCTTAAGCCAAGCCTGTAGGTCACAACCAAAAAAGTCAGTGTAGTGTTTGGAAAAAATGAGTTTTGCCCAAATTCTTCTGGCTATGGGGCAGTCCCGAAGAATGTGAAGGGCTGTCTCTTCATTGCCACAGTAATGGCAAGATCTATCATTAGAGAGACCCAAGCAAAACCTTCTATAATTAGTCATAAGCTTATTTAAACAGGTACGCCACATCATAAGTCTTATGCGTTCCTGAACCGGGAGTCTCCAAATTGACTTAAAGATCTCAGCATTGTTATGATCCTGGCACATTGTAAGAAGTTGATATGCAGACTTGACACTATAATTACCCTCGTTCTCAGGCCACCAAGCAAGAAAATCAGAACCTGCCTCAGGAAAGACTGCATATTTAGCAAAAAGATTCAAAATATCGACAGATAAGAGATCAGAAAAAGCCTCTCTGTTCCAACCCAAACTGTTATCCCAATAATCAGCTACTTTCCTATCAACCTCAAAAGAAGGTATAGGTCTGGTAGCTTTTGATTCTAAACTAAAATCCCCAATCCACCTATCTTTCCAGAAATTCACAGATAAGCCATTACTCACCACCCATCGTGAACCCTCCTCAATCAGAGGTTTACATTTCTGGATACCCTTCCAAGTAACAGATCCACGACTAGAATCAGGGTTAGAATACTTCCTACGAAGCATTTTATAACACAAGCTATCGGCATTTCTACTAAAATTCCAAGCAACCTTACCGAAACAAGCAATATTCATAAGCCTGGACTGTCTGAGCCCTAAGCCCCCTTTACTTTTTGGTTTACAGAGTGTTTCCCAGCCAATGTCATGCCACTTTTTCACATTAGGATCCTGCCCCCAAATGAAGTCCCTACTTAACTTATCAAGTTTCATACAAACCTTAGCTGGAAGAAACTGACACTGCATTGTATGTAAAGGAATTGAAGCAATACAGCTCTTAACAAGGCAAATACGACCCGCCATAGAGAGTGACTTTGCCTTCCACCCAGCAAGCTTGTTTCTAACTCTATCGATGATCAGGTTATGAGATTGAGACATAGATCGACCCTGTTTAAGGAACACCCCAAGGTATTTCCCAAAATCTCTAGTAATGCTCATGTTAGCTTCCTGGCTAATAGCTTCAGCCTTTTCAGAATTGATGTTTTTAGACAGCAGAATAGAGGATTTTTCAAAACTTACACATTGACCAGACGCTACACAAAAATCATCCAGACATTCAGACATGATACGAATTTGATTCAAAGAGGCAGTACCAAAAAGCACTAAGTCATCAGCAAAGAAGCAGTGAGAGAGAGATATACCTTTCTTACCTAAAGTAATAGGTTTCCAAACTTTCCTAGAAACACTAGTATTTATAAGAAAGGCTAATCTTTCCATACACAAAACAAAAATGAAAGGGGACAAAGGATCCCCTTGTCTCAACCCTCTTCCTGCCGAAAAAGAGTTACTAATATTACCATTCCAACAAATTTGAAAAGAAACAGAAGTAATGCAATCCAAAATCATGTTTCTAAGATTAGCAGGAAGGTCCAAACAATCCAGAGTATCAGCTATAAAACGCCAAAAAAGTTTGTCATATGCCTTAGCAAGGTCAATCTTCATCGCAACACACCCCTCTTTGCTCTTAGTGTTTTGCATATAGTATAATACCTCCTGAACTATGATAATATTTTCAAAGATGCTTCTGCCAGGAACAAAACTGGCCTGACAATCAGAGACCCAGTTTTTCATGAAAGGTTTAAGCCTATTAGTCAAGACTTTAGCAAAAATTTTATATTGGATTTGGCACAACGAGATTGGACGAAACTGAGCCACCTGAGTAGGGCAGGCCACTTTGGGAATCAAGACCAAAATAGTCTCATTTAATCTCCTATCAATTTTTTGGTTCCTAAAGGTTTCCTGGGCAAAACTCAGCACAGAAGGACTTAAGAGATCCCAAAATTTCTGAAAGAAGGCAGCAGGAAACCCATCCTTACCAGGAGCTTTGAAGGGCTTCATGGACTTGAGGGCTATTGTGAGCTCGCTAATCTCTATAGGTTTTGCTAAATTTTCTTTGTCGCTTCTGCTTAAAGGGGGAAAGTCATGACCAATAGCTTGGTAATGAACATCAGAAACAACAGTAAACAAACTGCTAAAATGCTGAATGAGAAGATTCTCAATACCAATGCTATCAGTTACCCAGCTGCCATTACTATCAAGAAGTTTCTCAATTCTGTTCTGCTGTCTTCTTAATTTAGTTTTGAGATGGAAGAAAGAAGTGTTACGGTCCCCCAGGCCCACCCACTGATCTCTAGATTTCTGCTGCCATAAAGATTCCTCCCTAAGCAGCCATAACTCTAACTCTTTAGACAGAGAGGATTCTAAGCCTGTTAAGTGAGTACCTCTACCTTCATCGGTGGCTTTTTGGATACCACGGAGTCTAGCTTTCAACCTCCTAATATTACAAGAAATATGCCCAAAAACATCCCTATTCCAGGTAGAGAGATGGTTGCTCAGATTACTAAGAGACTCACTAAGGGGGTTATCATTAACCCAGTTTTGGTGAACAGTTTGACTAAAGTTCGGATGAGAAAACCAAGCAGCCAGCATCTTAAAAGACCGAGGCCTGTTAAACCATTTGGGGAAGGATTAAGACTAAGAATAAGCGGACTGTGATCAGAGGCGAATCTGGGTAAAACATCCACAAAGGCGTCAGGAAACATATTATTCCACTCCGTCGAGGCAATAACCTGGTCTAAACAAGCTCTATGTCTCCCGTTGGACCATGTAAATCTATTTCCAATGGTCTTGACTAAGACCAGACCCCTTTTATGGAACCAGTTCGAAAAATGTCTATCAATGCCAAGACTGTTCAGAGTACATGGAGATCTATCAGAAGCAAGAAGGGTAGCATTAAAATCCCCTCCCAAAACCCATGGGAGAGAATCCAGAGGTTGGGCAAGGTCAAGGCTATCCCAAATCATATTCCTGATAGTCATAACAGGCCTAGCATAAATCGCAGTAAGAACAAAAGCCTTATTCCCAGAACTAACCTTACAATGGACAAATTGCTCATTACTAGTAAGAATATCAACCACAGTACTATCATTCCAGACCAGCCAGATTCCACCGCTAAAGCCCACAGCTTCCACTCTAAAACAGTTTCTAAAACCCAGTTTACGACAGACAGAGTCGGCAGTTGACCCACTGATCCTAGGCTCCATTAACACCATGATAATAGGACGATAGTTAGACAAAATATTTCTAACAGCACGATGAAAACTGGGCTTAAGAGCCCCTCTCACATTCCAGAATACGATCTTATCAATCATAAATAAACAGTAAGGTTACTTACCTCCTCCTTTTGACTGAATAGAATTCACTATTGATTTTACCTGATTAACAGGAAGAGATCTCAACTTTCCTCCTCGATCTGTTGGGACTGGGTTGCTGGTCGAACTTTCACCAATTCCACTCGCAATCACAGGAGGAGGTTCTTTTGATAGGTGACTGAATCTCAGATCTGGGTCCCCCGAAACCCTAGCTACTCGAAGCGGTTGTACTCTTCCAGCTTCTTGATGAAGCCCACTCTGGATGGGCTCTGAAGGAGAAAAATCAATGTTTTCCCCGGGTTGTGTGATAACCTGAGGAGCTGGGTTCGAAACCATCTGATGTTGTTTATCACCTTCTTCCTCACCTTCCAAGATCGCAAACTTCGAATCATATTTCCTGCCTTTTTGACCTACATTCTGCGGCGCCTGTTTGGAGTTCTGAGGCTTCTTGACCGTGTTTTTCTTTTTCGGCACCATCCAGTCGCCATAGTCGTCGACGATGTGTGAGACTTGTTTCGGATTATGATTTGGGATTAGCTTGACACCCTCTTCTTGCTGGATATTGCTCTCGCTCTGATCGAAAGGGCAAGCTGAGTCTTTGTGCCCATAGCACCCACACTTGAAACAGACCAAGTGTAAACCCTCATACTCTATCTTCATCACTCTGCGACGGAATTTGTATTTTGCAAGCAGCGGCTTCGTAAGGTCAACTTCGATTGCTACTCTTGCCAGACGGGACTTACCAAAGACGGCCGACGATAAATCGACACGTTTGACCTTTCCAACCCGTGCTCCAACGAGAGAAAGAAATTCCTCATTGTAGTATTCACTTGGCAAATCTGGAAATCTCACCAGAACTTCAAGTGACGACAGCGCCTCCGTATTCGGATTGAAGTTGGGACGCCACCTTCTTATTGTGAGGTAGTGGTCCATAATTGGCCACGGACCTTCTGCAAGCACGAAGAGGAGATCTTCCTTGTTCGAGAACGTGATCTTGAAAAAACCGTTTGTTAAATCGTCCATGGTGAAGTCACTCTGGAGCTTCCATCTTCGTGTCAGCCTATCGAACAGCACATTCATCGGGAGGGTTTTGCCCAACAGTTTTACAATAATTGCTTTCCTCCATGGACGCCGAAACCTCAACTTTTGTTCTTTAGTAATCGAAATGGTGGGACACTTCGCATCCTCGTCATCCATCGAGTCTGACTCATCATCCGAAGCATCATCCAGACCTTCACAAAGGTCATCAACTTCCTCCTGAGGATGGCCTTGGATTACATCGCGAAATGAACTTCGTTGCAGTTGTTGATTTTCCGCGTTACGGTCCGACGAACCCCTTTCTTGAGTATCCATTCTCAAATCAGTCTCCGAAGCAAAAGAGTCGTGGCTCCGTTTCTTTTTTACGATCTGCTCAACGATGGCTCCATCATCCATGATTGCGCCTTTCTCCAGAGAAGCAAACAGAATAGGGTAGTGGGCACGAGAGATGGCCACTACAGGACGGGAAATCGGGGATTCAAGAAGACCTAATTTCGACTCTCATTTCTTGGAGCAAAGAAAGAAATTCATCTTTCAAATTGTTATATAATTTTATCACTTCATTTGTGATATTAGTACATGTATTAATATGTTACAAGTAGTATTAATTTTAGGAGTTGATTTTTCCTTGATAATGTTCTCTCTTGGTTAGAGATTTTATGTATAGTTTGGTGTCCATTTTAGACTATATGTCTATATAATAATATTCATAATGAATATTGCTCATTAGATGGATAATTATTGATTATTCCCTTTTATTTAATTTAATTCCTTATTAATTAAGGTAATAAATGTTTGGGGTATTTCATAAGGAGTAAAATTATAACATTATAAAATTAGTGTGGGAGATTTGTAAATTGTGGAAAATGTGGGGGTTGTTGCGACAATGCAGTAAGTGGGGAGATGATATTTAGCACGTGGTGAGAGTGTTATGAATATTACATTTATATAAAGTCCAAATGATATTAAGGGTGGAGATAAATATAAGTAAGGAATTTCATAATTCTGCAAAATAATGGGGGTATTTGAGAATTAGTGGAATTATAAAATAATGTGAGGAATTAAATAAACCTTGGAGTGTGGTATAATGTTTTATATAACACTACATGACATTAAGAACATAGTCTAAATATTGAGAGGTGAAGGATAACACAAGATAAGAGGAGTAGTTGTTACACATGTGACGGTAAGGAATATCATTATACGATGAATTTTATAATTCATATAAACTTATATGAATATGTGAGGTGTAAAGAATTATTTAATATGATGTATTAACCATAGAGAGAAGCATGAAGTATGATATAAAGTGGAGGATTTAATTACATAACATTAGATATAATAACTAATGTCAAGTTGTAAAGAGTTGAACAAACAAATGAACTATGTAATTCAAAGGTTATGATAAGAATTATATAAGCTTGTTGACTTGGATACATTGACCGAGTCAACCCAAATTGACCAAGTCAACCTAATTAACCAAAGAGGGTTAAGTTGACCAACTCACAACCCAAAGGGGAGTTCAAAGTCTAATAAACTATAAGGTCAATTATAACATATGGTAATAAACTATATTGTTATATATATATGGGTATATATAAGGGTTTGGATATTTGTGTGAATGTGTGACAAGATGGATATGTGTGATATATTATATGCATATGGATTGGATTGTATGTTATTCTGCGATATTAATTGTGCGTGATGACTTTTGAACTAAGGCAATTTCAATATGTGAACTCGAAACGAGTTATGGATAATGGGAAGGAAAATATCACTCATGAATGATTAGTGACATAGATCATAATACTCTGATCAAACTAATCCCGAATATACTTGAAAACCCGAGTAATAACGATAACCGACTAAGGGTTAATCGCGGGCTTATACAGAGGGGATTAGCGGATATATGGGATACCGAGTCAGTTGAATGACAGTAAATTAATACTTAGCGATATGTTCCAGAGATACTAGCTAGGAGCTACAAGCTATACGAGAGTAGAAGACAAGCGTGATACATCAGCTAGCATTGTTCAGCGGTGAACGGTATGTTATTGTATGGTCCGATTGTCCCTAAGGGCTTCATCGGGTTTGGATATTTGTGTGAATGTGTGACAAGATGGATATGTGTGATATATTATATGCATATGGATTGGATTGTATGTTATTCGTGATATTAATTGTGCGTGATGACTTTTGAACTAAGGCAATTTCAATATGTGAACTCGAAACGAGTTATGGATAATGGGAAGGAAAATATCACTCATGAATGATTAGTGACATAGATCATAATACTCTGATCAACCTAAGTAAAATGACTTAGGCAAAGAATTAGTAATACCGCTCTCAAGAATAGATATACTTGAACATGGAAGTAACCTAGGCAAAAATCTAGGTGAATGTTAAAGACCTAAAAGGAAATCACATGAGAACTTTACTCATCATAACCTAAGACTATATCTTAGGTAAAGGTTTATAAACCTAATCATATGGTGGAATGAATTAAAGACGAGGAAAAATTCAGGGTAGTCACGGACTACATGGTTGCACATTGGTGATCACCGGAGAGAGGATGACCGAATCAGGTCCACTTGACATGGAAATTCCAATGAGCCATATATGATCGTTGGTCAGAGGGCACTACCGTTGGTTCATGGCTATGGCCGCTTGAGACGCCTTCACATAGGCAATGAGGAAATCCAGGACTCTGCGGACCCCTGGTCAGAGTGCACTACTGTTGGTGCACCAGAGCCACTGCTCATGAAGATGGAGTATATAAGTGGGTTGTCCTAACATGACGCCCATCAAGATTTAAGCGAAAGATGATTAAAGGATAAGGAGAGACGTAAGAAACACTCTAAACTATAAATGGGTCCTTAAAGACTGTATGACTGAAACTGTTCAAGAGAGAGCAACTCCCGTATCATTATCGTGTTTTCTTATGTGTTGTTTGATTGTATGCTCATTGGTTTATGACGTGCTTTTATGGTTATTTGATGGATTGTTGGTTGTTTTAACTATCACATTTACAGTTTATTTATATGTAAACGGAACAACATGAAATTGGAATTGCATGTTAACTATTGGGCTAATTAATCTTAGGAGTTTAAAGGTCCATAAGGATTATATAGTAGCATTTCAGCGTTTTGCAGAGCCTATACGACAATATATTACAGGTGGTAGGTCGAGATTGAAGCACGCTAGGTAGTTAGCGTTTATTTCATTATTGTACATTGGAGTTGTACTACGTTAAACATTAGGGTTGTAAACTTGGAAAGTACTTAGATTTTTCACTTGTACGGTTTTGATTATGGAGGGAGGTTATGTATATTGTTTCTATCTCTGTCATCATAGTGGTTAGTTGTGTTGTGGATTTGGATGCTTCATTACTCACATGGGTGGGTGATGGCGGTAACACCTGAATTAGTGTTTGGTTGTAATCTTCCGTTGTGCTATTGTGTTAAGGATTAGAAATGTCACACCGAGTTTGTATTTATGGTGAGTTTACGAGAAGGGATGTTACACTGTGTCTGAGTTGGAGTCTCCGAAGTTGTAAATAGCTGGAAAATGACAAGCTCTAGAAGACTTAATAATCCGTTTAGCCAAAGACCCAATTGGAACGAACACTGTGAAGACAACAACAACCAGCACAAACACCACCGCGACTGCTTCTATACGGGACTTCTTCGATCCTCAACGGTGCTTGAACCTAGTCAGCCCAGTTTTGATGCTCATCGTACTAAGAGCCCTCTTCACTCTCAGGTATTTCATCAGACGAGTTGTGGGCATAGTGGTGGTCGTGGCGGTGGTATTGAGAAGTCAAACAACTCAATGGAACAGCAGAAATAGAGGAACAACAAGTATGAGAGTCGATGATGAACAACAATAATACCAGTTTTTTTTTTTTTTTTGCTCAAGAACTGACAAGAGAAATAAAAATTTCTTGGTTCTTCTTTTTTTTTTCCTTGTTAGTATGAGAAGTTTTCCGAAAACAAAAGACACTTGCGTACTACGCTACCGTAAGGGATTCATTAATCTAGAAAGACAGGCTTGTATTGTTGTTGTTTAAGAAGAGAATAAATCACACTAAAAAAAGACCATGGGTACAAAAAAATACCCAACTATGTCAGAGTTACAGAGCCGCTGGCTTCTGATATGATGCAATATGTTCACTGATTCGACGAGATTGATTGGCAACCTCAGATCAAATCCTCGAAATAATGAATTTATAATTGGCCCTATTTGCAGCTTTTTCGAAAGAAAATGAATGGGAAAGACAAATAGATTAGTTAGATTGTGAGCAACACTCCATGTTCACAGTTCAGTATTCTACTTGTCTAGGGCTATTGTTTCCATCCATGTTAGGAGCCCTACCTACAATGGTGATGTGGGGATGGATGAAAGCCTAAAACTGCTTTTCTAACGACCAATGATTCCCTTTTTTTTTTGTTTTTTTTTTTTTTTGAGCTCGTGACCTCTTATTTTGTTGTATAAAGAGAAATAGAAAGATGGTCCAGAACGAATTGTGTGGCGTTATCATGAAGATATCCGGGAAAAGAGAGTGGCGCACATGTAAACGAAAAGAAGGTGCAAGTGGGTGTGCTTTACATGTTTGAGAAAAGCCTCAAACCATTGATAACAACATATCTCCCCTTCCCATGACACTACAAACAAACAGCAGAGGTTGCATTTGATTAATAACACTTCGAAACTAACCGAGGTAACCCATACTTGTGACAAACTCATAGGTGACTGGAACATCATCATCATGAATCGAGAATAATAGCAACACGCATGTCAATGGAAAAAAAATCTTGGCCATCTCAGAGAAATAAGACACAATAGTTCTCTCAAATCTGAAACAGGGGATGTCTCTGCATTCGAATTATATTCCCCAGAGTAAAATTATCGCAACTGAACTAGGAAGAGAACAAAAGGGAACATAAGTCTGGTGAATTTTCAAAGTTTTTGTCTCAATAACAAACATCATCATACAAACTCCTTTTTGCCTTTCTAACACTATTGCCAATCCACCCCCTCCACTCCTCAATTCAATGAATTGCAATTTTACAAGAGTTTTTTCAAAATTTAATAAACAACTTGTTCTTCTCAGTGTTTCTCTTCCCACCGTTACAAAGAGACCATCCTCTCCAACTTCACAAAATGGATAAGAAGAAAGCAAATCCAGTAGAAGAGAGAACCTTCTAACAGTTTTAACAAGACAAATAGATTATTATGTTCTGCTCACTCTGAAATGTCATTAAGATCAAAAAGATGAGGTCAAAGGAATCCACAAACTGATGCCAACAATCTACCACCGGTCTCTTGAGTTACCCCTGCATTAATACAAGTCATGAATACAGGACACTATATTAAAATTTAGACCAAATCAAGTTCAATAACCAAAAATTGGGAATTTGATCAATGGTGTTACATGTGCCTACAATAAGCACTAGATTATGCTGAAAATTATCTGAAAGGACCAGTATGATATGGCCAGCATTTTTGGCACTGTCAAACAAAGTCAGGGATACAACAGCATCAACAATGAAGGTTTTTCCCAAAAAGTCAATGAAGATCACAAGCCAATTCAATCAAAGAGTTCCACAGATGCAATATAAATGTTATCCTAACGAAAATTTGACGTGCTTTAACACAAATGATATAGAGGAGAGAATTACATGAAACCGAGCAAGTGTCTTACAGTTTCTGGTTAAATGCTAGCAATTTAAGTGCAGACACCATTAAATGTATATAGTTTCACCAAACATCCATGTCTAAAAGAATGCTAAAAAGAACTAGAAAAGTATAATCAAAACCTGCTGCAAGATAAAAGGAAAATCATTACCTCTCATAGTCCCTACTACCTAGAAAGCCTCCTCTATCTTTCCCCACTTGGAAGCCACCTCTTCTGTCTTCACCAGGCCTCGCCCATCCTTCACCCCTTCCACGAGACCGAGGCCTATCCATGTATTCTACATTTCGAACATCATCCACGGAGCCACCCCGAGACGGGGGTCTCTCTGAATGGTTACCTAACCTTCCAGCCCCAGAACCTGGTCTTTCAATAGCCTTCTGACCAAACCGGACTTTGTCATCCAACTCTTTGCTCAGAATTACCAGATCCCTTTCTTTAGATTGTATTTGATCACGTAGACTAGATTGATCAGCTTCCGGATCTTGCAAAGGATCACTAGCAGGTAAATTTTCCAGATCTTTCTTTAGATTCTCTATCTCCTCCTTCAATTCCTTCTCGGCATCAGTCAGCTCTCTGAAATTATCAGACACCAAAGATAAGGAAAGTTTGAGCATCATTGATGTACCAGACTTACGAAAACGAATAGAATCAGATTCTCATTCCAGATGTCATGAGATAAAACCCTCAGCAGACAAAGAATGAAGAGCTGAGTGATGAACAATATCATGGAAAGTAGGGCTGTCCATACGGTTCGGTTATAACAAAAAACCAAATTTTTTCCGGTTTTTTTAACTATTTTTCATAACAGCTTTTTTAAATTTTGGTTTTCAGTTAACCAAATTTTATTTCGGTTTGGTTTTTGGTTATTGAAGAGAATATTTCGGTCAACCGAATAACCAAAATATTTTTAAAAATTAAATTTAAACATATATATTAATGAAAATTGTAAGTTTTCTTTTAAAAGTTTTGGTTAACCGAATTTATTACAGCTAACCTCAACTAATTCGGTTTTTTGGTTATTAAGTAGACAAAAATTTTGGTTTTCGGTTAATTCAATTATTGAACTGAATTTCAATTAATTCAGCTATAACCGAAATAACCGGAAACCAAATTTTTTTTCAAATTCAGTTTTCGGTTAACCGAATGGACAGCCCTAAATTGGAAAGCTGGGCATAGCATGTGTAAGAGTTTATGCTGTTTGATGGAATAGTCAAAGTGCACGATAAAGGTACTGCACCAATATCAAAGAAACAAAACAGACCCAGCACAAAACTTCGTTATCTGTTATGGTCAGCAATAATGAAGTATACCAACCCCCCCCCCCCCCCCCCCCCCCTCCAAAGCTATTAACCCCCAGACCTGTGTTATACTTGGCCACTGCCTGCTCCAAAGGTTAAACCGAATGAATTTGAGCATTACTCTAGACATCTATCACTCAATCTTTTACCATAGCGAACTTAAGCTGATTTAAACCACGTTCACAAGTAGACAGTGATATGCACTTCGATGTGGATCCTACTCAATTCTTACCCAGAATGCCCACAAATGCAAAAAATTGTTTTACAAGGCTGTCTCAATACATTAGAAAGTGTAACCTTCAGAACTAAGACTGGAAAGAAAAATATTATACAAAGCAGCAGCTGAAGCAGCAGCACCAGACCCTCGGCATAAGAGTACTCTGCTCCCACTTGTTAAAAATTGCAGCAAGCAAGAATTGTCCATTTATACAGTCAAAACACAGTATATTTCATCCAGTTACAAAACAAAACCCAAAATACAGTGCACACCTCAGTTCAATTACAACCCTGCTCATACATCCAGGAAAGCTCCATCAACGCAAAAATTAAGGCACTTCTGTAACCCATTAGAAACACAAGGACGTCTTTAACTAACAAAAGTAGAATAAAGTTACACAAATATCACTCAAAATTGCAAAGAAAAAAGCACAATTTCTTGAAGTAAAGCTTTATACAGGTAGAGTAAGTTGACAGCATCAAGCATATGTTTCAGTGTCTCTGTGTGACTAGAAATGTATCCATGAACTGTGATGCAGGATGATTGAAAAGCATAGTGTAAGTTCCTTTCAGGTAAAGGTAACAATCCATATAATCCCAGAAAAGTAGAGAGTTTATGAAGCATTTGATGAAGCGGTCGTGAAAAATTCAGCATTATGAACACCCATCACATCAATATTTTTTCAATTCACTGTATCAATATGGAGAACTATCTAGAGTCGACCTTCCTGCCAAACTACTCCTGGATGGTTTGCCCTTATATAATTAAGCTAAAACCAGATGATGCAACTATTAAAACAAGATGCCGCCAAACCCTCAATCTAGAATATGCAGGTTCAGTATGGTTATATTGCATAATACAGATCGTCAAAAGTATCACAAGTACAAGCCACAACATATATGATATATTCAACATATTAAAATAGATGCAAAAAACAGATGACTTCCGGTTTTCACCCACAGCTAGACATTACTTACAAAGCAATAAACATCCGAGAAAAAGATGCATATCGTGCATGACGCACACAATCAAAGTAGATAAAAATAGAAATATAAGATCAAAAGAATCAGTGAAATCTAACAAAAGAAAAATGCAGACGGAAAGGAAGAGAAATAAGAGATACGGAAGACAAAATTATACTTCATCAGATTGGCTTCACCAATGGTAGCATAGCTTACGAGGTAATAGCAGTTTAATGATCACTCAAATTTCTAGCACAGCTAAGCTTTTGATATATAACCACAAATTTCATGATCTTGACTAAGACTAGTGTGATTCACGAAAGAACAATGCAGAGCCAAAGTCTTTTGAGAGTGAAAATTCACACACCTATCAACTCGACGATGCTCCAATTCAGCGTCAATCTTCCTCCAATCCTTACCCTTCTCCTCCAATACTACCTCTCTGGGTTTTGCGTCCCCAAAAGGATTGACCTTTGGCCTTGGTATGGCAACAACCTCTGAACCAATCCCCAACCCAGTGCCCTCCGATCGGCCAGACTGTGCACTCGAAGGCCTACTTCCCTGGGAGCTTGTCGGCCTACTACCAACACTTTTCTTAACTTCAATCTCTAAATCAATCTTCTTCCAATCCAAACCCTTCTCAGCCAAAATCTCTTCCCTTGGCCTCGCCTGTCCGAATGGATTTGTTTTACTCGTCTGCTCAACTGGTGGCGGAGCTACTGGCTGCTCATTTCCTGCCCTCTCCGTTGGTGGATCTAAGACCAACCGACGACGACCACCAACAGAATCGCCCTCTCTCTCCTCCCCTCTCCTCCACCTATCCGAATCAAAACCTGAATCTCGAAACCCGGACCCAAATGCGCTGGATCTGCCCATAGGGGGAGGCGCGGGCTGCATTGGCGGTTTCATCTTCGTCCAGCTATCCACATCATCGGCCCGTGAGCCGCCCCCCAATGTCACATACTTGCTAACCCGACCTGAATCCATGGCCGGTGGAGGAGCCATTGCTCGCTTCCCAGCCCCCCAATTATCGTCCTGATCCGCCCTCGACGGCATGTCAAAATCCGGATCCCTTCGAGAAGGCCCTCGCTGGTCGTCATCAAATCCGCCGTAAGATCTACGGCCGCCCCAGGACCCGTCTGAATCGCCATCTCTCCTGCCCGAGAATCCACCGGAACGACCGTATCCGGAAAATCCGCCGCCAAGTCGTCCTCCGGAAGAGTATTCGTCTGGTGAGCGCTGCTTAGGACCAGTGGGGAGCTGTAGCATTTCTTCAGGGGTCAGCCCTGTAGTACGGCTGGCGGGAGCACGGCCGCTGCTGCCGCTTGTTTCGTGGAACTGAGAGAGGGTAAAGGTCGTCATCTTCTTCTTCTTCTGCTTGGTGCTGACCCCCTCCTTCAGGGTGGGAAAGCTCTGAACATTGTTGTTAGCAATAGTCCCGCGGGTAAATGGTGGCGGTGCTGCCGCCGCCGCAGCGGCCTCCTCTGACTCCTCGCGCTCAGCATCCGCTGCCCATGAGCCGATTCCGCCCCAAGGGTTCGACATTGTTGTGTTGGGTGAGAAGCGCAGATCTGAATAGAAAACGATTGTTTACAAAATATGGGAACCCGTTTTCTGGGATAAAAGAGAAAATGAATCACACAAATCAGTTTCCAGAAATAATCTGGCTTTTGTTCTCCTCTACCGCTTCTCTTCTGATTATGATATTGTAATTTTATTTCATTTCCAATGAATAAATTGGTAGATCAGAAACCGGAGTCGGGGCTCCGGAATAAGGGACTCGGATACAGAGACTGTGGGCCACAGAAGAAAGGGAGGAGCCCAAATATGGGCAGAAGGACCTCCTTTTGGTTCGATCTTCAATGGTAAAAGGACATTTTGAGACGGGGAGTTTAGTCTCTCTCGGCCTGCTTCGAAGCAATCCATTTAAAGCTTGCTTTTATAGGGTTAAAAAGTATACTTTTCCTAAATACAACTTCCTTTACAAATGAGTGAAGGACAAAAGAGAGTCAGGGGCGTTTGTTTTGGGTAATCAATCTTTTCTGTTGTTTGTTTTATCAATTATTCCTATTTTTAGAAAAGGGAATCAAATTAACCCGAAACTCTCTATTTTGATTCTTCACCCCCGCTAGGGAATGAGATTCTCTTTCCCTAGTACACTTTGACCAGTGACATATGACCATTGACTGGTGACTGGTGAATGTTGACCGGCAATAAATGATCGTTGATCGGCAGCCGGCAGCCGTTGACCATTGACCGGCAGCTGTTGACCGGTTATTTATTTCATTTCCCCCAGCTCAAACAAATAACAGGGAAAATCAAAGGGAATTCTTTTCATTCCTCTTTATTTCCTTTCCTGACTCCATTCCGTTTCCCCCACTTGAAACAAATGCCCTCTCAAAGCGATATATTCTGTATTAATTATATTATGTGTAGCGTGTACTTGAAATAGTGTTTCAGAGTTTTCTTTGTTTATAATGATATCTTTTAATGTGGTTGACTGACTCATTAAATTGCTATTTGTAGTACAAAATTACTAATCACTGCAGTACAAGATTATTTTAAATCATATCCATTATGTAAATATGTAATGAAGTATGGGTGTTTTTTTTTCATTGATTGATATCCTATTGTGATTTAATAAAGAAGTTTATACTTGATGAATAGTAATTTTTACTAACTGTAGTACAAAAAAATCGCCAAACTATCCGGAATACGTTGCAATGCGTTGGAGTGCCTTTTTCTTAAAATATTCGACATCCGAAATAGGTTTAATAGTCATTTATATTTTGTTATACCCAAAATTCAACCCCCCCCGGAGGAAAGTCTCTACTAATAGGCTAGTAGCAAGGGTTCCCAGTTCGATCGGCACGTTTCAGAGTACTAGGGACAGCTTAGTCATCTCCAGGGGCATTTTCGTAATTTTTCAAGGCTCCTAAGCCCCCTATAGGCTTTCTCTCTCCTCCAAATAAGGGTCAAATCAATTCAAAATGCTTTGAAATTTTAACCCATGATAAAGGATGACATTTGAAGCATAATGGCGTTGGAATTTTGATTTTTCGAATTTCCAATAATTTTCTAGCAATTTCTGATTGAATCTGACGGGAAATTGAATTTAAAAATATCCCAATATCCAAAAAATTCGATTCCACTTTAGAAAAATCAGAAATATCATCCTTTACCCATGTGTAAAATTTTATAATCAAATTCCTTTTGGAAGCCCTTGAGCTAAAACGTCGGTAAATCTCGGTTTTTACCGGATTTTTCTATCTTTAAGGAAGCCTATATAAGGAACCTTATCCCATGATCAAATCAGAACCTCAAGAACCCTAAGCAACCAGAAAACCTAGCCGTCTCATTCTCCTCACGTTTTTACACATCCAAGCACCAAAATCACATCAAAAATCTCTCGAAATCACCACCTAAACACACTTTTCAACTCCTAACACATCAACAATCATCAAACATCAACCAAACCACCTCCAAATCGTGAAGAACATCATCAACAATCAACAACCAGAAGCCCGGGTCGAACTCAATCCGGAACCGGCATCATCGGAGCCTCCGAAGAATCCCAACGTGAAGAATCATCTTGAATTCGAAGGTAAAACAGGTTACAATCCCACTTTTCTGATTCCCCACGACCTTGTTAACTCTCTGTCAAAGTTTGGGTTCAAACCAACCTGTTTACGCTTCTGTATTGACGTTTGTTTAAGCTTCTGTCCAATAACTTGTTTACAAAGTTTCGTGCTTAATTCGAGTTCAAATTGAAAACCTTCAATCACTAACGACTTGTAAATCTTTCAGGCTACACACCCATAAAATTTGAGCTCAAAACACCCTCGGGAACCTTCTGAAAACCCCTGTCCGTGGGTGGTCCGTGACCTCGGACCTATGGTCCGGGACCTCGGACGCGTTGTCCGAGACCACGGACACCCACGGACGGCGGCGGGATTTTAAAAATTCAAAACTTAGGTTTTTCTACGATGTCCGGGCCCACGGACAGCCTGTCCGTGGCCCCGGACTTTGCAAATTTTTGTTTTCCTTCAATTTCGACTTTTCTGCATATTTAGGTTAACTGGGGTCCGTGGTCTCGGACTTTTGGTCCGTGGCTACGGACGTAAGCAAAATTTGACCTAATTCTGCCTCCGAAACCCTAGTTTAGGTAGCTTTCAATTTCACTTTAATTTTCTGTCAAAAAATGTTAAAAAACACAAAAAAACAGAAGCTTGCGCACTTAGGTTAAAACGACTCGTAATAAGCCGTAAATAAACTAAGTAGAGGAAAAACGACTCTTGAGGGTAATGAAAGTAATTGAACCCTAAATAAGTCGAATACAAGCCCCCGAACCCGAACTCTCCTTTCCTAATTTATCTAGGTTAAAATTAGGTGGCGACTCATAATAGGTTCCAGTGAGCTAGCTTAGGTTTTAATAATTATTGTTATATGACATAGTTATTAATCTTAGGTTATAAGTGGACCTAAAACCCGGTTAGATCCTAATCAATTTAATCAACATAGGATAGGGTTTAAAATCGAGGCTCACAGACTGGCGACTCTGCTGGGGACAAACTTCTTAATATTAACTTGTTTAATTTTAAGAAAGAGGGCTTAACTCGAAAATGTTTATGGCTTTTATTACATTGTTTGTTTACCTTTGTGCGCAATTTAAATTCCCTGCACCTCTGCATCATATGAGAGCGAGGGTCCACACAAACCGATTTCACCCCGGGACCCATCTGGGGTCCCCTGTCAGGGACTCACACCTTTTAGGTGATGTGAATAAGCGGGGGAAAAGAGGAGGATGTCGTCTAACCACATCCCCTTAATACCTGGGCCTTAGCCCCAAGCGTTTTCCTGACAGTGCCCTTACCTAGCCCATTGTTTGGTCAGTCAAAGACCCGACCGTAGACGCACACCTTTAGGTGATGTGAAAAGAGTGGGGAAGCCCAAAGAGAATAGCGCGCAAGCCCTATTCCTTTGTGGTGACCTGGGCCCATGCCCCAAGCATCTCTCCGGATCGATCCATACCCGAATTGGATAAGCGTCAAGTGAGGACATGTTGAACTTGCGTGGGCTTTGTCTGCTTGTATGATCGGCCCACTACCCGGCCTAGGAACTGATAGGAACTTTTCCTATATCAACTCAGCCCATCCCGAACTTACGGTTTTATTGTTGGCGGCCCCAAAGGCCCTGTTTGGTTTGAATGAATGAATTGTTTGTTCGGGCTTCGGCCCAAAAGTTTAGACTTAGGTGATTTCTCTCTTTCGGCCCAATTCGAATTATCAATTTAGTTCTTGGCCCAGGAAAAACAAATCCACCTAAAGCAGTTCATGAAAATCCGTCGGGCCTTTCCATTTCAAGGTTTATTCTAGTCTAGGAAGACTTTCCACTTGGGCTTTGGCCCAAAATCCTAGATATAGGTACCATCTTTTAGGCCCAATCAGAATTACTCGGCCCAAATTCCAATTCACATCTAGGACATGGTTTAAAAATCATTTCGGCCCATGCGCCCTATTTCTAGCCCAAACACATTCTAGCGATCAGGTACCAAATTCTCAAAACATTCCGGGTAGTACCACACTCACAACTCATTTCATCTGGGCCCACAGGCCAATTCATAGTTTTGGCCCACGGATTTCACTTTCATTCCAGAATTTCGGCCCATAGCATAAAACATTTGAATTCAAGATAGTTTGTATAATTCATTCCAGCTTCTGGCCTTAGGGCCCCAACAAGAACGTCAAACGAATCTTAGGCTTCAAGATTTCTCCCTCAGCCCAGTGGCCCATCCATAGTCCATGAGGCTTCCTTCGGCCTGTTTGCTTCGCTACCAGATTAAGCGCATTCAGGCCCGTACATCCATTCTAGTGAAGAAGTCCCTCTGGCCCATATGTCTTACTTCAACCCCAAATCATTTTGGCCCAAGAGCCACATTCCTTTCCCAAACATTCTGGCCCAAGCGCCACATCCTCAAACACTTTTTGGCCCAAGCGCCACGCTTTCAAATACTTTCTGGCCCAAGTGCCACATATTCTAAACATTCCGGCCCAAGTGCCACAGTCTCGCAACATGTTCTGGCCCCAGTGCCGCATCCTCATTCCGGCCCGAGTGCCTATCCACATCCATAAAAATCATCCAGGCCCGAGTGCCTAATCCACATTCATGAAACCGTTTCAACCCATGCACCTCACATCCAGGCCCAAGTGTCTCATGCGTCATTCATAGGCATTCCTAGGAGCCTACTAAGAGTCCAAGAAGAAGACGATCACAGTCATCTTAGCGACATCCCAGCGGTCAAGAGCTCGAGTCTTCAGCATGCCGACTTCAGACGGTTCAGCAGGATTTCGATTCAACAGAAATTTTAGGGTTCCTATGCATTCTACTGCATAACCTGCCATAACACTCATCTTTCAAATGCACCTCTCATGTTTTTCAAAGAATGATCGTTTTCAAACCACTAATAAGAAGCATCGATCTTGTTAAATCATCTTCCCCCTCATGTTCGCAAATGGATGACTTTTTCAAGTCTAAATGATAACACAAAAAAAGAGAGAAGGTTTTGTTGAAAATGGTTCATGAATTAATTATCTCCCGACAATGGAATACAAAGACTTGTATTTTGTTTCTGAAGTTTTGAGCATGCCTTACCAAACCCCACAGCTTATCCCAAAACATCCAAATAACCCCCAAAGAGGTTCAAGGTCCACATCTATTGAATTGTTGTCACAAACCCCAAAATCAATACTAGGGGCAATCTAAGTTTAAGTTCGTCATCATTTATCTTTTGTTTAAATGTGCGAACGAGTTTCGGAGTGAAAATCTCACGAGAATGTCTTGAGCGGAAAAACCATGAGCGAACGAGCGTGTCATTTTTACACGACTCCGGTGAGACCACATTCAAAGGTGAGGTAAACGGCGTAACTCCGACCGAAGGAGATAATTTGTAGATTTACACTTAGACCTGCGAAAAGTAACAAAGAAAGGATACACAACTATTAGGGATGACGAAGCACCTAGGTACATCACCACACATCCAAAAGCTTGTGAACCCTGACATCACACCCTAGGCACCCCCGCTGAGCTTTTGATATATGACCTCTTTTACAACACTTCAAACTCCACAGAATAGGCCAGCCAATGATGAATACCCGACCCGGTGACCAAAGGATGCAAGGAGCCCGACTTCCGAACAGCAACTTCACAAGTCCAAAGAAGCAGAACGCTACCGCTACGTGACGGAGTGATCCGCAAATGGCCCCAAAGTGGCACAGGATCCAAATGAGCTAACATCAAAAACAGCTCTCAAAGTTCAAAACCGGGAAACACAAGAACCCCGAAGGAAAAGAGATTCAAAGAAAGGCAAACCTGGAAAGCCTCGAAGTAATCCAAAATCAGAAGAAAGAGAGGAGGTGCAAGGAACAATTCAAAGGTCCAAAATTCCAAGCTCACAAGCGAAGTCATCACGAAGTAGCCAAACGACTTCAAGACAAAAAAAGCAAGTCCGGGAGAAGGTGCAAGTTGCAGCTTTGGTCACCCTTATAGCTCCACATATCCTAAACATTCCTCCGTCGTCCTGTTGTCATTCATCACACCCCATAGCCACATTATAAGCTTTAAAGACTTCCGACTTGATAGTTGTGTGTCCAATTACGTGAAAGTAACAGATCGAATGCGTAAATTCATCAAATATCGAATTCAATGGTCTAGAAGTTGTGACCGTAGGTGAGGAACGAGTGCAAACGCCAAACACGCCGAGTGTAGGTTAGGAAGCACCACATAAAAACATAAGCCTTGACCCTGTGAGGACGAGACTCGTTTGCACGTTTAATAAAAGAAAATACTGGGGGCAATCGATCGTTCCGATCGATTGCCATGAACTCTAGCTCAGATTGTCTTAAGGGAAAATACTGGGGGCAATTGTTGGTTCCAACAATTGCTATGACAACACCAATTGGAACCCAGAGCTCAAACATCACCACCACCATTCCACCGCAGGCACATATAAGCCCTTACCTCCACGTCAAACACCTCAGGCCCACATAAGCCCTTACCTCCACACCATCACTACACAGGCCCACAAAAGCCCTTACTTGCACATCAAACACCACAGGCCCACATAAGCCCTTACTTTCACACCATACACCACACAAAGCCCAAACCGCTACACAGGCCCACATAAGTCCTTACCTTTACATCATACACCATACCCCCACCGATGGCATGTTCATCTCCTAGGAGATAAATTACAAGTCTGAAATCTATGGTCAGGAAATGATAATTTCACTTTCCTTTTCAGTAAACAGAATTTTCTTCAAACACTGCCACGTTTGGCACCTCTTTCAACAAATTTCTTGTCTTGAACAACTTTCCTCTAAACACTTCGGTTTCATAAACCTCATCATGGCCACATTTGGCACACTTTCTAGAAATGTCTTGCTTTGGACAATTTTTGATCCTTAACATT
This sequence comes from Limonium bicolor, assembly GCA_023374045.1. Taxonomy (NCBI): domain Eukaryota; kingdom Viridiplantae; phylum Streptophyta; class Magnoliopsida; order Caryophyllales; family Plumbaginaceae; genus Limonium; species Limonium bicolor. Next base: position 149,145,119 of record CM041776.1, on the reverse strand, counting down.
GCCATGTTTGGCACATTTTCCAACGGTTTCTTGTTTTGGACAAATTTCCTACATACACCTTGATCGTATTTTGACATGCACATCCTCATTGCCACGTTTGGCACTTTCATAATCAACTTTCATCATGACCATTGCATCTATTCGTATGAGACTCCTCGTCACAATTCAGAGATACAGATTCTCGCCCTGAAGATACAGATTCTTCAGAGATACAGATTCTCGCCCCGAAGATACAGATTCTTCAGAGATAGATTCTCGCCCCGAAGATACAGATTCTTCAGAGATACAGATTCTCGCCCTGAAGATACAGATTCTTCAGAGATACAGATTCTCGCCCTGAAGATACAGATTCTTCAGAGATACAGATTCTCGCCCGAAGATACAGATTCTTCAGAGATACAGATTCTCGCCCCGAAGATACAGATTCTTCAGAGATACAGATTCTCGCCCTGAAGATACAGATTCTTCAGAGATACAGATTCTCGCCCTGAAGATACAGATTCTTCAGAGATACAGATTCTCGCCCCGAAGATACAGATTCCTCAGAGATACAGATTCTCACCCGATCAGAGATACAGATTCTCAGCCGAAGGTTCAGATCCACCAGAATAGATGAACTCAACCTCAGGCTCGTCATAAACCCAGTTTCCTACCATTCCACTTGGGCACCCATAGGTCCTACCCTACATCCGTCAATTTAGGCACACATCACATCGATCTCATTACGTCTCTTTTCCAGGTTCCCGACACCTTATAATGCTCGTGTATCCCATTCAATCTCAGGTTCCCGACACCTTATAATGCTCGGCGTATTCCAGTTCCCGACACCTTAATGCTCGGCGTATCCAGGTTCCCGACACCTTATAATGCTCGGCGTAATCCATTCAATTTCAGGTTCCCGACACCTTATAATGCTCGGCGTATTTCATTCACTTTCAGGTTCCCGACACCTTATAATGCTCGGCGTATTCCAGGTTCCCGACACCTTATAATGCTCGGCGAATTCCAGGTTCCCGACACCTTATAATGCTCGGCGTATTCATTCACTTTCAGGTTCCGACACCTTATAATGCTCGGCGTATTCTCGGTTCCCGACACCTTATAATGCTCGGTGTATTCCATTCACTTTCAGGTTCCCCGACGCCTTAGAATCGCTTGGCATTACTCTCATTTTCATCACCTTAGGTAGTCAGCGCCTTAGAATAGCTCGACACAACTTGCTAGATTTCAAATGGCATACGAGGTCTTTTAGGATCCAGAATTTTGGGGTATCACTCAAGCATCAACTAGTCTTTTATCTTCATTACAAGCCTAGTTGACGGGGGCAATCTGTTATACCCAAAATTTCAACCCCCCGGAGGAAAGTCTCTACTAATAGGCTAGTAGCAAGGGTTCCCAGTTCGATCGGCACGTTTCAGAGTACTAGGGACAGCTTAGTCATCTCCAGGGGCATTTTCGTAATTTTTCAAGGCTCCTAAGCCCCCTATAGGCTTTCTCTCTCCTCCAAATAAGGGTCAAATCAATTCAAAATGCTTTGAAATTTTAACCCATGATAAAGGATGACATTTGAAGCATAATGGCGTTGGAATTTTGATTTTTTGAATTTCCAATAATTTTCTAGCAATTTCTGATTGAATCTGACGGGAAATTGAATTTAAAAATATCCCAATATCCAAAAAATTCGATTCCACTTTAGAAAAATCAGAAATATCATCCTTTACCCATGTGTAAAATTTTATAATCAAATTCCTTTTGGAAGCCCTTGAGCTAAAACGTCGGTAAATCTCGGTTTTTACCGGATTTTTCTATCTTTAAGGAAGCCTATATAAGGAACCTTATCCCATGATCAAATCAGAACCTCAAGAACCCTAAGCAACCAGAAAACCTAGCCGTCTCATTCTCCTCACGTTTTTACACATCCAAGCACCAAAATCACATCAAAAATCTCTCGAAATCACCACCTAAACACACTTTTCAACTCCTAACACATCAACAATCATCAAACATCAACCAAACCACCTCCAAATCGTGAAGAACATCATCAACAATCAACAACCAGAAGCCCGGGTCGAACTCAATCCGGAACCGGCATCATCGGAGCCTCCGAAGAATCCCAACGTGAAGAATCATCTTGAATTCGAAGGTAAAACAGGTTACAATCCCACTTTTCTGATTCCCCACGACCTTGTTAACTCTCTGTCAAAGTTTGGGTTCAAACCAACCTGTTTACGCTTCTGTATTGACGTTTGTTAAGCTTCTGTCCAATAACTTGTTTACAAAGTTTCGTGCTTAATTCGAGTTCAAATTGAAAACTTCAATCACTAACGACTTGTAAATCTTTCAGGCTACACACCCATAAAATTTGAGCTCAAAACACCCTCGGGAACCTTCTGAAAACCCCTGTCCGTGGGTGGTCCGTGACCTCGGACCTATGGTCCGGGACCTCGGACGCGTTGTCCGAGACCACGGACACCCACGGACGGCGGCGGGATTTTAAAAATTCAAAACTTAGGTTTTTCTAACGATGTCCGGGCCCACGGACAGCCTGTCCGTGGCCCCGGACTTTGCAAATTTTTGTTTTCCTTCAATTTCGACTTTTCTATATTTAGGTTAACTGGGGTCCGTGGTCTCGGACTTTGGTCCGTGGCTACGGACGTAAGCAAAATTTGACCTAATTCTGCCTCCGAAACCCTAGTTTAGGTAGCTCTTAATTTCACTTTAATTTTTGTCAAAAAATGCTAAAAACACAAAAAAAACAGAAGCTTGCGCACTTAGGTTAAAACGACTCGTAATAAGCCGTAAATAAACTAAGTAGAGGAAAAACGACCTAGAGGGTAATGAAAGTAATTGAACCCTAAGTCGAATATCAAGCCCCCGAACCCGAACTCCTTTCCTAATTTGATCTAGGTTAAAATTAGGTGGCGACTCATAATAGGTTCCAGTGAGCTAGCTTAGGTTTTAATAATTATTGTTTATGACATAGTTATTAATCTTAGGTTATAAGTGGACCTAAAACCCGGTTAGATCCTAATCAGCTTTAATCACATAGGTAGGGTTTAAAAAATCGAGGCTCACATATTTACTAACGGCATTACAAATTTTTTTGGCAAAATTACATCTCCCGCCCATCAGGTTTGGCGTATTTTCAAAAATCACCCACGTAGTTTTCGAAATTAAATTCCCCACCCGTGTACTTTCCACCGTCTTATATTCGTCATCCTTTTTATTGTTGTCGTTAGTCACTACCACATGTCGCACTTTAAGTGGCCTGGAGAAGAGCTGACATGGCATGGAAGTGGTGGCATCCACATTAGCTTCGTTTGTACATGTCATACCCTCTTATTGCTGAAAGGGGCAAGCAGAGAAACTCACCCCATTCTCTATTGAGTTGCACTTGCTAGGGTTATTCCTCTCCCTTTTCTTCTTCTTTGATGATTCTGACTCCACTGCCTGGAATCCCCTGTTTTCGTCGATGTCGTTTGAGCCCTAGTGGGTCTCTAGTACGCTTCTTTGTTCGACCCATACCGCTTGATTTATCTGTTTGCTTCGTGCTGCTCTCAGTGTCTGGTTGCATCGTTTGATCCATCTGTGCATTCTTGTTTTTCTATGTCGACTAAGCAACTCGCTTGTTGCTTGCTTGTGTCATTTGCTGCTTGCCTGTGTCATTTAGTTTGCCCAACGTGTTACCCACTTGTGCTGATTAGTTTGTTGCTTGCCTGTGTGGTTTGAATGACGTCGAATCCAGCCATTGTTTAGTTATTTTTTTTTGTTTGTCTGTGTGGTTTGACTTAGTTTGTTGCTTGTCTGTGTGGTTTGACTTAGGTTGAACCCAGCCATTGTGATTGTATCTATTAGTCATTTGTTGTTGTTTTATTCAGAAATGTGGTATATGTATGGTTTTTTCTAATCCACTCTATGATCAAGAAACGTGGTATCTATTTATGTTGATTAGTATGCTTGCCTTTTAGTTTGTTTTTGTTGAAAACTATTTTAGCAGAAATGGAACAATGTATTGAAGTACTATACAAGAGTGGACAGCACAAAGTTGATGCGCCATTTGATCCAGACAGATACTCAATGATAGAGCTGGTTAATGATTGTCTAAATGTGATTAAGAATACCGTAGGATTGCCAGAATTATGATGTCCTATTTTCTTCTACAAGCACCCTAAAAGTAAGAAAAAATTGAAATTGGGTGCGACAAACAACTGATGACAATGCTAGCTTTGTTTGAGGGAAAGAGCTCATTGAGAATATAGTGGAAGAGAGGTCAAAGAACACTGAGCTCATGTCAACTTACGAAAACTGGTTGAAAGATGCATACAAAAGGGATGGAACAGAGAGAGACAACCCAGATGATGATGATTCACTTGATATTGGTGTTGACTGGGAATAGTTGAAGATAGATGGCCAAGCAGTTATATGTCCCAACTCACCACCACAAACACAACCCTTTTAGGCACAACCCATTGCCCCACCAGAATCACAGCCGCCTCTTTCACAACCAGCCGGTCCTTCAACACAGCCACCTCCTTCACAATTAGCCCCACCTCAAACACAAGTGAAGAAGAAGAAAAGGCCAAGAGGTCTCAATCTCATTCAAGTAGGTGCCCCATTAGTTCCTCCATGTATGGAACAACCACCACATCAAAATAATAAAACATTTAGTGGCTCCATAGCTACTATGAGGACGGTTCCAACCACTACAGTAGCACAAACCTTGTCTAGTCCTCGAGTTGCATTAAATCACAATAGTGCAACTAACAACATCATGGCCGGCACAAGGGTTTTTGGAAATTATGATTTACATATTGTCCCAGTTAACAACAAAAAAACATCAAACCTGCAAAGTCCAGGAAACAATGAAGAATTCACTAAGGAACAAAATCCTCACTTCTTTGATGACTCTTGGGACATTAAATCCGACGAAGACAGAAATTTCAGCTTAAGTGAAGGGGATGAGTCAGATTTTGTTTTCAATGTTGAGGGTGTTGATGTTGAAGACAATGACCTATATGCTTTGCGTGAGGGTGAGTGCTTTTCCGGCGATGAGGATGAAGGTGTCACAGGATATGAATCGTACTTGAGAAATAGGAAGCCTTTTGAGATGCAGCCAGATGGCACCATCAAGTTAGAACCTCACCAAATGTTCCTGAACAATAACATGTTTAGAGAAGTAATGTAGGACTACGCTATCCAAGAAGGTATTGACTTGTACAGAGTGGCAAATGACCCATCAAAGTATACGGTTAGGTGTAACAACCTTGACACATGTGAGTGGCGGCTTCACGCTTCTCTGTTGGCAGACAATGTCACCTTTATGATCAAGACAATCAAAGGAGAACATACATGTTCAAGGCTGTCAGGAAACCCTGCAGCAACTTCGAGTTGGATTATGAGAAAGGTCTTGCCTGAGCTGAGGGAAAACTTGACTATGTCCCCAAATGCCATTTAGCATTTCATTCTAACAAAGTATGGCATGCAAGCTAATACATGAAATGCTTCAGAGCGAAGAAAGAGGCGACGAAGTTGTTACAGGGAAATCATGTTGAATCTTACGCCAATCTTTACCAATACACCAAAGTAGTCCTTGAAAGGAACCCCAGGTCTATTATAGACTTGAAATATCAAGAATACCTAAATGGTCCTCCACATTCAGCAAGCTATTCATTTGCTTTAGAGCATTGAAGGAGGGCTTTATCAAGGGTTGTAGGCCTTATGGGTGTTGACGGTTGCCATCTGAAGGGGTCGTATGGTGGTGTTCTACTAAGCGATGTTTCGCTTGATGGAAACAACGACATTTTTCCCATAGCTTTTGCTATCGTCGCTAGTGAGACAATAGAGAGTTGGACCTACTTCTTCAGTAACTTACGATTGATTGCAGATAAAGATGTGAGGAGAAATTGGATCATCATTTCTGATCGACAAAAGGTAAGAATTAATATTGCATTATTAGGTTCTTAGTCTATTGATTCATAGTGTTGCTTTATGATTTTTTTACAACATATTCATGTCTTGTAATAAGGTGTTGAACCCGCACTAGATGTTGTCATGCCAGAGGTTACCCAAAGGATATGTTATAGACACTTATATGCCAATTTCAAAAGGATCATCCTGATACTCATAGTCAACTATTGATTTTGCGTTCTTGTATTACTTTTCCTTATATTTAGCACTTGTATAACAGAATTGCCAATCTTTATCAGGTGCTCTACTGAGAAATTTATTTTGGGAGGCGGCACATTGTTACACAAATGCGGCACTTAAGGATATCCTTAAGAGGATTGAGGAGACATCCTTAGGCGCGTTTCGTTACCTAAGAGAAGTTGACTACATCATGTGGGTAAGGCTGCATATGTCGAAGGATGTCAAAGTTATAGAGACAACTTCCAACTTTGTGGAATCTTTCAACAACAAGTTGTCTGGAATAAGGGGCAGTCAAATATTTGCTCTTCTAGAGTCCCTTAGGCGTACATTGATGAAGAAGATCAACGAGAGAAGAGAATCTGTTAAAAAGGTGAGCGGGAGGATCACACCTTACGCAAAAAAGGTGTTATACCAGAACAAAAAAGCTGGTTGTTGATGTGGGCATACAGAAAGTAGTTATTAAGTCACAGATGCAAACAGACATTACATAGCGAATCTTAGAGATAGGCATTGTGACTGCATGGCTTAGGATTTGTCAGGAATCCCTTGCAAGCACGCTTGTGCTATCCTCAGTTGAAAGAGAATGGACAAGGACCATTTTGTTGATCCTTACTTCTCTATTTCAAAGTATGCAGCCACATACAAATTTGCAATATCCCCTATCCCGGATCCATCTCTATGGCCAGAACATGTTGGCTTGAAGATTTTGTCCCCCCTCCCATTCCTTAAAACTACCAATGAAATAACCCGGACTTAAATATGGTGGATAAATTATTCTAATATGATATTTGGAGGCCTAATGATGTCTAGAGAATATTGGTGAAGAAAGTAAAACCAAAAGAAAAGAGAAAACACGTAAAAAGCACAAAACGTAAAAACGTGAGTTACGCAATCTTAGGAGGCATATGACCTCGATTAGGGTCCTAGATGGATTCCTAGAGCTTAATTATGCCTAAATAGTATGTGGGAACAATTACCGAAGAAAACGGATCCATATAGTGGGTTAAAACCGTAAACGAGGCTTTAAAGCACGTTTTTTTTCGAGAAAACATGAAAATGTGACTTTAAGTGGTTAAATGGACTCGTAAAAACTATAGTTGATCATATAACTATAATTAAACATTAATGAAGGTCTAAGAACCATTAAAAGTAAAGAAACAAGAAAGCCCGGAAAACGGGCCCGGTTAATGAATAGAGCCAAACCGGGAAATTTATGAGTGTTTCTTGCGAAAAGATGAAAATGCCCCTCCCTCACTAATTATAGGGCGCCGGTTTTTGTAAGTCAGTCAGCACTCCCCTATCTTAACTAATAAACTAGCTAATAAGCTAGAAGAGAAAAGAAGAAAAGTAAAAAAGTAGAAAAGAAGTACAAAAGTGCTTTTGCATACTCTCCCTCTTCCATTTCCCCCATTCTCTCACGTTTTCTTCCTCCCATTCAGAACTCTCTATTCCCTCTTCTTCTCCACCTATTTTAAGCTCCTTCCATGGCTTCACCAACTTCTTTAACTTGCCCAAGCCACTACAAGGCTCAAAATGGAAAACAAATTACATATTCTTACTCCTCTCATCAAGGGCTTTCTTTCCCTCCTTTCAAAATCTCCATTGGTGGAAAGTGACATTTTCTGGAGCTAGTTCATCTCCTCTTTGTGTTAAGGTAAGAAAATACCCAAAAACTCACCTTTCTCTTCATTCCTCTCTTGACTGAAAATTTCCAGATTTTGAACCCCCATTGTTGCTCCTTGTTCCAGCCGGTTTCATCTTCAAGATAGGGGCTAGAGTCTTGTTAGTTTGGTTGCAAAATACTTCATGTAGAGATTGGAAGGTAAATGCCCTAATTTTGTGCTTTAAGCACCTTCCTTTGTTCTAGATTAATTCATGAGCCTAAGTATGTCACTTAGTCCTCATTTCCTTCAAATTAAATGTTGGTATAGAGGTTGGCAATGGTTTTTCCCCATGACCGAAAATGAAAGAGAAAAGAGAAGAGGAAAAGAGAAGTGAAAAAGAAGCACTTGAAAGCTTAAGGTAATTAAGCTACCCTAATATATATCTTTAATGCTTTAGAAATTTTGGGATGGGAAATTAAAAGAATGAAACAAATTGAGTTAAGAATGTGTTTGGTAGTTAGAAGAGAGAATGGTGAATTGATGTGTGATTTAAGGGCCTTGGATCCAAGTAATTTATGATTATTGCGTTATAATATAATTGGTGAATTGTGGATGAGATTTGGATGAGTTTGTGTGCTGGTAGAATCCACTAGGGATTTGGTTAGTTGATATTGATTGAGAAGAGAAAACTGTGTGAATTGTGAATATTTGGATTTAGGTGATGAAGATGATGAAATTCGGATGAGTTAGTATAGTAACGGAGTTATGGCGAAATTTCGGTAGAAACCTAAGGAGTTTAGGTGATGTTATGAGTAGATAATGACCTAGGATTAGCTAGGTGTTGTTAGGAATTGATTTAGTTGATTACACACCCTAGGATGTTAATTGAAGGAGTATATTAAGATGAACAAAAGTCTGTAGCAAAAAGGGAGAAGGAATGTCTTGGAATGGCTAGAAAAGAACTAGAGTGTAAAACTTTGAAAATAAGGTTTGAACTTGAGTAATGAAATCGTAAATGCCTAGAAAGAATGTGGTATGGTCAAAATGATTGTAGGAGAAACAAAGGAGTTAGAGAATTGGTGAGCAAAGTGTGAGCCTCGATTTTAAACCCTATCCTATGTTGATTAAAGCTGATTAGGATCTAACCGGGTTTTAGGTCCACTTATAACCTAAGATTAATAACTATGTCATATAACAATAACTATTAAAACCTAAGCTAGCTCACTGGAACCTATTATGAGTCGCCACCTAATTTTGACCTATAGTAAATTAGGAAGGTAGAGTTTGGGTTCGGGGGCTTGGTATTCAACTTAATTAGGGTTCAATTACTTTCATTACCCCTAGAAGTCGTTTTTCCTTTACTTAAAGTGAAATCTAAAAATACCTAAACTAGGGTTTCGGAGGCAGAATTAGGTCAAGTTTTAATTTTGTCCATGGCTACGGACCCGATGTCCGAGACCACGGACCCCAATTGAATTAAATGATCACGAAAACATAACTAAAATATAAACGTAAACTTGAAAAGTCCGGGGCCACGAACAGGGTGTCCGTGGGCCCGGACATGTATTGACAAAACCCTAAAATTTGAAAAATTGAAAAATATGAAATCCAGCCACCGTTTGTGGGTGTCCGTGGTCACGGACAACCCGTCCATGGTCTCGGACCATGCATCCGAGGTCGCGGACCACTCACAGACAGTGGGTTTTTGGTGGTTCCCGACGGTGTTTTGAGCTCACATTTTATGGGTGTGTAGCCTGAAAGATGTACAAGACGTTAGTGCATAACAGTCTTCAATTTAAAATCGAATTCAATGCGAAACTTAATGAACAAGTAATTGGACAAAAGCTTAAACAAACAACAATACAGAAGCCGAAAAGGGTTGGTTTGAGCCCAAAATTTAAAAGAAGACCAATGAGGTCATAGTGAATCAAAGGAAGGAGGTCCCAACCTGTTTTACCTTCTGTATCAATGAGATTCTTCTTGTCGGGAATCTTTCGGTGCCCTTTTGAAGCCGTTTATGAATTGGATTCTAACTGAGCTTCTAACCTTTGAGATTGGTGATGTTCTTCACTTTTGGTGGTGGTTTGAAGGTGTTTTGATGATTGTGGATGTGGTGGGAATTGAAAAACGTGTTTCGGTGTTGATTTTGGTGAGATTTCGGTGTTGTTTTGGTGCTTAAAGGTGCAAAATGTAGGAGGCTGGCTATGGAGAAGAGTTTTGACTGCCTAGGGTTCTAAGAGCTTGTGATATTCTCATTTTATCAAAGCCCTATCCCTTTATATAGACTTTCTTAAAGATAAAGAAATCTAGTAAAAGTAAGATTTTTTTGGCATTTTAATTAAATGACTTCCCAAAGGAATTTTGCTATTAAATTTTAACCACATGTCAAGGATGGAAATTATGATTTTTCTGAAGTAAAATCGAATTTTTAAATGTTGGATTATTTTTAAATTCAATTTCTTGTAAGATTCAATCAGAAATTGCTAGAAAATTATTGGAATTTTGAAAAATCAAAATTCCAACGCCATTATGCTTAAATTGCCATCCTCTATCATGGGTTAAAATTTCAAAACATTTCAAGCTGATTTGGGTATCTTTTGGAAGAGAGAGAAAGCTTATATGGAGGTCTCAAGAGCCTTAAAAATTACGAAAACGCCCCTGACAGTGACGAAACTGCTCCCCATGCTCTGGAATGCGCCGATCGAACCCGAATCTCTCATTACTTTATTAAATGCCCCTCACAATGCCAAAACCTCATAGACCCTAACCAGGGGGTCAAAATTTTGGGTATAACAGATTGCCCCCGTCAACTAGACTTTGTATGGATGTGAAAAGTCTGGTTGATGCTTGAGTGATGCCCCAAAATTTTGGATTCCCCAAAATCTTCCATGTTGTCCAAAACCGCGTTGACTACGTTAAGCTATTCGGAGGCGCTGACTACCTAAGCAATAAAACATTGTCGAGCTATTCTAAGGCGCTGACTACCTATAAGCGAAAGATGTGTCAAGCTATTCTAAGACACTGACTACCTAGGTGACAAAATTGAAATAATGTCAAGCGGTTCTAAGGCGTTGAATACCTATAATAAATGAAATGATGTCAAGCTATTCTAAGGCGCTGCCTACCTATAACACATGAAATAAAGCAATGCCAAGTGATTCTGAGGCGTTGACTACCTAGGATGTGAAAACTAGGTGGTATGCAAATGCAAGAATGCCGAAATGCTAACGATGCTAATGATGCTGATGCTGATGATGATGCTGATGATGATGCTGATGATGCTGATGATGTTGATGATGCTCGGATGCTTCTAGGACTGAAACCCGTGCCAATGCTCCTAGCTGGACCCAATGTGGACTTATTGCCATCGCCTCCCAAGCCGGTGTGCAGGGATAACTCCTGGTAAAAACCCTGGGGACTTATTGCCTTTGCCCACCATTCGTTGATCCCAAAGTAAGCTGACATAACACAGGAGGATTTATTGCCATCACCTCGCCAACTTTTCTGTCGCCAGGTCTTGTGACGTGCCTGGATAATGCAACTAGGTCTTATGACAAGCCTATATGAATGAGATGAATGCAATGTGTTTGATGAGAATGGGTAAGCTAAAGGGTCTTATTACGAGCCTAAAGGAATGCACCTAGGTCTTATGATGAGCCTAAAGATTGGATCTAGGTCTTATGACGAGCCTAAAGGAGTGCAACTAGGTCTTATGACGAGCCTAAAGGTTGGATCTACGTCTTATGACGGGCCTAAAGGTTGGGTCTAGGTCTTATGACGAGCCTAAAGGTGGGATCTAGGTCTTATGACGAGCTTAAAGGTTGGGTCTAGGTCTTATGACGAGCCTAAAGGTGGGATCTAGGTCTTATGACGAGCCTAAGGAAGGATCTAGGTCTTATGACGAGCCTAAGGAAGGATCTAGGTCTTATGACGAGCCTAAGGATGGTTCTAGGTCTTATGACAAGCCTAAGGAAGGATCTAGGTCTTATGACGAGCCTAAGAAAGGATCTAGGTCTTATGACGAGCCTAAGGATGGTTCTAGGTCTTATGACGAGCCTAAGGGTAGTTGAAAGTGAGTAAAGTGCATGCCGGGTCTAAATGAATGTGGAAAGATTAAGGCTTATGTCAAACCTGGAGATGGTAGGGCTCAAGACGGGCCTGTGGATGTTTAAATGTGGAGGAAGGGCTTAGGACGGGTCTGTGAATGTTTGAATGTGGAGGAAGGGCTTAGGACGGGCCTGAGGATGTTTGCTTGTGGAGGAAGGGCTTAGGACGGGCCTGAGGAGATTTGAATGTAGAGGTAGGTCTTAGGACGGGCCTGTGGAAATTTGAAGTGGAGGTAGGGCTTAGGACGGGCCTGAGGATGTTTGAAGTGGAGGTAGGGCTTAGGACGGGCCTGGGGATGTTTGAAGTGGAGGTAGGGCTTACGACGGGCCTGTGGATGTTTGAATGTGGAGGTAGAGCTTATGACGAGCCTGAGTGATATGAGAGAGTTTTAAACCTTTAGGTTTCAGGTTCTTGGGCCTCCATCGGTGTCGTTGTTGCAATTGTTGGGACCAACAATTGCCCCCAGTATTTTTCCTTAAGGCGATCTGAGTTTTTAGGATTTTATGGCAATCAATCGTTCCGATCGATTGCCCCCAGCATTTTCTTTGATTAATTGCGCAAAAACAAGTCTTACCCTCACAAGGTCAGGGTTTATCTTGATGTGGGGCTTTCTATCCTACACTCAAGGTGTTTGATGCTTGCACTCAAGCTCTCCTTCTGGTCAAAACATCTCAACCATTGAATTTGACATTTGTTAGATTTACGCATTCAACTTGTTACTTTCACGTGATTGAATACACAACTACTAAGTCGAAAGTCATTTGGGCCTATAACGTGGCTATGGGGTGTAATGAAAGACAATGGGATGATGGAGGAATGTTTAGGATATGTGGAGCTATAAGGGTGACCAAAGCTACAACTTGCACCTTCTCTCGGACTTGTCTTCTTTGTCTTGAAGTCGTTTGGCTACTTTGTGATGACTTCGCTTGGGACCTTTTGGGTGCTCCTTGCACCTTCTTTCTTTCTTCCAATTTTGGATTTCTTTGAGGCTTTTCAGGTTTGCTTTCTTTGAATCTCCTTTCCTTCGGGGTTCTTGTGTTTCCCGGTTTTGAACTTTGAGAGCTGTTTTTGATGTTAGCTCATTTGGATCCTGTGTCACTTTGGGACCGTTTATGGATCGTCTCGTCTTGCTGGTAGTAGTTTCGCTTCTTTGGACTTGTGAAGTTGCCGTTTGAAAGTCAGGCTCCTTGCTCCCTTTGGTCACCGGGTCGGTTATTCTTCATTGGATGGCTTGTTTTGTGGAGTTTGTAGCGTTGTAAAAGAGGACGTATACGAAAAGCTCAGCGGGGGTGCCTAAGGTGTAATGTCAGGGTTCACAAGCTTTTGGCTGTGTGGTGCCGTACCTAGGTGCTTTGTCATCTCTAATAGTTGTGTATCCGTTCTTTGTTACTTTTCATAGGTTTAAGCGTAAATTTACAAATTATCTCCTTCGGCCGGAGTTATGCCATTTACCTCACCTTTGAATGTAATCTCTCTAGATTCATGTAAAAATGACATGCTTTTTCACTGATGGTTTTACTGCTCAAGGCACTCTCGCGAAATGTACACTCAAAGACTTGTTTGCATGTTTAAACAAAATAAATAGACATTATCGTTCCTTAACTCAGATTGCCCCGGTATTGTTGTGGGGTTTTTTGACAAGCCTTTTGAATACCCAAGTTATTTGTGGAGGGTAATTGCATGTGTGATGGTAAATGATGGTCGTGAGTGGTGATGGAGTGACTGCTGAATGATTTATCTTTTGGTTCTTTTGGTGGCAGCAGTTTTGTTTTTATGTGTCTGGTGAAATGGCAAAAATGATGGAATGATGAGATATGTACGGTGGCCGCAATAGAGGTGGTGAACATATGGACGGGAAAGTGGTTTTGTACAGGGAGCTTCGTGAAAAGCAAAGGTTTTTTCTTAAATATGTTTGCGGACATGCTTTGTGAGTGAGAGTTTTTTTCTTCTCTTCTTTCTCTTTTTCTTTTTTTAGCACATGAACGAATGTATAAACATTAAAACATGAACAAAGAAGGAACTTTATTGATAACCAAAAGAACCAACAGTGGCATTGAGTACCAACTAAATGGAAAAGAACAACTAAACTAACTATAGTAAGAAAGAAGCTATGTAAAACAACCGAAGGAAAACAACAATGACTCCTAATGACCCTAAAGCGAGAAGTGAGTGACTAACTACTCCTAAACTATGATCTATTCTTCAGGGAACATCCAATCAGGCATCGCTTCCTCCTCTGCCGCTCTTACCGTATCCAAGTCCTTGACGACCAGGATTCATTGCCGGAGATAGGACGTCTGGGATTCCTTGGAGATCCTTGCCAAGGCCCTTGCCCTCTTGATAACCATACTTCTCCATGATAACCTTCCCAGCTCCAACTTTAAGTTTCTAAAGAGAAATTGGGTCGGACTGCTCTGGTACAACATTGAACATATTCAGATGGGACGAACCCTCCTCTTCAGCCATGCAAACAGGCAACTCCTTTTGATGTGGTTCACCTCTAACGACATGAACCTTCCCGTCCCTTTTGAACTTCAAACATTGATGCACCATAGAAGGGTCGGCCTTCAAATCTTGAAGGAAATCCCGTCCTAGAATCAGATTAAAAGAATGGGGAATTTGCAGAACCAAGAACTTCACTGGATGAATAACCATCCCAAACTTGAGTGGAAGATCCAGTAGGCCGAAGAAATGTCTTGGGTTGTCATCTTACCCTCGTAACACTATTTGGCAAGACTCAAACTTGTCGTAACCCATACCCTCTACCACTTTCAGAGGACAGATGCTGACGTCTGCTCCTGTGTCAATGAGGACCTTTGGCACCTTGAAGGCCCCGCACCAAATAGTAATATACAGTGCTTTTCCCGAGTGCTCGGAGATCTCACCATTGTGAAAACTGGTCTTCTCTTCCTGCTTTTGCCAAAGAGTTGCGACCATTCTTTTCGGGGCTAAACTTTCCTCTGGCCCACCCAAATGTCTGGCAATGGCCCGTCGGTGCTCTGGTGAAATCGTAAGCAAAGACCAAATTGCCATAGGGATAGTTGTTGCCTTCAGCTTCTGAAGCAGTTCTCGTTCACCTGGAATTTCTTCAGCTACCGGGGGAGACAACATTGGCTCTTCCCCTTGCGACGGCCTTTCAGGGGATCCGTAGTGTTTGCCCGACCGGGTAATATGAGCATTTGCCGGGACAAAGCTGACCGTGGATGTGGGCTTTCATCCTGCCCCTCGTGCCGGCTTTTTGTCATCCCAGAAAACAGTAAAGGCAGCACACTGAACTTTGGATTCTGAAGTCTCGAGGTCATCCAAACGCTGATATCCCTGATCGATGAGGTCTTGGATCCGATGTCTCAGCGCTTTGCAATCATTGGTATCATGTCTCGCTAGCTGATGGTACCTACAAAATTGACTGAGCCTACTCCCCTTTCGCGTCTCTCCATGGCAAGGAATGAGCGGTCGTATTAGCCCTTCGTCCTACAGCTCCTCAAAGGCCTGGCTTAAGGGACAACCAATGGGTGTGAATTCCCTTTCGGCTTTGCAAGGAAGCTCCGGTACTGGGTTGCAATCCGGATTTTTTCTTCTTGGGCCAATAACAAAATTTTAGACCTCAAATTACGGTAATCATCTGTGGAGTGGCCTGTGAGTAGGTGGAAACGACAGAACTGCTCGGGATATGCCCCTAAATGACGCCCGCGAAACCGTGGGGCTTTGAGTTGGACTAACTTCTGCCCCAGAAGCACTCTCAGAATCTGACTCTGCGGCTGCTGCAGATCTATGATAGGCACCTGCGCGGCCTGCTCTTTTTGCGGTTCTTGGTTCTCCGGTGGCTTGACCTCGTCCTTGTTGGGGGCCAGATCTAAAGGGATGATTTCTCCGAGAGCATGAATGAGAGCTCTCGCTTCCCTTGCAGCCGACACAAATCTTGAGCTTAACTCTTCCAAGGCACTCCTGTGGATAAATTCTAACTCAGCTAGTTTCCCTATCAAATCCACAAGCTCAGCGAGCTGAGTACTTCGATCGTTAACTCCAGACAACATCCTAGCTGCGAGGGGTGCTGCCTGTTTTGAGCAAAAAAGATAAGTCAGCATTGCGGGAGTAAGGCTGGGACTAAGCTTAGGAATACAGGCCGAGAGTTAGTGCGCTGCAATGAATGCTAGACTCTAAAATTTTGGAAGGGTCCGCCATAGACTAAACTTTTGGGTTACAAGATACGTTGGTCTTACGAGTGGGTATTACGAGAACCGGGCTTTGTAACAAGAACCAGCCTAAAGGATTTTTTTTTGGGTGATAGAAGTATTTGGACTATTGAAACCCTTTAGATATTTCATTTGAACTAGAAGAGATTGAAAGATTGATACAGATACTGGGCTTGAGGCCCAGGAAAACATATACACATGAGTCTTGCATAGGGAGTTAATGCGAATGTCCTCACAAAACGTCTTAGTCCAATGGGTACAGATCGATCCGGAAGGTGCTTGGGGCGCAGGCCCAGGTCACCACAAAGGAATAGGGCTTGCACGCTATTCTCTTTGGGCTTCCCCACTTTTTTCACATCACTTGAAGGTGTGCGTCTACGGTCGGGTCTTTGACTGACCAAACAATGGGCTAGGTAAGGGTACTGCCAGGAAAATGCTTGGGGCTAAAGCCCAGGTATTAAGGGGGTGTGGTTAGACGACACCCTCCTCTTTTCCCCCATGTATTCACATCACCTAGAAGGTGTGAGTCCCTGACAGGGGACCCTCAAACGGGTCCCGGGGTGAAATTGGTTTGCGTGGACCCTCGCTCTCATATGATGCAAAGGTGTAGAAAATTAAAGTGCGCACGAAAAGTAAACAAATAGAGTAATAAAGACATAAATAAACATTTTTGAGTTAAGCCCTCTTTCTTAAAATTAAACAAGTCAAAATTAAGAATTTTGTCCCCAGCAGAGTCGCCAGTCTGTGAGCCTCGATTTTAAACCCTATCCTATGTTGATTAAAGCTGATTAGGATCTAACCAGGTTTAGGTCCACTTATAACCTAAGATTAATAACTATGTCATATAACAATAACTATTAAAACCTAAGCTAGCTCACTGGAACCTATTATGAGTCGCCACCTAATTTTGACCTAGAGTAAATTAGGAAAGGTAGAGTTCAGGTTCGGGGGCTTGGTATTCGACTTAATTAGGGTTCAATTACTTTCATTACCCATAAAAGTCATTTTTCCTTTACTTAGTTTATTTACGGCTTACTACGAGTCGTTTTTAACCTAAGTGTGTGCTTCTGATTTTTTGTATTTTTAACATTTTTTGACAGAAAATTAAAGTGAAATCTAAAAATACCTAAACTAGGGTTTTGGAGGCAAAATTTGGTCAAGTTTTAATTTTGTCCGTGGCCACGGACCCGATGTCCGAGACCACGGACCCCAATTGAATTAAATGATCACGAAAACAGAACTAAAATAAAAACACAAACTTGAAAAGTCCGGGGCCACGGACAGGGTGTCCGTGGGCCCGGACATGTATTGACAGAAACCCTAAAATTTGAAAAATTGAAAAATATGAAATCCTGCCACCGTCCGTGGGTTTCCGTGGTCACGGACAACCCGTCCGTGGTCCCGGACCATGCGTCCGAGGTCGCGGACCACCCACAGACAGTGGGTTTTTGGTGGTTCCCGATGGTGTTTTGAGCTCAAATTTTATGGGTGTGTAGCCTGAAAGATGTACAAGATGTTAGTGCATAAAAGTCTTCAATTTAAAATCGAATTCAATGCGAAACTTAACAGACAAGTAATTGGACAGAAGCTTAAACAAACAACAATATAGAAGCCGAAAAGGGTTGGTTTGAGCCCAGAATTAACAGAAGACCAATGAGGTCGTAGTGAATCAAAGGAAGGAGGTCCCAACCTGTTTTACCTTCTGTATCAATGAGATTCTACTTGTCGGGAATCTTTCAGTGCCCTTTTGAAGCCGTTTCTGAATTGGATTCGAACTGAGCTTCTGACCTTTGAGAATTGGTGATGTTCTTCACGTTTGGGTGGTGGTTTGAAGGTGTTTTGATGATTGTGGATGTGGTGGGAATTGAAAAACGTGTTTTGGTGTTGATTTTGGTGAGATTTCGGTGTTGTTTTGGTGCTTGAAGGTGCAAAAACGTGGGAGGCTGGCTATGGAGATGAGTTTTGACTGCCTAGGGTTCTAAGAGCTTGTGAGATTCTCATTTTATCAAAAGACCTATCTTTATATAGACTTTCTTAAAGATAAAGAAAATCTAGTAAAAGTAAGATTTTTTGGCATTTTAATTAAATGACTTCCCAAAGGAATTTTGCTATGAAATTTTAACCACTTGTCAAGGATGGCAATTATGATTTTTCTGAAGCGAAATCGAATTTTTTAAATGTTGGAATATTTTTAAATTCAATTTCTCGTCAGATTCAATCAGAAATTGCAAGAAAATTATTGGAATTTTGAAAAATCAAAATTCCAACGCCATTATGCTTAAAATGTCATCCTCATGGGTTAAAATTTCAAAACATTTCAAGCTGATTTGGGTATCTTTTGGAGGAGAGAGAAAGCCTATAGGAGGTCTCGGGAGCCTTAAAAATTACGAAAACGCCCCTGAAAGTGACGAAACTGCTCCCCATGCCTCGGAATGCGCCGATTGAACTAGAATCTCTCATTACTTGATTGAAATGCCCCTTACAACGTCAAAACCTCATAGACCCTGACCAGGGGGGGTCAAAATTTTGGGTATAACACAAAGTGCAACTTAGGAACTTAGGAGCTAAGTTGCAAAGTGTAGAATTTTTTAGTGGAAACTTGTACAATTGAACAAGGATTGAGTAAAGAGTTTGACCAATGATTTAGGAAGGTTTAATGAGTGTTTAAGGTGTTATAACATGTTTGGAAACATGTGGAAAGATTAGGAAAGGATTGAGTAAGAATTGGTGTTGGAATAGAGATTGAAAATTGTCAAATTTGACAGATTACTGCTATGGTCCGAGACTTAGGACCAGGAACAAGTCCTGGACCACACCTTAAAATGAGCCGAGAATAGCTTTCTGTGATTGGTTCGGGACTTAGGACCAGGGTAAAGTCCCGGACCACCCCATTAAAAGCGCTCAAGAGTAAACCAGTAGCTTGGTCCGGGACTTAAGCTAGGTACAAAGTCCCGGACCAAAGTAAAATTACACCCAAGAGTTATGCCATGTATTGGTCCAGGACTTAAGGGTAGGACCAAGTCCCGGACCACCCTAAAAACATTTATGTGAGTGTATAAATGAGTTCTAATGATGGGGAATTGAATGGTAATGATATTAAATGATGATTGGACTTGTTTGGTGACATGTAAAGGTCCTTAGAAGTATAAACATGTATGAGAATGGATGTGAAAGTTGAGAACTTAAGATCACAAGAGTGAAGTTCAAAGTAACGGGACAACAAGGTTAATTACGAGCGCATTAGTCGTTTACATTCGGTAATTCCTTAACGTTAATGAAAACATTTGAAATGTTATCAGTGATGTGAGAACTGTCTAAGGAGCGTGAGACAAAAGCTAGAGTAATTCTTGGTGAAAGGTATGGTTTTCTTGCAACTTGTGTCCTGCCGAGTTACGCTCGACTTGTGTGCTGCTTGTTACGTGTGCCCACCTATTAAGATAAAAGCACGAAAATGTTTATTGTAATTGGTATATATATCTTGATGCATGCTGTGTGTACTAACCATCCTTGCTTGAATGTGTGGTCTAATTGAGTGTTGTAGACCGTCTCGGAATTGAATACGCTTGGTTAGTGACTCGTAGTAAGAGTCAATACACAAAGTAACTAAAACATGGAGAAACACGTAAGAAACCTCAACTAGGGAATAACCGTAGTTCAACGTTATGAACTCATGAGAAAGGTAAAAAGAGATATACGGGAATTGTAAAACCCCTTTTTATGATTCGTCGAGAGCAACGATAATTCAGTCTTATGAACTCACTAGAATTTAAGAGAGATGTATGGGACTATAGAATTCCCTCTTAATGATAGTTGACCTCCTATATGAGGATCCGACCTGATATGTGACAACCACCCGAACGTATAAGTATTCGAGACGTTGGGGCAACCCTTAAATCTGAGAATACGAGAATTCAAGAAAATTCCCTAAGTCATTAGATGACATCGAGACTGATGTCTCTAGACTAATATACATAATTATGCTATGACTCCGATGAGAGGAGTGATTGGGAATGTGAGAAGAACGATAGAGATTTGGACGTATGTGAAAGAAAGAGGAACTAAGAGAGTAATTCCGGTTGCTAGTTGAACCTACCCACTATGCTAGACCCGGTGTAGGGTTGAAACCGGGGAAGTAAGGCTAGAACCCAAAAGCCCGGTGGTGAGATTTTTGATTGTCTCTGCCCGGAGGTCAAGTGTGTTGACTTAAGAATTCTTCAAGAGAAGGATAATTTAGGAAATAAGTGTTAAGACAAGATCCTTTAGTTTTGATGATAGCAAACCTTATGTTATCTATCTAATGCGTTTGTCAAGATTCATGATTTCAGATAGACAGGTGAGTAAGTGGCTTAGCACGCAAGGTTGCAAGCGCACTTAAGTCATGAGTGGCTTAGCATGCAAGGTTGCAAGCGCGCTCAATCCATGACATGTGCTCTACCAATCGGGCACCTGTCGGTGAGAGCTCCGGAGAACTTCTAGCAAGACACAAGTAGTCACGAACTACACCGTCACATATCTCTTACATCAGACATCAAACAAGGACCAAACGGAGTTTGCAACATCGACAAACTCACTCAGATTATTCACAACCACACAAACAACTTGCTCATGACAAACACACGACAAAAGGTGTATCTCATTAATGTGCAAGATAACAGGATAAGCAAAGGCTACTGATGAACATCATTACATAGCCGTAATACTTCAGAAGAGAGCATTTATGAGCATTAATGAGCTAGACAAGTTCAGACAAGTTGAAGTGTGCAAGTGGTGACCGACCACTTGGGGAGACGCGCCGCCAACTTGCCCATTCACAAGGTAACGCGTGTGCTGGTGGCTCCAGATCAAGTTGGACGAAAATCTGCAAGTAGAGTGCGGATATTATATTGTAGAAGAATGAGTATTTTACTCTTAGACTCTACAACTCCTAGGTTGTTAGTTGGCATCTCAACTAACTTGTATAAATACGTGGCTTAATGTTCCTTGTAAATTAAGCCCCTGTACGAGAGAAAAGATAGAGATTATCTGGGCAAGTGTGGATCAGACTTAGGAATGTGTGTAAGTGCTAGAGAGTTGGTGAGTTAGTGAGGACTGGGTTAGATTATCAATACAAGGGGTATTTGATAGGACGACAGGTCGGGGAACCGTCGGTGAACCGTAGGCCGATAGTTAGGAGAGGGTTGACGACTTTAGGGGTAAAGTCGAAACTATCCCGGGAGTCCGTGTGTGGGACAAGGGATGTTGAGTGAATTTCGTATGTGTAAATTCTCAATCAAAATGTGTTTTCCAGTTTAATAGTTGCCTCTCGTCCATCCAGTTTTATTAGAGTCCACGATACATCCATAACACGTCGGGGACGCATCACGAGCGCTTGCAAGTTTCAATTGGTATTAGAGAGGGTCTCTTCTAGAAAGCTAACTGCTTTGGAAGACGATCAAAGATGTCTCATGCAAGCATTCTAGCAGCAGAAGAAGGTTCTGCACCGAATAGACCACCACTCATCAATGGAGACAACTACACTTACTGGAAGAACAAGATGGAGTTTCATATCAAGTCTAACGATCCAAGAGTGTGGAGGGTGATAACCCATGGAGAGTACACCTTCTAGAATCCTCAAGGACAAGACATATCTATTGACAGCATGACGGATGATCAAATCAAGAAGTTGATATTCAACGCTCGAGTTGTAAGAATACTTCATTGTGCACTACTACCTGAGCAGTACTCAAAGATTGCTTCAGCTAAAACGGCCTAAGAGATTTGGAAAACTCTTGAGGTCACCTATGAAGGGAATGATGAGATCAAAACGACTCGCATTGAGTTGCTACTTACTCTCTGGGAGCTATTCAAGAAGGAAGAAAAGGAGTGCATTTCTGAAATGCATACAAGGTTTACTAAGCTGATCAACGAAATGTTGGTGCTTGGAAGAACTATCTCTAACGAGGATCAAATTCGGAAATTCCGTAGATCTCTCCCTGCCTCCTTTGATAGCAAAGTCAATGCCATGCAAGAAGTGCATGATCTCTCTAAGATGTCTCTGGCAGACATGCTAGGATCTCTAATGGCTTTCGAGTTAAAGTTACAACACAAAAACTCGGAAAGTTCATCAAGAGATAGAGGGAAAGGCATAGCCCTTCAAGTAGTTGAGAATGAAAAGTCTGAGTCAGGAGACAACAATGATGAAATGGTTCTGTATGCTAAGAGGTACGTTCGAAAGTTCATAAGAAATAAAATAAGGAAAGTCAAGGAGTCCAAGGAATCGGATGATCAGAGGAAAAGCAGTGACAAGTGTTTTGGGTGTTCAAAACACGGACATCATATCAAAGACTGCCCTCAGCGATCACAAGAGGACAACGACAGGGTCAAGAAGCCTGTCCGACGATCATTCAATAAAGGACCCAAGAAGGAAGCCTTCGTTGCGGCATGGGGAGATTCTGAACAAAGTGATGACAATCAAACCTCAGACAACAACACCTCAGAAGAGGAGAAGGCTCACCTATGCCTTGAAGATGTGTGCTTGATGGCACAAAGCAATGATGTCTCAGAATCAGAAGGAGAAAAAGAACAACATAAGGTAAACTATTCTAAACTTAGAAGAAGAATTCAAAAGGCTGAACTTCTATGACTTAGAAAGTTTTCTCTTATATTAGTTGATCACCTAGAGGCATTAGAAACTGAAAATGATGAACTTTTGGAAGAAAATGAAAAATTAAGAAAAACCTCGGATAAAAGCAGGGTAGATAATCTCAGGGCACTCATGAAATTACAAAGAGATAATAGTGAAATTCTCACCAATCATGAAAAGTTGAAATATGAAAAACAACCTGAAATCGATGAATTGATTGTTGCTCTTAATACTAAAGAAAAGGAACTAGCTACCATCAAAGAAAAATATTCTAAGATAGATGCTGTTTCTAAGACACCCATGAGGAGAAGCAAACGACAGGTCGGATGCCAGTCAGAGACCAGTCATAGAGATATCTGCAGCTTATGCAGACAACCCGGTCATCATGAGTCCAACTGTCATAAAACGAGTTTTATGAGGCATTGGCAACTCAGGAAACTAGGACTAAAATGGGTAGTCAAAAATGATCTGAGAGTATTAAATAGTGGAAATGGGTCCAACCTCTCTGTGGACCCTAACCCCACACCACTAACGTGTTAAGTGTAGAATTGAGTGAGAATGGACCCCTGCTGGTACATCGACAATGGGTGCTCTAAACACATGACAGGAGATAAGAAGAAGTTCTTCTCACTCGAACCAGGAAGCCAAGGAACCGTTTCCTTTGGTGACAACAAGAAAGGTAAAATCATCAGTGTAGGTAAGGTTGGTATTACATCTGACTATGCCATAGATAGTGTAAATCTAGTTCATGGTTTAAAATTCAACTTGCTTAGTGTTTCTTAAATTTGTGACAAAGGGAATTCAATTCACTTCTATCCTACACACTTTAGTATAGTAAGTCAGAACAATGGTAAAGAGTTATTTAAGGGAAAAAGATTGAAAAATGTTTATGTAACAAGCTTAGAGGATATTGACAGTCCAAATCTTCCTTGCTTGACTGCTTCAATAGACGACTCTACTCTATGGCACAAAAGACTAGGGCATGATAACACTTCTTTACTAAAACAAACTTGTCAAGAAACAGTTGGTAAGAGGTCTTCCTGAGATTAAAAAATCTGAGACCAATCTTTGTGATGCTTGTGTTAGAAGCAAACAGACTAAGACTTCTTTTAAATCAAAGAACTTAGTTAGGACGTCCAAGCCACTTGAACTAATTCACATGGACTTATGTGGACCTATGGGAATCAAAAGCTTTGGAGGAAATTGTTATGTTTTTGTAATTATTGATGATTACTCACGGTTGGTTTGGACACTCTTTATTGCTTCCAAAGACGAAGTCTTTGAGAAATTTCAAGCCTTTGTAGGAAAAGTCCAAGTACAACTCAATCTCAAGATCAAGACTCTTCGGTCTGATCATGGGTCAGAATTTGAGAATCAATTCATGGATATGTGTAAACAACATGGATTAGTCACACATATTCAGCACCAAGAACACCCCAACAGAATGGGGTAGTTGAGTGAAAGAACAAAACACTACAAGAGGTAGCCAGGGCCATGCTATTGGGGAGCAATCCTCAAGTCTTCTGGGCAGAAGCAGTGGTGACTGCATGCTACATCACAAATAGAACGCCCATATGACCAATCCTCAACAAAACTCCCTATGAGTTAATCAAGGGAAGAAAACCCAACATATGCCACTTCAGGACATTTGGTTGCAAATGTTATGTCCATAACAATGAAAAGAGTCCTCTTGGGAAGTTTGATGCCAGAAGTGACGTGGCCATCTTCCTTGGATACTCTGAAAGAATCCGGACATACAAAGTATACAACAAAAGGACACTAAAGGTGGAGGAAAGTGTGCACATAGTCTTTGATGAGGCTGACGTACACAAGTTCAAGGAATCTGATGAAGATAAAGAACTTGGATTCAATCTAGCTGATCAGGATCACACAGATAATCCCAAAGATGAGTCACCGACTGAAGAAAGCCTGCCCGACAGCTCAGCGACAGGTCAACAATAGGTCGACGAAGGAAACATTGATGTCGAGGATCCTCTCTCTCCATCAACCATTAATCAATTAATCTCGTGCCTTGTACAGAAATCATCCATTGGAGAATATCATATCATACATATCCAAAGGAACTCAGACAAGAGCACAAACTCGAGATCTTCTAGACTTCTCAACGACAGTCTCACCCATTGAGCCCAAGAACGTCAAGGAAGCTCTTCAAGACTCAGACTAGATCAATGCAATGCAAGAAGGATATCATCAACAAGAAGGAATAGACTTCCAATAAACCTTCGCTCCAGTAGCAAGGATGGAATCTATCAAATTACTAATTGCATTTGCTGCACACAAAGGAATCAAACTCTTCCAACTTGACATCAAGAGTGCCTTCCTAAATGGGTACGTCAAAGAGGAAGTATATGTTGAGCAACCTCCAGGTTTTGAGACACAAGAAGAAGAAGACATGGTATTCAAACTTGACAAAGCTCTCTACCGGCTCAAACAAGCTCAATATCATGGTATGATCGCTTGTCCTCCATCTATTGGAAAACCACTTTAAAAGAGGTAAAGTAGACAAAACTCTATTTGTTTACAACAACAAAAGAGATTTCCTAATTGTGCAAGTATATATTGATGATATAATCTTTGGAGCCTCTGATGAAAGATATTGCAAGAAGTTCGAAGCATTGATGAAAAGAAAATTAGAGATGAGTGATCTGGGAGAATTGAAGTTCTTCCTAGGACTTCAAGTCAAGCATAATGATGAAGGGACCATCATATCCCAAGAGAAGTACGTAAAAGACTTGCTGAAAAGATTTAGAAAGGAGGAATGTAAGACGTTTGTCACACCAATGGTAGTTGGCACTAAGATGGGTATCATGACTGGTGGCCGACCGGTTGACCAGTGATCTTATAGAGAGATGATTGGTTCTCTACTATATTTAACTGCTAGTAGACCTGACATCATGTATAGCGTTTGCTTATGTGCCAGGTTTCAAGCAGATCCAAGAGAAAGTCACCTCACAACTGTAAAAAGAATCCTACGTTACTTAAAAGGAGCCATGAATCTTGGTCTCTTTTATCCTAAGTTCACTAACTGTAACGTTGTAGGATTTTCAGATGCAGACTATGGAGGATCTATCACCGATAGAAAAAGTACCTCAGGAACAGCATTCTTTGTTGGATCATGTCTGATTGCATGGGGATCAAAGAAACAACAAAGTGTTGCAATCTCAACAGCTGAATCTAAATACATTGCTGCGGCAAGCTGCTGTGCCCAACTCCTATGGCTCAAACAACAAATTGGTGATTATGGTGTCAAAACAGGTACTTTACCAATTATGTGGGATAATACAAGTGCCATCTCTATTTCTATAACACCCTACCGTTAATACAATGCTTACCGTCCAATCTCCTTACACATCAGATACACGCAGCAAATACATACTTACATACAGTGGGTGATACAATGCCGTTAGTCACCCACGTGACTAACAAGGCTACTGCTACTACATACAGCATCGGTCTGATGGACCGGAATCCCGAGTACTACACATCTATAATACATACTCCATTCATCAATCAAATACAACAATGCTCCATTCAATACTTACTCCTCCATAATCCATACATTACAATATACTTAACCGAGTCTACTAGGATCCTTGTACAATTATAATATCTCTTCCAAGTTCATACATACTCACTAAGAGTCTACATCTACCCATTCCTCACAACTACTTACTTTCTAAGTACAAGGGTGTGCCGCCGGTCTCTTACCTTGACCACATCCGCTTCGGTACCTGCACACTAAAAACGTTCCCCCTAGGGGGTCAGCATTCGCTGCGCATGATAACCGCATACCCCGCGTACTAGTGAGGGTACGCCGACCACTTGGTCGAATACATGCGGTTCATTTTCATACAAACATACATGCATACATGCTCTTATACACATTACAATAATACTTACGCAAACATTCATACATACAATTCATTACATACAAGGAATACGATATAACCATTCAATACTTACTTACCTTCTTCCGAATACACAAACTCATTACATACACAAGTACAGTTCTTGTTAGCTTCATTGGTCCACCCGGGTTAATCGGGTGGAGATTACTCTTTTACTCATTACTCCATACATACGCATACATACTCGTACTCATACTCATACTCATACATACTTACTTACTTACTCTTACTCATGTTAAGCCGGTATGGCCTCTGGGCAGGGACTACACCGTCCCACCACCAGGCTTTACTTGGTTCACCAATCCAGGATGCTACCCATTTAAGGGGTTTGGGCCGTGGACCAGTTTAAGAACCAGGAAGATCCAACCTCTTGTGTCTCCTCATCCTCACCGGGCCGAAACTATATCGGACTTCTACTCATTCCAATTTACTCACTTTCAAGTTAGGAGTTAGGTAGTTAGGAATTAGTAGAAGTCAACATCCAAGCCACAATAATACAATACACATATACACATACATACGAGGTACAATACATTACACAAGTACAATACAAGGTACATACACACTTCATTCTCATTTACTCATTTCATGAATTATACAAACTATTGTTCGAGACAAATGTATCAAGAACAACATAAACAAGCACAAGTAAGTGCAAGATAATCCGATTCATGCATTTATCTTATTTAGGTGATCAAATAGGCACACAAATCGGGGTAACCAGATTAGGATACAGGGCATGAAGAAATCATACCTTTCACTGTTGTACTTGTATCCCAACGTTCCTCCGGTGTTCACAATTCCAATACTATGATACGTACAACCGAATAATTAATCTAACTATTGTGAACTTAATTAATACTTACTGTGTCCTTATACCTCTTACACTACACATTACTTACTTATTTTTCTTTACCTTAAGTTTTATTTTCTTACTTAAGATTGGCATGCTTACATACATGTACATATATATATATATATATATGGGTATATATATATAATTATTTAATTTAAATAATTTTTTTTGTATGACTCGACCGAACTTGCAAGTCCGGTCGCAAGTTTCGGTCCAAGTCAGTAAGGAATGGCGCTGGAGAGATACAGGCGACAGGACTTGCAAGTCCGGTCCCAAGGTCGGTCCATTCCAGTAAGTTTCGTATGTGAAAATTTTAGCCCGACCGACCTTGCAAGTCCGGTCGCAAGGTCGGTCCATTCCAGTAGCTTGCTCGAGAAAATTTTTCTGGCCGACCGAACTTGCAAGTCGGTCGCAAGTTCGGTCCCTTCCAGTAGGTTACAGATGGAAGAATTTTCTGGTCCGACCGAACTTGCAAGTCCGGTCGCAAGTTCGGTCCATTCAGAAGCTTCCCGTCTTTGTAAATCTGGGCTCGACCGACCTTGCAAGTTCGGTCCTAAGGTCGGTCCGGCCCAGTATTTGCATTTTAATTTCTGTTTTCAGTTCTCTCTTTCACCCATTACTTCCCCATTGTTCCTACACTTATTCCCACATGTTACAACATTAATTAAACCTCCTAATACCCCTTAGTTCCACCAAGTTCCTTACTAAATCCATCGATCATCTTACACAATCTCCTCATTTCCTTTCCATACTTACAACAGATTTTCATTCCATGCTACAGATTTTTGTTCCAACTTCTTACACCCAATACTCCTACAACCAATACCATCGCTAGCATCCCAAATACATTTCCAAGCAATTACACATCTATACCCAAGTCCAACATTCATTTTACTAAGTCTTGTACTCTCCTTCCTCCTAATTCCTCTAATGGAATCCAATACCTCTTGCTACAGATTTTGTTTACCCCCTTATGCTACAGATTTTCACTCACACTTCTATCATTCATTACTCATTCAACTATGGCTATTCCTAGCATCCAAAATGCCTTACTTTACATCTAGCTTCATCCCATTAACACACTCATTTCCAAAATGTTTCAAAACTACAAAACACTCCCATGCACTCCTCAGTACACCTAGTATCACTTAGATTGATTTCTCTTCTAAACAACCTAAGCCTCTCATTCCTAGGTAAAATTGGACATTAGTCTCCCCATTATACCATTTCCCACTCATCATCTCAGCTCATATGTCATATCTCACAACCTGTTTGCTCAAGCCACATGCTCACATTTCAACACTACTACAACAACATAAAATTCCTGCACATATACATTCAATACCCAATGTTTTCCCAAGCTTTTAAACATCATTTAAAAGGCTTCAAAACTGTTACATTACTCTTCTACTTATACTCCAATACACTCATTACTCCTTATCATACACGTTACTTATTTTACTTCTCAAAATCTGTTACAGTACACACTACTAACTACACAAGAGAATGTGATTTACCTTCTTCTTCTTCTAGTTGTTTTTCTCTTCTTGCTTCTTCCTCCTCTCTTTCCTTCCTCTTCCTCTTCCCACCGGTTTAGCAACCAAGATTCTACACTACAACCCACATATACATACACACTTCAATACTCAAAACTAACCCTAACCATTGTTGAGTTTTAATGTAGGTTTTAGGGTTTAGAAATTTCATTACCTTGCAAGGGTGTAAGTCATGCTTGGAATAGCTCAAGAACAATATTCCTCACCCTCCGAGAGTGCCAAAATCGGCTAGAGTACAAAGGAGCAAGCAAGAGTTTAGCTCCAATTTCGTTTTGCCCACAAGGATAGAAAAACAATGAGGTTTCAAGAAGATTTTTACCTCAAAATGACAAGGAGAAGAAGGTGGTTCTAGTAGTAGTCTTGAAGCTCCAAATGCTCCATACCCATGGAGATGAAAGTTCTCCTTTTCGGATTTCGAAAAGATAGAAACGTTGCTCTTGATGAGAGGAAGACAACGGTGGTATTTTTATAATTTTTGGAGAATGTTTGATGGAATAACAAGAGGAGAGAGTGAGGTTTTGTGTGTGTTTGTTTACTCCTCCATGGCTGTCGCCTGCTTGGGGAAGAAGAAGGGAATCAGAGAAAAGAGAGGGAGTGGGTACGGTGGGGATAGGAGAGAATGAGAGAGTAGGAGAGAGAGAGAGGTAAAAGTGAGTGTGTGTGGGGTTACTTTATTATTTTGTTTGTTTGTAAATAAGAAGGAGTTAGTGAGTGTGTGAGAGAGAGGGATAGGGGGCCGGCTGGCACCACACACACACACACAACTCTACTTTTATTTTAAAAGTGGACACATAAGTTTAGGTTAATTATGTTTCTACCCCACAACTTCCTGTTTTTGACAGTTTTTACTAATCTCTCGTTTTATTGATTTTATTGGTTCTAAAGCTTCACTAATATTTATTAATGATTATTTAGCTGACCAAAATTGTTACGAGTCTATTTGACCCGCTTAAAGTCACGTTTTCCCTGTTACCTCGAAAAACGCGCTTTAAGGTTCGTTAGTGATTTTAATCCGTTTTAAGGATCCGTTTTCTTCGGGAGTTGTTCCCATATATTATTTAGGTCTTATTAAACCTTTAGAATCCCTATAATACTCTAACCGAGGTCTCATACCTCCTATGGTCATTTAACGCTTATTTAGCGTTTTCCGCTTTTAAAGCGTTTCTTTATTTCTCTTGGATTTATTTTTCCTTACCAATATTAATTTGGTACCCCTTAGGCCCTTAAATACGTATTAGATTAATTTTAATTCCTTATGTTTAAGTTCGGGGTATTTCAATCTACCCCCCTTAGGAACTTTGTCCTCAAAGTTGTTCGAGGTTATGGGTTTACAATGCTTACTCATTCTTACGTGTCTAATACCAAAGCCATACCTTCTTCCTCCTTACAATTCCCGAGTCCATTACTCAGGGTCTCTGCATACCATACCACACCAATGTACTATAGTTACTCCAATCCGCATCACTACCGACCATCCGGTTCCTCCTTACCAACTTATACATACATACAATGCAGAGCTATTCCCAAAGCAATGCAATACACATACAATCCCGGAGGCACACCGGTCATCTAGACACAGGACTCCTCTATGTCCCGCTGCCCTTGGAATAATACAACATACTACCTTACTATCTTCTTCGGTACACACTCCTAGCAGATCCTCATCCTCCATGCTAAAGGAAATTCTTTCACTACTACCAATTAGAACTTTCCTAAAACACACAACTTCCAATTCCAATTTATATTCATTACTTCTATCCTATGTGTGATTCTTGTGACCACTTGAGGGGAGCTTCAAGAGTCATTCGACCCTGATGTGATCAGCATCAGTGTTGAACTATCTTTCCACTCTAATTTGTGTTCGGTTTCCCTTGATCTGATCACGATCAAGTTCGACTTCCCACATCAGGTTCAACCAAACAAATAATTTAATTGTTTTCATTTTCTATTTTTATTCTTTCTAGTCGTGATTACAAATCCATACATCTCCAAAGGATGGAATCAATCCATCAATCATCCTCACTCTACTTCCCAAATGCTTTACTCCGTGGTTCAATACCTAAATGCTCGTTTCATCAACCTTCACTACTTCCATCCATTACTACCATCATCTCCTATATTCTAACTAAGGAATACTACACTTATAAGATTTAGTTGACTTCGATTGTTTCAAATATTTTACTTACGATTCCACTACTCATAACTTCATTCATCTACTATCCTCATTCATTTCGTACTACTTCTTCAAAGGTTACAATACTTGTGGAGCTCCGTCCACTACTCATTACTTTTCTTTTACTATACTCTTACATCGGTGTTACAAGATAGATATATCCATCCCATGGTATTTGCATGTCTAATGCCTAATTACCATAATTACAATATAAATGAGTACTTATGTTATTTAACATAGTATCAATCATCAATTTGGTTCTCATTTGTGCTATGCACATCATGGTTTATGTGTATTCACAAAACTTACATTAAGCGGTTTCCGCTCTACCCCCTTAAAAGGGATTACGCCCACGTAATCTACCATATTTTATTATTATTAAACTTTGGTTTAATCAGTCTGGGCAAACTGAAGCGTTTAGCTTCACTACCGTATACTATACAATATGCTCTGGTCAAAGGGATCTTAACCATACCAATGGTTTAGTCTTTGCACCAAGAATTCCTATATGAGTTTCTTTAACTCATAATTAATTCGGTTCTAGCCTAACCGACTTCAAGGCATTAATAGCCATTCTATTATACTTACTAGGTATATTGTCTCCTAGCTAGGGCCCACTAGCTTCTGCTGCGCGACCCTGATAGCTTGGGTTACTTACCCTTCGTGTTATCATTAATGTGCTATACATCACCTTTTTATCCGTCTATTATGGGAATAAGGTTTACTAGACAAATGCGGTACTTTTACCGTGGTTGAACTCAATGAGTTTAAGATTTATAACCAGCTCTCTGGTAATCTACTGCACATGCTATTCGTGCTTCCACGATTATTCGTTAAGTTCCTCCGACTTATTGTCGGGCGAGGTTAAGCCACTATTTAGTTATAGCGCTTCCTCTGTTGTCAATAGCTCCTAGATTACACCACTTCTTCTGGTTCAGTACAAGTATTCTTTACTTGTATGACCTTGCGTTTTCTATGCGTTGGTCCTAGTGACTTCCTTGTATCTCCTTTCACCTTATATTCCAATGGAATTCACATCTTGTGATTATTAGTGTGTTGTACACTCTTCGTGCTTCTTTGGCCTTAGGCCGCACTGTATGTTGCTAAGCTTGCTTGACTGGCTTATGCCATGTTTGTGGTGAAAGGAAAGATTTAGTACGGTTTACATTCTCCATATCCCTCGCCATCTCATTAGGTCATTAGCTGAACAAGTGCAATGCCAAAACACAGTCATACAGAGTGCAGAGGCGTAAACGCTTGACAGTAAGTCACTTATGTGATAGGAAAGAATATTTATGCCTGTCATCTCATACTTATACTCCGTGTCATTGCTTAACTACTTCCTCATAGCGGTCGCTTGTTGCGCACCGTATTCTTACTCATTGTACAACATTGCTTTTACTGTTTCTGTCACTGTGGTAGTTCCTTTTTACATAGTGACATTGTCATTGGCACCATTTCCTTATGGTGTAAATACACTAGGAGTTTCCTGTGTTTGTGTGTATGACGGTTGTCGTAGCATACGACAATCTTATTATCTTCCCAATGTGGAGATGTCTTATTCCACTTAGGTTTTATGTGTAGGTTAACTTACCTCACATTCCATCATCATTTGTGATACAATTTACCAAGTATCTTGGTTGACCAAGGATAAAGCAATTTACCGGGTTACAAGCTCTCTTGAGCGTTGGTCATTCATGGTGTGCAATGTGCACTCACATTGATTGTTTTTGACAATTACTGTCCTCCCAAAGCTGAGCATTGGTTATAGGCTCTAGCTGTGCGGTTTTATTCTTGTATGTACATCACCGGGACATCCCATGAAGCTTCAAGGGTTTTCTGGTCCCGTTCTCCAATTGAAGAGTACTCTGTCATTGCTAAATGAAAGTTCTTGTTGAGGGTTTGTCTCCACTCATAGGTCTAATGACAAGGTTTGCTATGTTGGTGTTTACACAATGGTCCACTATATGTTTGGGTGCATATGGAGTATGCTTACTCCTTTAAGTCGTAATGGTTTGGAAATCTCATTTCCTTACTCCATCACCCCTTGGCAATATCTATTGCGTGGTTTTATTGTTATAGTAGATGGAAGCCTTTTCTAAGGTTCACATCATCGCCGCATTAGTGGTCTTCGGTTACGAGGGGTACCTTCCCTTGGGTTTCTCGTAGTGTCCAAGTGTGGACTAGGCCAATGTTGGCATTATCATTATTCTTATGCCTCTATGCTACCATTGCTACATAAGGCATGAAGGTAATTAAAAGCTTGTCAACTGTATACTAGACTGATGCTCTAGTGACAGTGACACTGAGTTGGACATTACTCCACGCCACTCATCAGGTTGGGTTTGGATCGATGGTCCAGTTGTTGATATCTTTTCGTATGCGGCAATATCTCTTGCAGGTCTTGTTAACAATTGGTGCCGGTTTGCACCATTTAAGTTTATATAACGTATTTGGTTTACGACTTCTGAGCCGTATTGCTCAAGCTATGCTCTTTGCAAGCTGATTATACATGTTTCCACTCCATGTATACTGTCATAGGTGGAGATATTATTGGGCTCCATGGTAAGTCGTGGCATCACACTTCCGTTCATAGGAGACTCTTAGGCGGCCTGGTGTTGGTCAATGCCTTTTGTAGTCTAGGGTATTTCCTGTCAAGTGAAATCCCTTTGGTGCCCTAACCGAGTGTTCGTTCCAGCTCCTGTATTCTTATCTCAACATTTTGTTTGACTGTTTTTAATCCAGTCACCCTCAAGGATTGCTCCTGGGTGTTGTTGAATTATGCCGTTACATCCGCTAATGTTTATGATATATCGTCCACTGTACCGTCTTGTGGTATTGTACTTGAGTCGTCCCTTTTTGGGTTATAACGTCTCCCGTTCTTGGGTAGACTGTTTACACTTATTCCTAGTGCTCGAGACTAGGTTTAAATATCCTCTCCGATTATGGATTGTGCTTCGTAGTAATCTTGTGATTGCTCTTGGGAATTCCGCCCCGTTTGTTGAGTATTGTTAGGTTCACGTTAGGCATTCACCTTGATGTGTTTAGGCTGGGCATTCCATCCACCTGTCAGGTAATTGCTTGAATTATTTGAGACATATCCAATGTCTATACTTACTAGTATGTGCTCTTTGCACTTCCTAGTTCTTATTCCTCACCTCCAGATGGATTCTCTGAGTTCCTTGATACTTGATCGTGTGAGGTGTCCAGCTGTTCTGATTGAACTCACTCATGGTCCGTAGAACGGAGTTGACTACTTCCCGTGTGTCGCACACTACATGTATACATATGTGGGGTACCATATTGATACGTTACCACTTACCCAACTATATGTCGGGCCCGCAAGCTCCTTCGGAGTGCGGTTGTCCCACATCCCGTAACGGGTACACTCGTAGTGTTCGTCACATGCCTAGGTGAAGTATTCTGTTGCCAACTCCTCTTGTATCGTTCTATGATACTCACCGTGATTTTGTTGGTTTGATTTTGAAATCCAAGGTTTAAAAGAAAGTTTGTGGTTTTGAAAGAAACTTGGTTTTGAAAAATAACAGTTCGGTGTTAAAAGAAGTCCTACATGGCATAGCCATGCTCGAAATCTTGACCAGTCCAGCTTCCCGCCGACTGGCGTGTTCTAAATGCAGTGGTCAGGCCGTCAGGCCTTCCCATGGTTTCATTCCTCCTGTTTTAGGATGTTTATTCCTGTAGCCGCTTCATCGCTGTCTCGGTACATTACTATGTACCTGTGGTGTGTTAGTGCTCCTTCACCTATTCATGTTCTTACTGCACTTGCCATGGCAAGTGCGTGGTACTGGTGGTTTTTGAGTAATCCTATACCGATCACGGTATGGTTTCCACTCGCATTTGATAGTCTTGTTGACTCTTCCCTTGATCTTATTGATCTACAATTGGTATACTCGCTCCTTTAGGTAGCTTCTTGGTGGTCTAGACATGGCTGTTGTAGATCTGGGTACTTCTCCACTCCTTGGAGTTTCCTGTTCTATTTGGTTTAGTGTCGTTCCTTGTGGCTCGTTCCCACACATTTGTGGTGGTCACTGAGCCTTCCTTGTTTAGGCACTACTCTTGTAGTCCTATTGGATTATATCTCATGGTTGTTCTTGTAGTTGTCTGAGCTAAATTGGCCAGGTATTGCAACCTTAGTGGCGTTGTAGCTTGGGAGTTACCCGCTTCCGACTATGTCCTTAGTCGGCTAGCATACCGTTGGTGGTATTATTCAAGTATTACTATCCCATAGACTTGTGTCTCGGGTTCCGTTACTGCTCCCTTTTCCATTCCGTTGCACTGTTAGTGCTTCTTTCCTGCTGTTGGTTGACTAGCTAGGTTTCGCGACTGCTAAGCACGTCGCCCCATGCTGTTGTAAGTTGCAGCCTCCTTGTGGTTTGAGTTTCATCCTACCGCTATTACGTGCGGTGTTGTGGTTCAACCGGGATCCATCTCCGGGACTTCCAGTCCTTGGAATCTACCATATGTCGGTTCTTGTTTACCGTGTGATTGCTTCACAACTGCCAGATCGGGTTTTCCCCGAGTATGAGAAGGCTTTTCTTCTCTCTGGCGTCCTTTCCCAAGTTATATAGTGGGGTTTGCGGCGGGCGGGACTGGTATTGTAGGTATCCGGTACTCACCGGTAGTTCCTAACTAGCATATCTCTAATGCTAACACTCAGCCCTTAGCCCTAAGCTTCTAATTCCTAACTCGGTATTTCCAGTCATCAGAGTGATACTTCGCTCTGATACCATTTTTGTAACACCCCTACCGTTAATACAATGCTTACCGTCCAATCTCCTTACATATCAGATACACACAGCGAATACATACTTACATACAGTGGGTGATACAATGCCGTTAGTCACCCACGTGACTAACAAGGCTACTGCTACTACATACAGCATCGGTCTGATGGACCGGAATCCCGAGTACTACACATCTATAATACATACTCCATTCATCAATCAAATACAACAATGCTCCATTCAATACTTACTCCTCCATAATCCATACATTACAATATACTTACCGAGTCTACTAGGATCCTTGTACAATTATAATATCTCTTCCAAGTTCATACATACTCACTAAGAGTCTACATCTACCCATTCCTCACAACTACTTACTTTCTAAGTACATGGGTGTGCCGCCGGTCTCTTACCTTGACCACATCCGCTTCGGTACCTGCACACTAAAAACGTTCCCCCTAGGGGGTCAGCTTTCGCTGCACATGATAACCGCATACCCCGCGTACTAGTGAGGGTACGCCGACCACTTGGTCAAATACATGCGGTTCATTTTCATACAAACATACATGCATACATGCTCTTATACACATTACAATAATACTTACGCAAACATTCATACATACAATTCATTACATACAAGGAATACGATATAACCATTCAATACTTACTTACCTTCTTCCGAATACACACACTCATTACATACCCAAGTACAGTTCTTGTTAGCTTCATTGGTCCACCCGGTTAATCGGGTGGAGATTACTCTTTTACTCATTACTCCATACATACGCATACATACTCGTACTCATACTCATACTCATACATACTTACTTACTTACTTACTCTTACTCATGTTAAGCCGGTATAGCCTCTGGGCAGGGACTACACCGTCCCACCACCAGGCTTTACTTGGTTCACCAATCCAGGATGCTACCCATTTAAGGGGTTTGGGCCGTGGACCAGTTTAAGAACCAGGAATCGGATCCAACCTCTTGTGTCTCCTCATCCTCACGCGTGGCCGAAACTATATCAGACTTCTACTCATTCCAATTTACTCACTTTCAAGTTAGGAGTTAGGTAGTTAGGAATTAGTAGAAGTCAACATCCAAGCCACAATAATACAATACACATATACACATACATACGAGGTACAATACATTACACAAGTACAATACGAGGTACATACACACTTCATTCTCATTTACTCATTTCATGAATTATACAAACTATTGTTCGAGACAAATGTATCAAGAACAACATAAACAGCACAAGTAAGTGCAAGATAATCCGATTCATGCATTTATCTTATTTAGGTGATCAAATAGGCACACAAATCGGGGTAACCAGATTAGGATACAGGGCATGAAGAAATCATACCTTTCACCGTTGTACTTGTATCCCAACGTTCCTCCGGTGTTCACAATTCCAATCCTATGATATACGTACAACCGAATAATTAATCTAACTATTGTGAACTTAATTCATACTTACTGTGTCCTTATACCTCTTACACCTACACATTACTTACTTATTTTTCTTTACCTTAAGTTTTATTTTCTTACTTAAGATTGGCATGCTTACATACATGTACATATATATATATGTGGGTATATATATATATATAATTATTTAATTTAAATAAATTTTGTTTTGTATGACTCGACCGAACTTGCAAGTCTGGTCGCAAGTTCGGTCCAAGTCAGTAAGGAATGGCGCTGGAGAATTACAGGGCCGACCGACCTTGCAAGTCCGGTCCCAAGGTCGGTCCATTCCAGTAAGTTTCGTATGTGAAAATTTTAGCCCGACCGACCTTGCAAGTCCGGTCGCAAGGTCGGTCCATTCCAGTAGCTTGCTCGACGGAAATTTTTCTGGCCGACCGAACTTGCAAGTCCGGTCGCAAGTTCGGTCCCTTCCAGTAGGTTACAGACGGAAGAATTTTCTGGTCCGACCGAACTTGCAAGTCCGGTCGCAAGTTCGGTCCATTCCAGAAGCTTCCCGTCTTTGTAAATCTGGGCTCGACCGACCTTGCAAGTTCGGTCCTAAGGTCGGTCCGGCCCAGTATTTGCATTTTAATTTCTGTTTTCAGTTCTCTCTTTCACCCATTACTTCCCCATTGTTCCTACACTTATTCCCACATGTTACAACATTAATTAAACCTCCTAATACCCCTTAGTTCATCCACCAAGTTCCTTACTAAATCCATCGATCATCTTACACAATCTCCTCATTTCCTTTCCATACTTACAACAGATTTTCATTCTTCCATGCTACAGATTTTTGTTCCAACTTCTTACACCCAATACTCCTACAACCAATACCATCTCTAGCATCCCAAATACATTTCCAAGCAATTACACATCTATACCCAAGTCCAACATTCATTTTACTAAGTCTTGTACTCTCCTTCCTCCTAATTCCTCTAATGGAATCCAATACCTCTTGCTACAGATTTTGTTTACCCCCTTATGCTACAGATTTTCACTCACACTTCTATCATTCATTACTCATTCAACTACTGCTATTCCTAGCATCCAAAATGCCTTACTTTACATCTAGCTTCATCCCATTAACACACTCATTTCCAAATCTGTTTCAAACTACAAAACACTCCCATTGCACTCCTCAAGTACACCTAGTTATCACTTAGATTGCTTTCTCTTCTTAAACAACCTAAGTCCTCTCATTCCTAGGTAAAATTGGACATAGTCTCCCCTATATTATTACCATTTTCCACTCATCATCTCAGCTCATATGTCCTCATTCTCACAACCTGTTTGCTCAAGCCACATGCTCACATTTCAACACTACTACAACAACATAAAATTCCTGCACATATACATTCAATACCCAATGTTTTCCCAAGCTTTTAAACATCATTTAAAAGGCTTCAAAACTATTACATTGCTCTTCTACTTATACTCCAATACACTCATTACTCCTTATCATACACGTTACTTATTTTACTTCTCAAAATCTGTTACAGTACACACTACTAACTACACAAGAGAATGTGATTTACCTTCTTCTTCTTCTAGTTGTTTTTCTCTTCTTGCTTCTTCCTCCTCTCTTTCCTTCCTCTTCCTCTTCCCACCGGTTTAGCAACCAAGATTCTACACTACAGCCCACATATACATACACACTTCAATACTCAAAACTAACCCTAACCATTGTTGAGTTTTAATGTAGGTTTTAGGGTTTAGAAATTTCATTACCTTGCAAGGGTATAAGTCATGCTTGGAATAGCTCAAGAACAATATTCCTCACCCTCCGAGAGTGCCAAAATCGGCTAGAGTACAAAGGAGCAAGCAAGAGTTTAGCTCCAATTTCGTTTTGCCCACAAGGCTAGAAAACAATGAGGTTTCAAGAAGATTTTTACCAAGGAAAGAAAGAAGATATAGTAAGTGTACAAAAGAATTTGGAGTGTAGTAGTCTCTCCTATGCTCCATACCCATGGAGATGAAAGTTCTCCTTTTCGGATTTAAAAGATAGAAACGTTGCTCTTGAAGAGAGGAAGACAACGGTGGTATTTTTATAATTTTTGGAGAATGTTTGATGGAATAACAAGAGGAGAGAGTGAGGTTTTGGTGTGTTTGTTTACTCCTCCATGGCTGTGCCTGCTTGGGGAAGAAGAAGGGAATCAGAGAAAAGAGAGGGAGTGGGTACGGTGGGGATAGGAGAGAATGAGAGAGTAGGAGAGAGAGAGAGGTAAAAGTGAGTGTGTGTGGGGTTACTTTATTATTTTGTTTGTTTGTAAATAAGAAGGAGTTAGTGAGTGTGTGAGAGAGAGGGATAGGGGGCCGGCTGGCACCACACACACACACACACAACTCTACTTTTATTTTAAAAGTGGACACATAAGTTTGGGTTAATTATGTTTCTACCCCACAACTTCCCGTTTTGACAGTTTTTACTAATCTCTCGTTTTATTGATTTTATTGGTTCTAAAGCTTCACTAATATTTATTAATGATTATTTAGCTGACCAAAATTGTTACGAGTCTATTTGACCCGCTTAAAGTCACGTTTTCCCGGTTACCTCGAAAAACGCGCTTTAAGGTTCGTTAGTGATTTTAATCCGTTTTAAGGATCCGTTTTCTTCGGGAGTTGTTCCCATATATTATTTAGGTCTTATTAAACCTTTAGAATCCCTATAATACTCTAACCGAGGTCTCATACCTCCTATGGTCATTTACGCTTATTTAGCGTTTTCCGCTTTTAAAGCGTTTCTTTATTTCTCTTGGATTTATTTTTCCTTACCAATATTAATTTGGTACCCCTTAGGCCCTTAAATGCGTATTAGATTAATTTTAATTCCTTATGTTTAAGTTCGGGGTATTTCAATTTCCAAAAATCCTGTGCATCATTCTCGTACCAAACATATCGACATTAGACATCATTTTCTTAGAGACTGTTGTGAAAAAGAATTAGTTGGTTTAAAGTACATTTCTACTGAGAATCAACTAGCTGACATCTTTATAAAGCCGTTAAGTAGAGAAAGGTTTACTAAGATTGTTCATGATCTTGGTATGATATTCATTAATCATAGTTAAACTGCTTTTATTTCCCACGATCGGTCAACGACATATGAGCAACACCTGTTATATTGTTGTTCAGTAGTCAACATCAGTTTAATGCATAGAAAACATGTTGACGACTACTTGAAGCAGATATGTCAGTTTCCACAAAAGTGAGATTAGGTTAGAGACAGTCTAACGGACAAAAACAGAAAAATTTCTCAACGGGTAGCTGACAACCGTCATGACTGCTGCCCGTTATGAATAGTACCATTAGGACATGTCAGGAAGCGAACGAGGAGCGGTCGCCAACCGTTACTCGATATCTATAAAAGGGCGATGGGAGTTATCCTATCACACTATTACCCTCACTCTCTCTAATCTCTCTAAGCGATCAAAATGTATTCTCTTCTCTCTCACAAATTTCCTGCGAGATTCAAGTGCAAAGAACCTCGCCTCACAGCAGTTAAAGAACACCCGAGCAAAAAGTACTAAATTCCAGTACAAAATCCTCTTCTCTGAAAATGGCACCAAAGACTGCTCTTCGATCAAAAGCTTAAGAAATCCTCACAGAAGCTTCCACACAACAAGTGGCCGACATCCAGCAGACAAAATCTCCAACTCAACTAACAAAGGAGGAGGAGAACGAGCTTACGGTTAGAGTAATCGATGAAGGGAACTTTCTCGCCAGTGAGGTAGAATATATAAAGTCCCACATTCCCAAAACCTACCACCTCATCACATCAGGCACTTTCAAACCCACCATCATTCCTAATCCTGTTCCCACACAAGAACCGAAAATGTCTTCTTCTGCACCCTCAACCTTCAAAAACACCACAAAGGAATCCAAAGCTAAACATTCAAATTAAAAGGCCATTCAACCGCGACCACTAGTCATGTAACTCGCACATCCAGGGGCGCCCAAAAGCAAACAGCTCCACAACAATCCCACTCAACACCAAAGAAAATAACATGAAGGCTACACTTCACCGAGGAAGAGAAGCCTCTCCTTCAGCTATCGTCAAGGAAGTAGTTCAATCATTGGAGGAAGAGGAGGTTCAAAGTGACGAACCATCTCAGAAGGAGGCCTCAGTAGAAGAAAAAGGCCAGGAGGAAGGTGTAACTGCACCTGACTCCTAAGAGGAGGTATATCTCATAGCCGCTCTTGAAGGACCAGTCGTCGACAGGTCTTTAACACCTCAGCGACAACATAGAGATGGTGATAGCGACACAGAATCGTCATCACCTATTATTTACACGCTCGAGGAGCGTGCTCACTTGGAGAAAGCAAAAGGAAAAAGGAAGATGGGTGCTTCCTCTAACATCGAGGAGGTCGAGGAGCTTGCTCATACTGAAAAATCATCTGCCAAGTCCCAACCTCCGCCGTCCCAGAAGCGACTAAAAAGGCTCAAAGAACTAGAGCCTCCATTGATCAAGGCTGAGAACGTCAACGACCACTCCTGTCCCGTCTTACCAAAGACAGTGGACATAGAGTGGATGAAGAACATGGGTCTAGGAGAGATCATCGAGCTATTGGAGTTCCAAGGATGGCTAGAATTCTTCCAAAGCATATCCATGTATACACCGAGTTGCTCAAGGAGCATATGAGATATCTTGGACCACTCCAACGCAATAAAGATGATGACTATCTCAACTCAATGGTCCAAACTACTTAAATCATGATCTCCAAGTCTTGGATATGGAAGACCTTCAACCTTGAGCCAAAGGGTCTGGTCAATCCCAAGGAAACAACCTGGAATGACTTGGGACATCAAGGAGGAAAGATTGTAAACCTGATCAACAAAGGAGCAACGATGAAAAATTTCAATACCGTAGATATGTCCATCACCGACAGAGTCCTCTTCAACTTAGTCACCCACAACATCACCCCCAAGGAACCAGCGCACCCACATTGTCAATGCACAGGATGTAAGGCAGTTGTTTGCGCTCAAGACCAAGGAGAAAATTGATCTGCCTGCCATGATTCTCCTCACTCTAGATGAGAGTCGTCAAGTAAACCAAGGTCTGGTGCACGGGGGAGTGGTCACTGCAACACTTGTAGAGAGTGGAGTGGACACCGACAGGTTCCACGAGTGCGCGCACACCGCTCAGGATTGCATCTGCTCCAAGATGCTATCCAAAATGGGGATAAGACTAAGGGATAAGCTCATGGCTGTTCAGAAGCCCACGAAGAGTGAAGATGCAAGGTCAGAGCCTAGACCGACGACAAGAGCTTCAGGAATCAAAAGGAGGAGAAGTCTCTCACCGGTCCACGACAGGTCGGGGACCAGTCTGGATACTTCAACTCGGGGATGTTCTTCAGCGTGCAAGAGTCACTCTTACCGCTGTGCAGGATGTCTCCACCAACCAAGTGTCCACCACATGGTTCAAGGAGCGATGGATTTTGTAGATACTCACATAGCCTGAGTGTTCTTTGTCTCCTAGAGACTTAAGTGAAACTGTGAGAGATAGAGTTAGGACTAGACTTTTCCTTTTCCATCAAATGCTCTATTTTTGCCTTTGACTATCTGTTTCACAGTATCTTTTGGACATCAATGAAAATGCAACCGATTTTTGTATACTTGAATGCTTATGATAGTTATGAAATAATTTATTGTCTTGGCTGCTTCTTCCTTGATTAAAAATTACAAAATGATCTGAGATATTTAGTCCTATCCATTCCACTAATCCAAACTCTGACCTTGACACCTAAAAAGCCTACCAACATAGCCCACAAGACATAGCACCTCATTAAATGCCTCTCACCGATCAGTCGTTGAGCATATCCAAGGTGTCTATAAAACTTGCTTACTCCTTTTACCACTCACAAACATTTCATGAAATGGCTCAATATCCACAAAGTTCATCCAGCTCGAACGAGCAAACCATTCACTCCACCATTCGCAAATTTATGAACACCAAAAACCCAAAGAAATACGACACCCAAAGAAATACGTCACCCAAAGCTATGTCCAACCAGACTCTGACTCCCTTACAGCTTGGTCTATCTCCTCAAGTATTACTCTATCATAATCATGTTCTCCACATTGTATGGAGTTCTCCGTAGATTCTGATGAGTCTAACCTTTCAACCATAGCTGAATCTCCTTTGATTACCGCACCCAAAGCCAAACCT